>JAAGEH010000041.1:14112541-14240534 GCA_011751065.1 Lasiurus cinereus | reverse complement strand
TTCTTCTTCTTCTTCTTCTTCTTCTTCTTCTTCTTCTTCTTCTTCTTTTAAATATATTTTATTGATTTTTTTACAGAGAGGAAGGGAGAGGGATAGAGAGTTAGAAACATCGATGAGAGAGAGACATCGATCAGCCGCCTCCTGCACATCCCCTACTAGGGATGTGCCCGCAACCAGGATACATGCCCTTGGCTGGAATTGAACCTGGGACCCCCCAGTCCGCAGGCTGACGCTCTATCTGCTGAGCCAAACCGGTTCCGGCGTCACTGACTTCTTGATGGTAACCTCTGACTTCCTGACTCACAGAAACTGAGATAATAAATGTTTAAGCCACTGAGTTTGGGGGTAATTTGTTATGCAGCAATAGACAACTTAACGGGATGAAGGGGACTTCCCTTGCTCTTTACCTTTCTCTGGATTGAAGGTGGATGTGTGGTATGTCATCTTGGATTTTGCAGGCGAGGACAAAATGCTAGGGATGGAGGAGCAACCACATGGACAAGGTCTGGGCCCTTGATGGCTTCGTGGAACAGAGTCAACTAACAACTCATCACTCCTCCATATGAGAGGAAAAGAAACATCTGTATTAATTAAGCCAGAACTTCCCAGCCAATGTGGGGCCTCCCAGATGTGTGTAAACAGGTTACAGGTGTGTGAAGCTACTGATCGCCTCCAACCCTGGGCCAGGGGCCTTTGCACACTCGCAGCCTATGCTTTCGCCCCACTGAGCTACATAAATGTTACCATTTCCTCTGTGTGCCATGATGAGAATGAAATGTGGGACACTTTGGATCTCTGTCACAACAGCCAGATTTTATCCTAACAAATATACCCTGCAAAATGAGATGCTGCTTCGTACATTTAACATGTGCTACCCTCCTTAGTCAGGTCCCTGGGCAGTTACATGACCCAAAGGAGTTTGTCAGAGTGAGGCTAATGGATGTTGCAGGTAGTCGGGATTTCCCCACATTCAAGAGGCCCCACCATGCTGGTCGCCACTCTCCCTGCCTGCACATAGGGCTGACTGCAAACCACAGGGACGAGCTCTTGACTCCAGCCTCAGAGAACCAGAGCTGCCTTTGGTCTACCTTTGACTCCTGCTCTCCTCCCTGTGAGCTGCATCCATTGAGCTGCATCCATCACCCAATGTCCCTTCCTTCTTGGGATCTGCCCACCTCAGGAACAGAGGTAGATGCACCCCATCTTCTAGTGGGCTGTTGAATATTGTCATTCTCCCTGACGACAGTCACGGGTCACACATTCAGACAGAACCAAGCCTCACTCTGTTAAGAGGGATGGGCCTAGGGCTTTCCTGATAGCACCTTCTCGGAGCAACAGAATCCCAGACTTGACAGCGTGGTAAGGGTCACCTGACCCAGGTCATCATCGGGAGGGGTCCTCGCTCTTGTTTAAACTTAGGACTCAACAAAAGAATCTGTTTTAGTGTGATGACCTTACAATGGGACATAACCATCCACAAATATAGACTCAAATCTATGTGACCAGCAGCATTCTGGTGTCACTGCTCACAACCACAGGGGAGCTGGTGGTTCCTCTGCTGCCAAGCCCTGCTGCTCCCTGTGCCCTCCACACTGTATGTCCTCAGTGGAGAAATGTCTATATAAATCCTCTGCTCAATTTTAAGTTTGATTGTTTGTCTTTTTGGTGTTAAGTTGTAAAAGCTCTACATATTTTGGATATATCAGATTTGCATATATCTTCTTCCAGTGGGTAGGTTGTCATTTTATTTTGGTGATGGTTTCCTTTGCTGTGCAAAAACTGGTATTTTTATAGGGATTGCATGGAACCTATAGATTACTTTGGATATGGTCCCATTACTTGACATGGTCCCATTTGTTTATTTTATTTTTTTCCCCCTTTCCCAAAGAGACATATCAAAAAAAATATATAATTAAGAGCAATGTCAGAGAAGTTACTGCCTGTTTTTTCCTAGGAGTGTTATGGTTTGGGGTCTTACATTTAAGTTTTTAATCCATTTTGAGTTTATTTTTGATATAGTATAAGAAAGTAGTCTAGTTTCACTTTTTTTGCACTTAACTGTCTACTTTTCCCAGCACCATTTATTGAAGAGATTGTCTTTATACTCATTGTATTTTCTTGCCTCTTTTTTCACAATTTAATTGACCATATAAGCATGGATTTATTTCTGGGCTCTCTATTTTATTCAGTTGATTGGTATGTCTGTTTTTATGCCAGCAACATGCTGTTTTGATTAATATAGCTTGTAGTATAGTTTGATATCAAGTATATAATATCTCCCACTTTGTTCTTCTTTCTCAAGATTGCTGTGGCTATTTGGATCCTTTATGGTGCCATACAAATTTTAAGATTATTTGTTCTAGTTTTGGGGAAAATGCCACTGGTATTTTTATAGGGATTGCATGGAACCTATAGATTACTTTGGATAGAATAGACATCTTAAGAATGTTAATCTTCCTATCTATGAGCATATTCTTCTAATTATTTGTATCTTCTTCATTTTCTTCTCTTTTTTTAATGCCAAGTTTCTGAATACAGGTCTTTCACCTTCTTGCTTAAATTTATCCCTAGATATTTTCTTATGCAATTATAAATGCAATTATTTACTTAATTTCTCTTTCTTTTAAAAATGTATTTTTTTAATTGATTTCAGAGATGAAGAAAGAGGGAACCATCAATGATGAGAGAGAATCATTGATCTGTTGCCTCCTGCAAAACCCCTACTGGGGACCCTTCAGTTTGCAGGCTGACTCTCTATCCACTGAGTCAAACCAGCTAGGGCTAATTTTCCTTTTTGCTAATTTGTGATTGATGTATGAAGATTCAACTGGTTTCTGAATATTAAGTCCTGTCATTTTTCTTGAATTTATCTCTCAGTTCCAATAGTTTTGTGTGTGGAATCTTCAGGGTTCTCTCTATATGGTATCATGTCATCTGCAAATAATGACAGTTTTACTTCTTTCTTTCAATTTGGATGCCTTTTATTTCTTCTTGTCTGATTGCTGTGGCTTGGACTTTCTAAGCACCCATATATTTAAATACCAAAGTCACTCTTACATCTAGAAGCTGTTCCCAATATGACAGCTCCTAGGATGGGTGTGTCACTGTTAGAAATGCATAAAAACCACCCCGATCATTGCCACTGACATTTCAGTCTCTGTCTTTTTGGTTTGTGGTTTTCATTGATCCATTGCTTAAGGTTTTTTTTTTTTTTACAGGGTGATTAGAAACGGAATATAGTGTTATGGTGTTTATTATGTAACTCCCCACAGTAGGGTGGGTGATGGGCGGTTCCCTGTAATCAAACACATTGAGATAAATATTCATTCATGCGATGTATGATAGCCCCAGTCAAGGAGAAAAACACAGTTGAAGATTAAGTGTCAGTTCAAGTCATCAAGTGAGTTCTGATCAGGTCAGACTTAGCCCCGGCAAAAGACACACGTTGGTCTTCGCAGCTTTTGGATTTGCAGAGAGGTGAAGTACAGGCTGAATATGGTTACCATGACTTCATTGTCTGAGGCCCATGCCCTGTGTAATGTGAGCTGTGTCCACAGAGGGTTCCATGCTCAGAGTGTGGGTGACCTCTGGGAGACCCTGACCAGTCTCTTGAGTATGGGGTTCCCTTGGGTCTCCCTTCCCGGCCCTGAAGCACTCCTCCCAAAGGGCCTGGTGGTCCGGTCACAGCCGCTGGAGAGCCTGCCTCCTCCCTCGGGGCGGACTTTGCCTGCAGCAGGCCCAGCTGCTCAGTCTCTTGCCTCCAACTTGCTGGGCAGGCGCTGTCGCTGGAGCTGAGGAGGGCTGGATGGAGCCCACCAGCCCCTTTATACAGATGAGGGGACTGAGGCCCAGAGTGGGTGAGCTATACAGACTCACACAGCTAGAGAGGGAGCCAGACTGGGTGGTTTCAGACAGGGAGCCTGTTTATTAGAAACCCTCCCAGTACCCCACCGACCCAATAAAGTGTTAGTGGTTTCCAGCCCCCTCCCCTTTTTCTTCCTGGGGCGCAGCAGGAGGACCAGGTCACGCAATCCACTCTCCCCCTGCTTCCCAGGTCTCACTTAACTCGGCCCTGGGTGGGGGTGCCCCACTCCCTACCTCCTCTCCGCGCCCCCGTGGGAGTCTGGCCCGTGTGGGGGGACCGCCCCCCCCCCCAGCCGTCCCCTCCCCGCGCCCCCCGCGGGCGGTTGGCCCCGTGTGGGCTGCTCTGCCTGCGCTGGAGCCGAGCACAGGCAAACCACGCCGCACTGGACGCCATTCAAGCTTTTACAGGCCCTCAAATTGGGGCTGGAGCCGGAGAGGAAACACTAAAATCCTGTGTACACAACTTCTGTCTGTGCGCGGGCGCCGGCCGGGGAGTCGGAGCGGCGAGGGACACGTTTGTGCTGCGAAGGGCTCCACGCCTTGCGCCTGGCTGCGCTTTACACAGGCAGCGTTGATGTGTTGCCTAAACCAAGTCGCCGGGGTGTGGGCGCGGGGAGTGGGGAGGCGAACACAAAGGCGGGCCAGGGTCCCGGGGCTCCACAAAACACACGCTCTGCAGGCCTAGCTCCCCCGCACCCCTTCCCCTCTCTCCACCCCGCCCGCCCCTTAGCAAGATGCAGCCCGGCTCACCCCCTGCAGCCCTGGGACTGGGCGTCTGCGGATGGTAAGCCACCTCCGAGGCTTCTGTGAACGCGAAGAGCTGCTGGAGCAGGGAAACAGCTCAGAGTCTGGCGCGTCCCCCCTGCTCATTCAGGGGCAGCTGTTCGTGTATGCAGTAGTAGGAACAGCACCATTATGGCCGGACACATGCTAAGTGCCGCACGCCGTTTAATCCAATCCTCACAGGAGCCTCGTGAGACAATACTTGAACCGCATTTTACGGGTGAGAAACGACAGCGACAGGAATCAGCTGGCTTATTCAAGGTGACATGGCTAGTGATGGGCCGGGATCCGACTGGCACCCAGGCAGGCTGTGTTAGAGTCTTAGGTGCATTGCAGACACTAGGAACTGCTGGTTACCTGTATGTGTCCCATGGCATCCTCAGCCTGTCACAGAGCTCCCCACACCTGGGCCCCGGCCCACTTCCCAGTTTCATTCCTGCCAAATGCCTTAAGCACCTCCTACTGCAGTTACCCCCTCCCCCCTTGCATCTCCCTGGTTTCTGAACTCCTGTCCCCTCTCCCCTCTCTTGGCCTTGGCTCAGCTCCCTTCCCTGGGGTGGGTATGTCTCCTGCTACCTGTGCTTTAGGTCCTTCTCGACATCCCCTCCAGAGAGGCTCATTTTTTCTCTGAGCTGTGCCTCCTCCCTGCTACCAGGTCTCCTAACTGATTACCTTGGGCCATCCTGGTCTGAAGGTCTGGCCTAGTCTTTTGTGCAAGGCAGGGTCCCCCATGGGGGGAGATAAATTTGCACAGATGGCAAATCTAGGGGGATGGGTGACATCTCTGTGTGAAGGAAGCAGAAGAGAGGCCCAAGATGGCTTGCTTTAAGGAGGTGGGGGACAAGGTGGGCATCAGCCCTGTGCCCCTAGCACCGCTGCCAGCCAGGAAACAGCCATGATAGTGAGATGTTGCCTTGGCTCCCATACTCAGGGGTGCTGTGGGGATCTCCAAGCCTGCTGCCATTTCCCCCTTAATGGTCCTATTAGCAGGGCCTCCCAGGGCCCTGCTCAGTCTCAGGGAAGGACAGACACCTCACAGGGGTCTGAGCTCCCTCTGGCTGGGCTGCGAAGGGTGTCTGTTCTCCAGGCCTGCCCCTGTTCTACATGACACCAACCGCAGCTCGAGCCATGCCAGCCAATAATCTGCTGGGCAGCTAGTGCCCCCACCTTGCTTCTCCCAATAGCCTGACCTGCCCAGTGCCCACATGGAGAGACTTGGCTGTGTTGTAGGAATCACATGGCCTTAGGAAACAGGTTCTGGATTTGAGTCCTTGCACTGCAGATCCATGAGGTCTTGGCAAGTCACTTCACCTGACCTAAGCCCATAGGAGTGATATTACCTACTTTTCTCCAGATCAAGTGGCATGAGACGCGTGAGAGGCCCTGGAACCCTGGAGAGGCTGAAGTGTTGCTTTGTTTGGCAAGAGCCTCACACTTGGGGTGACCCAGACCCTCAAGATTATCTGGGGGCTGGGCTGAGGGTATGGCCCAATCATCCAGCTCCACCTGTGAGAAGGGAGAGACTGACGATGGGAAGATCCATGTCTCCTGGTCTGGCCCCTGCGGGACTCAGAGCTGCCGGGAAGGGTGATCTCAGCCCTGGCCGTTTCTCAGCTTTGACCCCTGAGGGAGGGGTCCATATTTAGGTAGAAGCTGCTTTGAATCTGAGGTGCTACAGATGCCATATGAGACACCCCAGATGCCAGGCAGAGCTGCAGTGGTGTCCTGTGGGTGAAGACTGATTTGTGACCACATGGGAGCCACCCCAGGGGCTTCTGAACAGGGCAGGGTGTTGAGGAGGGTGAAGATCTGTGAGTGGGAGCCTCAGGGGATGCCTACAGGTTGGTGATGCCCACAGGTTGGCAAGAGACCTGAGGATCTGGGTTTGGGCACCAGCTCCAGCTCCTGTGCCTTCAGAGGCAGGGACGGCCTGCATGGTGTGGCAGTGCCCTCTGCTGGCCATGATGGGCCAGCACAGGCTGCTCCTTAGCACTTAGGAGCGAACCGGGGAGACAGAAAGCTCATTCCTATTTTACAAATGAGAACACAGAGGGCCGGAGAAATGAAGGAAGTTGCTCAGCGTCCACAGCTACTGGACGGTTGAGCCAGACCCATCCCGCTGGGCTCTTCCTACTCCAGAGAGACTCATGTCATGCGAGTGTAACAGAACTCAGGCATACTGGAAATAACACTCTTTGTTACTTTATTAAAATCAAATTAAGTTTCATTCCACTCTGCCAAGGCGGTACGAATGTCTTCTTTCTTGCTGTTGAAGGTGGGACCCTCCCTCCTGGGTCTGTGCAGGAGTTCAGGAGTCTTACCTGTGTCAGGAATGGGTGTGTGTGTCGGGGGAAAGGGGGTGAAGGGAAGGGTTTAACTCCTCAGTATATCAGGACCCTTGTGGGAGCTCCATGTCCAAGCCTCAGGGGCTGTGCAACAGCCTTGCCAACATTGGCAGCCCTGGGACTTGGGCTAGGTCACTTCTACCCTGATGCCCACACAGCCCAGCCCTGCTACCCCAGGTCCCCCTCCCTGGGGGGCACTGCTACTCCTGGCCATGGAGTTCTCCCCAAACCACCTCTTTCTTCTGTCCTCAACCCCCAGTCTAATCCCCTTAAATTGCTCAAGATGCTGGAAATAAAACAGGAAAGTAGGGTGACTGCGGGCGAGGAAAATCAAGATCAAACAGCCGATGATTATCTCCAGATAAGTTCCTCTCCCTCTAAACTCTGGGCTGGGCGGTGGGGGCGGGGACAAGGTGTGCTGTGTCCTTGGAGTAACCTTCATGATGCTGCTAAAGCCAAAAAGACGTGGTTTAGACAGTGAATAGGTGGGCTGAATCCAATTGAAGAAACCTGGGGAGAGGGGATGGGCATACTGATTGCCCAACTAAACCAATCAGATTTGAAAAAGAAGTGATGAGAAATTGGATAAGGAGCTAAATGCCCTGAGAGTGTGGGCTGCAAAGCCAATCCTTTCTGGAAGGAGTGAATTTGGGGTCTCTAGTTGTCATCCCAAGTATAAAAAGAACAATCTGGAGGGTGCCAGTGTGACCCTCTGGATCAGTGGTTCTCAACCTTCCTAATGCCGCAACCCTTTAAGGCGGCTCCTCATGTGGTGGTGACCCCCAACCATAAAATTATTTCGGTTGCTACTTCATAACTGTAATTTTGCTACTGTTATGAACTGTAATGTAAATATATGATATGCAGGATGTATTTTCATTGTTACAAATTGAACATAATTAAAGCATAGTGATTAATCACAAAAACAATATGTAATTATATATTGTGAAATATTTATTTCTAATTACAAACAAATGAAATTTTGTCTTGAATCGTGGTATAGTATGGGTTAATATAACAACAGTAAACTACATTGCTACATTTTGCTACACCGAGGAGCGGTGTGTTGGTTCCTAAGACCATGGGAAATAGGTGTTTTCCAATAGTCTTAGGCGACCCCTGTGAAAGGGTTGTTCGACCCCCAAAGGGGTCGCGACCACAGGTTGAGAACCACTGCTCCGGATTCTGCAGTTTCCAGATCCGAAATCCTGTCTTTTTTTTTTAATTAATTTTTTATACATATCTCCCCATTGCCTCCCCTCCCTCCCAGGCATAACCCAACCCCCCCAGAGTCTATGTTCATTGGTTATGCTTATGTGCATGCATACAAGTCCTTTGATTGATCTCTTATCTACCTCACCTAACTTTAATCTTCCTGCTGTAATTTCACAGTCTGTTTGAAGCTTTACTGCCTCTGTATCTATCCTTTTGTTCATCAGTTTACAATGTTCTTTATTATCCACAAATGAGTGAGATCATGTGGTGCTTCTCCTTCATTGACTGGCTTATTTTACTAAGCATAAGGCTCTCCAGTTCCAACCAGGTTGCTGCAAATGGTAAGAATTCCTTCTTTTTAATGGCAGCATAGAATTCCATTGTGCAGATGTTTGCAATCCTGTCTTGAAGCTCTGACCAATAAATCTCCACATCCTCGTGCCACCAGTGGCTTGAAGGGGGCACCCTGGGCCTGCAGGACATGGAACATCTGCTGCTTCAAGGGCCCTTCCCTAACCCGGGGAAGTTTAGGTTTAAGTATGAAGATGACAAAACAAACTAAGCCCTAAGGATCAAACCTTTATGTTAAAAGTGTAGGAGTAACCTACGTATATTTGTGTCTTTGAAATATTGTAATAGTCAAGAGAATCTAACATATTAAAGACTGGCAGACTAACCCGCTGCTTCCAATTTAAATACGTAATAGGACTTAAAATTGTGATCTTAGGTTGGAAGAAGAAAAAACAATTGACTCCATTTTTGTGTATATTAATGGGATTTTAAAGAAAACTGGTGCTTTCGTATATTTTATTTCTTAGGCTGATAAGAATGTATTACTTGGAGGTATTGTTATATCTTATTATAATCTCATTAGAATCATGTTTCCTGTGTTAGGCAACTGAAGTGCTTACAAAGGAAATGTACTGTATTAAATTTATAGACACAGTTCAAAATGTTTAGGAGAATTTAATTAAGTTTGCAAATGATTCTTAAAAAAAGCTGAGGGTCTTTAAGTTGAGTAAATAGGACACTAATCAAAGAAAACTGAGGGTCACTGTCTTTATCTTTCCATATTTATAAACAAAATTACAAGATTTGTAAACTGAGCATAACAGCTTAAGGATAACTAGGTTATTTCTAGTTTAATGAATGGAACATTAATTTAAAACCCAAGTAGGCAGTTCTTTTTGGACTATCCTCACACATAAAAAAATAGTAATTCACAGTGACAGCTGTTAATACATATAGCTAATATTTATGGAGTGCTTTACACTGATCACCTCCTTCAGATAAGAGACTCTGGGAGGTCAGAGCTTGCCCCAGTCCACACCTCTGGGAAGCAGTGCAAGCTGGACTTGAGTTGATGCCTGACTCCCGAGGCTACACTGCTAACCACAGTGTTGGATAACCTTTAGGGTTTGGGTTTCTAGAGTCTGCCTGTAGGTTCCTGGAGAGCGGACCACAACTCCCCTAACTTAGATCAGTAAATGCTATCTTGTCAGCACACCCACCTGCCCAGTAACCGTGGTCCTCAACAGAAATGGGAGGCTCTTGAGTGCTTGGATCCGAACCCCAAAGTACCATTTGTAGAACTGCTACATGTCTCTGTCTGCCAAACACTGAAATTCTGATATCCACCAAGGCCTTGTGACCAGGGGTGCATATTCTCTTCCTCGTAGTATACGTTAATCATTTTCCCCCTGTCTTATCCCTAGTCATGTACATAAGCAATGTTAATGGCTGTCTAATGAAACAATACAGTTTCTAGGTAACTGGTGACTGGACTAGAAGAGGAATTCGCATGGCCCAGAGCAAGGCAGTGACGAGTGGGATGTGTCTAATATTTTGTGGAGAGAGCAGTGTGTCCTCATTCGTGTGAGGTTGCTTCCTGCTAGGCAGACACATGGGCGCTGTGGTTTAGTCACTTGGAAGGTTACACATGGGTGGTTTGGATGCTGAGGAATTAAAGGGGTGGACTGTGCTGGGTCAGGTCTGTGTCTCCCACTTACCTGTCTATACCATCCTCTAGACTGTGGGGGTTGCAAGTTTGAAAACCATATTCCTAGACTGTCTTGTCTTGCTACCTGGTAGGTCCTGCCAATGAGAGGCAACGGTTGGAGATTGGAAGCGGGGTATGGGAGAAGCTTTTGCAGGGAAGGTGGAGTATCTGGTAGCAACAACGCCCTGTGTCCTAATGGTAGCAGGGCAGCAGCAGTGACAACAGCAGCAACAGCTGGTGGGTGTGGGTCTCGATAACTCTGCTTCCTGCAGGTACCAAACTGTAGGTATCCTGACCTTCCACTCCTGTTCCTGCAGCAATTCCAGCTCCTTTATTACTACAGCTCTGTTGGAAGTGTTTGCAGTGGTTTCCGTTTGGCACATGGGAAACTGGTTAACGGATCTCATCCTCTTGTTTGCTTTTTATGCCCAGTTCTTGGATTTCAAAATAGAACCAACTTGCAGCATCTGAATTAGGTCTGTCACGTCTGACTGCGGGGTATCAAGGGGTATACATCGACCACATTGCACCTGCTCCACCCTCAGGGTTGGCACCCAGAGAGCCAGCCCACATGCTATGTTAAATATTCTCACACATGCTCCCCTTCTAAACCTGTGTGAGGATTTCTCTGCAATAAAAGTATATACTCAGGAGTGAAATTGTTTTTGCCAAAGATCACAGGTATGACTGCTACATTTGACTAAGTACTGCCAGGCTGTGCTCCTAAGTAGCTGCACCTCCCACCCCCCAAGATCCTTCCACAAATGCCATTTTGTAACAATGTCTCCCACTTTACGTAAGATAAAAAGTGTAAACTGTGTGGTACAAGAAGGTATGAACTATAACCAACTCCTATTGAAACAACTCAAACCATGTTTAAGATAACGCTTCTGGAATGAGACTGAAATCCCAGCACTACAGTGCACTTGCTGTATGACCTTGGGTCAGTTGGGTAATGTCCCTGTGCTTCAGCCTACCCATTTAAAAATGGAGATGATAGTACCTACCTCAGTCGGATGTTATGAGAATTAAGTGAGATAAATGCACAAAAAATGTTCAGGTGTTTCCTGGCATTTAGCAAGAAGCTAAGAATGTTGGCCATTATTGTTGAACATTTAGGTAATTTCCTTTTATTGCTACTTCTCAACAATGTTTCCATGAGGTTTATGCTTCTCTTGTTATTACTATTATTGTGGTGGTGAAAGACACATAGCATTAAGTTTACCAATCAGGCTGGGGACTCCTAGCAGACTGCCTGACTACTGGGCAGGGGCTCGGCAGCAGTGCCAGCCTGCACCCAGCAGCCTTTCACTTGGGACACCTGCTCTCCATAGAACCACAGGCCCACTCAGGCCGTGTGATCAAGGCCAGTGGCTGGGCAAGCCCTTCCTATGAATTTCTGATTTCTGCATAACCAGGATCCTTCCCAGGGTTTCCCTGGGGTTAGTGAGACTCAGAGATCCAACCGCAGGTCGGGCAGGGGAGTACCTGTGCATCGAACCCCAGGCTTTGCCATTTTGTGTGGACCTGTGCAATGATGCCACCTCTCTGGACCCTTCTGGCCTCAGCTGGGAAGTGAATGCTGGCCTCAGGCTCATCAGCAGTGTGGCGCAGCAAGTGGTCGATCCCATTGGGGCCTCAGGTTTGTTACCTGTGAAGCGGGGGACATCACACACCTTTACAGGGTTATCGTGAGGATTGGTGATGTTTGCAAATTGCTTGCCCCAGTACCTGGTGGAGATTTTGATTCAGTTCTAATACTGAATATTCCATCTGCCTGGTCCTATAAGTGCCCTGTGCATGCTGACTGGTTGGCATCCAACCTGCACACTGAACATTAGGCCCCCAGAGCCCCTCATGCTTGTGTTCCAGTGTCCTTCGGAGTCTGTACATCCTCTGTGGAATGCCCTGTGGGAACATCAGGCTGCCTTCTGTCCCTGGTCCTGAGGCTGAGACCAAACCCAGGTTCACCTGCCAGCCGCTGAGAAACCAATAAGGGAGAGACAAGGGCTGGTGGGAGGGAAGTAGGTTTCATCAAGAGCCAGCATCAAGAGCCAGCAGCCTGAGAAGATGGCATATGAATGTCACAAAGTTGGTCTTAGGAATTTGACCCTGGCAAGGGTTTTGTTGTTATTCCTCACCTGAGGACATCTTTTGGATATTTTTTCCATTGATTTTTAGAAAGAGTGGAAGGGAGATAGGAAGAGAGAGAGAGAGAAAGAGAGAGAGAGAAAGAGAGAGAGAGAGAGAGAGAGAGAGAGAGAGAGAGAGAGAGAGAAACATCAATGTGAGAGAGACACATCAATTGGTTGCCTCCTGCACACGCCCTGACTGGAGCTGGGGATGGAACCCGCAATTCAGGTACCTGTAGGTGCCTTTGACTGGGAATCGAACTTGAGACCTTTTGGTGCGTGGCTGAAGCTCTGTCCACCAAGCCACACCTGGCCAGGGCAGAGCAAGGATTTTTATAATGAGGGAGGAAGAAACAGAAACAGACCAACAGAATAAAAAGGAGGAGGTTGATATTCCACTATTGAGGGGACTACGTGCAAACCAACACAGTCTGTTCAGATAATTGGTCGAAGGTCAGCAATTCTCCCAGAGCCGGAATGTCTGGAGGTCGGAGTCTGCTTCTTTTGAAGTTAGTTCCTAGAATTCTTAAGCCAACAGGCTGTTTATCTGCAGTCACGTATTAGTTAACTGGTCATTATTTACAGGAACAATGTTAAAAGAATGGTGAGTGGGTTACAAGGCCACAGATTCAGATCCCCACAGGAACTTCTTTCTCCTCTGTCCCTCTTCCCATCCTATCTTTATGTTTCACCCTCTGAAGGCAACCTTTTCCCTCTCCCACACACATGATGAAGACTTGCATCTGCTCACATTTTCAAGGGCACTTCAGGACTGTCTACACTTTTCACTTTCTTTGTAACTCCCTTTGGCTGAAAAAATCTAATGGAGGATTTCAGCTCCAACATGTAAAGATCTTAGAACTCATTTCTCTCATCCTTACAAGGAAAGGATAAGCAGAAAGCTAAGCAGATTGACAGATGCAGAGGGCAGAAAATCAGTAATTACATGTTCTGAATACTTTCTACTCAAGCTCACACGTGTCTGTGTCCCCCACATTCAGATGTTGAAGCTCTAACCCCATGCGAATGTATTTGGAGTTGGGATCTCTAAGGAAGTAATTAAGGTTAATGAGATCATAACAGTGAGGTCTTGATCTAATACACTTTGTGTCCTCATCATGTAGCAAGCACATGAGCACACGGCAAGCAGACGGTGGTCTCCAGGCCCAGGGAGGACCCACAACAGACACCTACCTGCTGGCACTTTGATCCTGGACTTCCAGTGTCCAGAACTCTGAGAAAATAAATTTCTTTCTTTTTTTTAAATTAATTTTTTATTAATTTTTTATACATATCTCCCCATTGCCCCCCCTCTCTCCCAGGCGTACCCCGACCCCCCAGTGTCTGTGATCATTGGTTATGTTTATAAGCATGCATACAAGTCCTTTGATCACTTATTTACCTCACCTAACTTTAATCTTTCTGCTATAATTTCACAGTCTGTTTGATGCTTTATGATTTTTGTCCTCCTGAGAATTATCAGTCTACTCCCTTTCTGTGCTCCTGATTCTATTATATTCACCAGTTTATTCTGTTGATCAGATTTTTAATTCACTTAATTTTTAGATAGATGTGTATTTGTTGTTCATAATTTTTTGTCTTTTACCTTTTTATTCTTCCTCTTCTAAAAGAGTACCTTTCAGCATTTCATATAATACTGGTTTGGAGTTGATGAACTCCTTTAGCTTTTTCTTCTCTGTGAAGGTCTTTATCTGCCCTTCAATTCTGAATGATAGCTTTGCTAGATAGATTATTCTTGGTTGTAGGTTCTTGTTGTTCATCACGTTGAATATTTCTTGCCACTCCTGTCTGGCCTGCATCGTTTCTGTTGAGAAATCAGCTGACAGTCGTATGGGTGCTCCCTTGTAGGTAATAAACTGTTTTTCTCTTGCTGCTTTTAATATTCTCTCTTTCTCTTTTGCTCTTGGCATTTTAATTATGATGTGTCTTGGTGTAGTCCTCTTTGGATTCCTTTTCTTTGGGGTTCTGTGTGCTTCCTGGACTTGTAAGTCTATTTCTTTTACCAGATGTGGGAAGTTTTCAGTCATTATTTCTTTAAACAGGTTTTCAGTATCTTGCTCTCTCTCTTCTTCTGGCACCCCCACAATTCTGATGTTGGTACGCTTGAAGCTGTCCCAGAGGCTCCTTACATTATCTTCACATTTTTGGATTCTTTTCTCTTCTTGCTTTTCCAGTTGAATGTTTTCTGCTTCTTTATATTTCAAATTTTTGACTTGATCCTTGCCTTTCTCTAGTCTGCTGTTAGTACTCTGTATAATAGTTTTTATTTCAGTCAGTGTATTTATCATCTCCTCTTGGGTCTCACTAAATTTATCCATCTTTTCTAGCATATTCTTGAAAAACCTTATAAGCGTGGTTTTGAACTCTATATCCAGTCCTTTTTTTCCCTCCATTTCTTTTGCTTGTACTCCCTTCCCTTGTCTCGGCATTTTCACTGTGCCGGGGAAACTTCTGTGCTGGATTCAGCCGCAGAAGCCTCTGTTGAGCTTGGGAGGGGTGGAGTCTCAGGGCTTAAGGGACCGCCTTGCCTTCCAGTCGGCCCCGCCCTCCACGGCCTCTGAGTCTCACGTGACTGGGTAATGGCTGGAGCGGTCCTTGTGCGCGCACACCCGCAGTGCCTCTAACCGCTGCCTTTCTGGCTCCCCTGCGCACCAGGACCACACGAGTCTAGGTCTCCAGGGTTTCACCCAAAACAGGGGCTTAGTGGACTCAGAAGTGGCACAGTTCGGAGGGTCTGTCTCCTGCCCACTCGCTAAAGCCAGCGGCACAATCAGCAGTCTGTCCTCCGTGGTGCCGTGTGCGACCAGACCTCCGATCCTTTGCAACTCCCCTAAATTTCCGTGCACTTCTCCCTTTTCACAGTCCAAACTCCCCCCGTATGAGTTTTAGCTGGATCTGGGGTTTAGTGTCTCCGGACAAGGGGTTCAATGCCTTTGAGAGTCTCCGTCTCCCTCCCGCCAGAGAAAGCCAGCCAGGTACTCCGGCAACCGCTCTTTCCTCGCGCGCGTCTCCGTACCTCAGCTTTTTGCAGCTCCTCTGGGTCTCCGTGAGCCCCTCTCTTTCCCTCTAGCTGTAGAACTTCCACTCAGCCAGCTTTCCTGTGGTTCTGGATGATGTCCGTTCTGTCTTTTAGTTGTAGTTTTGAAATTGTTGTGCGAGGCAGCAGTGTAGGTGTTTACCTATGCTGCCATCTTGGATTTCTCCTCTTTTTTTTTTTTTTTTAAGCCACTCAACCTATGGCATTTTGTTTTAACAGCTCCCGCAGGCTAAGATACCAAGACACATTCTGAGCAATAAAACACACCATATCAAATGAAAAGAAAAAAGATACCATGCCAAGGGCAGTTTAAGATGATAATGGAATCAGAAAGCTTACGCTCTACTGACTTCAGGCAAACCTGCTTCTGCTGTTGACCCCACTTTAAGGCAAGACTGGTCAGCCCACCTGGGGTAGGTATCCTTTGCAAACCGTCCCCCCCCCCTCTCTCTCTGGCTATAGGGATCTAATGAGGCAGCTGACCTGGCCTCTGGGGCCTGTGACCTGGTAACAGAGGAGGTGTCTGTAGCCAGGGATGAGAGAAAGTGAAAATGGGGCTTATGGATGGTCCTGGGGAGGCATCAGAGTCTTTCCTCTAGCCTTGGGGGCTCCAGGCTGGCAGATGGATGAGCCCTTTCATGGATTAAAGAGATGATGTCATCTCCACTGGCCTTTTGCACTTCTTTGAGTCTGCAGGCGAGTGTCCACTCAGCCTCAGAGTGAGCAACAGATTGGAGGACATTCTCAGAGTGGACCATTGGCAGCTATGCTGTGGCAGCTGCAGCTAACAGTCTTCAGTCTTTGAGTGTCCAGAACATGTTTTAGAAGTGGAGTCTGGTCCAGGCAGCAGGACGGATAGCTGGACTCATCCTTGGGGTGAGGTGGGGCACACGGCTGGGAGACTGGCTACAGCTGGATGCAAAGGGACCAAGTATCCCTGCTGTTGGACCTGCAGCACCTAAAGGCCACAAAGGGATGCTCTGGGTTCCCAGGAGGCTACTGAGCCAACAGAAGGATGAAGAAGCACGTGGACAATATTTTTTAACAGCTTTATTGAGATATAATTCACATACCATATACTTTCTTATCAATTGAATGGTAGTATTATCATAGAGTTGTGCATTCATTCATCATAACAATTAATTAGAACGTTTTCATCAATAAAAAAAAACCCACAACAATACAAAACTCAGCACCTTTAGCCATCACTCCCAATCTGTCCATCATCTCCAGCCCTGGGGAACATTCATCTACTTTTTGTCTCTCTAGACTTGCCTATTCCAGACATTTCACATACATAAAATCACACAATACGTGATCCTTTTTGACTGGTTTCGTCCATGCTGTAGCAGTTCTCCATTCTTCGTGGTGATATAATAGTTCATGGTATGGATATGCCACAGGTTACTTACCTGCTCATCACTTGATATAATTTGACTTGTATCTGTGTTCTGGTTATCATGAATATTTCTGCTATCACATTTGTACACAGTTTTGTGTGGACGGATACCTTTTCATTTCTTTGGGGTAGATAGAACAGAATTGCTGATCATATGGTAATTCTCTGGTCATTTGAGAAACTGCCAGGTTGTTGATATGTTGACGGTTGTCATTTTTTACGTGACAGCCTAAGGGAAAAGAGGTCAGTACACCTGACTAAACAGGGATTGCATGTTTCACACATTGCAGCACACTGATTGAAAATTGCTGCCTTGGGACAATTTCCAGACACTTGGAAGTTCTTTAATAATGTCAATCAGTTTTGCCTGTTTGACTGAGGAGGGCCTATGGAGCTTCTCATGCTTTCAAGTGGAACCAAAGAATTTTTTTTCTTTACATAAAAGTGGTCTTATAAATTAAGAAAAAGATAAACACCCCCTCACATACACACATAACATGTGCAAAGAGCAGTTTACTTTAGAAAAACTAGAAATGGTCCATTAACATAAAATATATTAAGTTTCAAAAATATTTGAAACAAAGATATTTAACTCAAAAGAATATATCATTTTTCTGTTATCAAATTGTTGAAAAGGATTGTCAAGGCCATGTATAAACAGACACTTTCCTACCTAGTTGAGGAGGGTATTAATTATATGACTATTTTGGAGGGCAATTTGATAATATATACCAAGAATTAACAAAAATGTCACTTTAAAAATTACTAGAAATTTACCTTAGGAAAATTACCTAACAAGAATTCAAAACATATATTAAAATTAATACAATTTAATTATCTTTTCTTAGGGGATTGGTTGAATAAATTATGATGTACTCAAACATAGCTATGAAAATGATTAGGTAGATCTCTATGAATGAACATGTATATTAAATGTGGGGGATATATCAGAGACCTATGGCTCATATGATTCCCTTGGTAAAATCTGCTCTCTATAATCACTCTGTCTAAGTTATATGAATGGCCTTAGCTGGTTTGGCTCAGTGGATAGAGCGTCAGCCTGCAGACTGAAGAGCCTGAGGAGATTCTGGACAAGGGCACATGTCCTGGTTTGCGGGCTCAACCCCCAGTAGGTGGTGTGCAGAAGGCAGCTGATCAATGATTCTCTCTCATTATTGATGTTTCTCTCTCTCTCCCCCTTTCCCTTCCTCTCTGAAATCAATAAAAACATATTTAAAAAAACAATAAATTATATGTATGCACATCCATAGAAAAACACCCTCAGAGGTATATCTTAAACATTGAATAGAGAGTACCTCTGGATGGGACCCCGGGTGATTTTCACTTTCATATTTTTATCTTTCTGTGAGAATATATGTTTTAATGGATCTCCAGTGACATGTACTATTTTAACCACAAAGAAAACCCACCGGTCATGTTTCTTTCTGATGGCAGGCCAAGGAGCTGGGGGCTGAGGGTGGGTAGAAGGCAGCAGGGGAAGTCAGGGTCCAGGCACAGTGGGGCCTGCAGGGTCTGTGGGAACTCTGTGCTTTTGGAGCCTCACTCCACCAAGGCATCCATTTAAAATGTGACAGGCTGGACGTAGGAGACACTGCTGAGGAAGGACCCACCTGGCCTGCCAGCAGATGGATGGGACTGAGTCCTGGAGCCTGGGAGACGCTGCCCCTCAGAAAGAGGCGTGTCTGCTGTGTCTGCCCCAGCAAGGTCCAACATCGCTGCCTTGGAGTCTGAGGCTGGGTAGTGGGTAGCAAGGGAGGAGGCAATGTCCTGAAGGCGGACACCTGGGCTGGGGCTCTGGAGACATGGGCGGCCCCTGCAGACCAGGGTATGACGATTAAAAGGGGCAACAAAGCAGATAGTTTGACCCACAAGAGTGGCTGAACTCCCAGGAAGAGATGATAGCAAACAGGGGAGAAAGAAGAAAAGGGTGATCAAGGACAGAGGCCTGGGAGGAGGGTGGGAGCCTGAAGAGGAATGGCTAGGTCCAGTGCAGGAAGGAGGGGAGCATTCATCAGCCAAAGGGGACCTGGGCCCCAGGACTGAGGCCACCACGCCCAGGGGCACACTCCTGAGGCACACTCCGTATGGACACTAGGTGGCACTGTGCCCACTCTAATGGCCACTCCTCTTAGCCTTGGCCATTCTCTTAAAAGAGAAACCTATGTGTGCTAAGGAAGGCTCTGCAAGTGCCCTATTTAACAGACAAGAAGCCCAGAGAGGGGCAGTGGCTTGCCCCAGAGCATGTATGGGGGTGATGGCAGAGGCAGGCTTACCTCCTTGCCTTCTGGTTCCGTCTCAGGGCCTCTCTCCTGTCACCCCTAGAGACGAATCCAGAAAAATGCCGCCGAATCCCGAAGGAAGGAAGCCTGATGGTCCCAAGCCTCCAGCACCACCCACGCTTCAGTCCCATGCAGGGAATCACCTTCCTTGTTTCACCCCACTCGTTGCACCCCCTGTCTCTCCCCAACGGCAGCCATGGTGATGTTTTCCAGTGCAAGCCGGACCAGATCACTTTCCCATTCACAACCCTGTGGCTCCCAAATGGCCGGTCTTTGCCTGGAGTTTCCCCGAGCCTGGCCTGGGGGCTGTCCATCTGGAAGCCATGCCTGAGCTGTCTTGCCTTTTGGGTTCGGCCTGAGGGGTGAAACAAGGCTGTAAAAAGATAAGATGCCTTGACAGGTCCATAGCTCAGAAGAGAAATGCATTTGGAGAACAGACCAAGGACGGGACACGCTTTGATTTGGTTGTTGCACCTGGACCCTGACCCCCACAGGGAGTTTTTCTCAGGAATGCTGACCATTCTGTGGCCCCAGGAAGGGGCTGAGCTGTTTGTAACATCATAGACGGCGAGCCACTTGTTATCAGGCTTTGAGCTCCTGAAGGCCGGCCTGCAGACTCTACCCCCCACCCTTCCCCTGTTGCACTTGGAGCTTGCAGCTGCACAGCTGTATCTTCTCCCTCATGGGTATATAATAAGCCAACTGGCACGGGGGGTCAGAGCAGATTTTTATGGGTGACTGACTGCTCTCCCATACTGCTGGCATTATTGGAATAAATGCTCATATATAAGTCAACCCTGTCTCTGCTTCCTTGGCTCAACTGGTGACAGGCAGCCCGGGACCCTTGGTTGTCCGGTTGCAGCTCCATCCCTTCCCCTCTAATCCCTCTTATTCCCCATGGTGCCCTCCCCTTTGCTCTAACGCCTATCAGCCTCATCTTTACTTCTCTTCTCCTCTATCCTGAACTGTAGGTGGGAGGTAGGACAGGCCCATTTTGTTAGCAGCCTGTCCATCGGGGTCCAGTGGTGGCTCTTGGGACTAAGGACAGCCATGCTGGCTGAGCAGGAGAGCAGCTGGTGCTGGTGTCACAGGACAGTGTCTTTGGGATAGCCCTACCAGGTACTGCGACATGGCCACGTATGTCTGTCTGGCACTGTGGGCAGAGCATCAGCGTTTGAACAAGTGGCGTTCGGAACAGAATGTCTGCCAGATGGTCAGGCAGAGCCACAGAGCGAGTCCTGCCCAAGGGCTCTCATGTTAGTCTCGTGTCCACATTTGGAGACCTTGCATGGTCTAATGTGTTTGAAAATAGAGCACCCCTGGGTTGAAGCCCAGTTCCAGGTTTTGGAAAATGAGGGGTTGCATCTGGAGCAGGTGGGCCCCAGGATGCCCTCTGTCCTGAGCTGGTCAGAGCCCTCCCAGAGTTGGAACCTACAGACCCCTGAGCCAGACAGTGATGGCAATGTTCCAGGACCCACAGAGCTGAAGGTGGACCAGCACCCCAGCAGGGCATCCCCGTTTGCACAGCTGGATCACAAACCAACACTTCAGAACATTTCCCTCTCCTCTCTCTCGTACAACGCAGCTGCATCAGTGTGTCAACTGAGGTTTGTTACTCAAAGGAGGTCACATGTCTTTATTCAGAAAGATGTCAAAAAGGCTAAATAAAGGAAAAATGATCTAAACAACCTCTCTTCGTTCTATTTTATATTTCAATGCTGAATAATATTTTAAATCTTATCTTTTTTCAGGAGTGTTCAAATTTGGAATTGAAGTCCTCTGTGTCTGCAGGAAGTTCTGACATCGGACAAATCGGAACAAGGCGGTGGCCCTCGCCCTTGCCAGTATCTGCTGAGAGCAGCCCATTTTGCTATCTTCCTAAAGAGGAAGGATGCTTCTCATCAGAGGAAAGCTGAATCCATGTTCACGCTCCTGCACGTGAGCATGGGTGGGATGGGCAGAGGGAAAGGAAAGGAGAAAGCCAGGATGAGCTCTGGATAGAGAGCGATCTGGGGAAAATTCTGGAAACTTTGAGGTTGCTCAGGATGAGGGAAGTGGTCAGGAGACTCTCCTGAAAGTGACTCCAAAGGTCTCTGCATCAATACTTTAAAAACACACACAGCCATAGTGGGTTTGGGTCAATGGATAGAGCCTCAGCCTTCGGACTAAAGGGTCCTGGGTTCAATTTGGGTCAAGAGTATATACCCGGCTGTGGGCTCAATCCCCAGTAGGGGGCGTGCAGGAGGCAGCCAATCAATGATCCTCTCTCATCACTCATTTCTCTCTCAAAATATATTTAAAAATAAATAAATAACATAAACACACACACAACATGGGTCACCAGACATTAGTATATAAAGCAATGAGTAAGGGGGCTATATCATCCAAAGTAAACATCAGAATACTTGAACTGCTGATTGGACAGTGTAATTGGAATCAAGATTGCCCACTCCTTCCAGACGAGGGGTGCAAACTAACAGGCATGAACCCCAAAAGGAAATGTGTGTCTGTGAAGAAGAGGTTGCACCAGATGATTCCTCATTCCCTGTTCGTCTTCCATGTGACTGGTGGTGGCCATGTTGGGAGAGTAGGAGAGGTTAGCAAGAGGAGAGGGTGTCTCCTCAGACCCCTACTTGCCCCCATGCTCCTAGACTCAGGTCAGGTCTGTGGAGACAAATGACACAGGTCGGACACAGGTAAAAGACGGGGAGGGCACACTGCTGCTGTCATATTCCTCTCAACCTTTTGTTTAAGACAAGACTCTTGGGCGAGAACCTAGTTTTGCTTATTTGGTGTTTTGTGTGTGTGTGTGTGTGTGTGTGTGTGTGTGTGTGTGTGCGCGCGCATGTTGAATTTCCCTCATTCTTCATACTGAACGCTTCACTGGAAGAGAAAGCAGCTCCAGAACAAAGCCTGTCAGGTCTTCTGCCCACCACTATTTTAAATACAGGGCTGCATACTTCAAAATGATCAGCTCTTCAGCATTCCCCTCTTTTAAAAATCATTTTTATTGAATAAACTACGTGTAGCAAAAAAAAACCCAACAAAAAACAACCACCACCACCACCAAAAAAACCAATAACAAATCAGATAAATGTGTAGATGCCACCATGGTATGTTATCTTGGTTTCCAAATTCCACATAGTAAACTCACTGACTGCCTTGAATACAAAACAGAGCCTTTGGTGCAGGAGCTACCATTACAGTCTGAAACCTCAACTCTTCCTGAGGTACCTTAGCAGGTCTTTTGTGTTTGAGCACCCAACTTCAATGTGTGTGTGTGTGTGTGTGTGTGTGTGTTGTTGGGGCAGGGACGGGGGGTGGTAGTAGTGGTGTTTCCACATCTCCAGCAAGCAATGCTCAGACACCAGTGGGGTGGCAGAGAATTCAACTCAATTCTGACATTATCTACCCCGGATAGCATCAGCTTCCACAGGTTGAGGGCTCTGTCCTACAAGACCCCCGACCCCCATATCAGATGCTAATTCCAAGGCCAGGCTTGTAGTTCTAACCAATGGGACACCTCCAGGTCAGGATGCCAACTGCAAATCCAGATTGTCGCCTGCACACCTGATGGACTGCTCTCTATCTGAGGTTCCCAAAACCCTCCCCTTGGGTTCAGTTAATTTACTAATTGAAGAGTGGCTCACAGAATCAGAGAAACATGTTACTAGGCCACTGGCTTATCGTAAAAGGATGTAACTCGGGAACAGCCAGATGGAAGAGAAGCATGAGGCAAGGCATAGGGCAAGGGTGCAGTCCTTTTATGTCTCTCCTATGCACTATTTTCCCGCATCTCCATGTATGCACCTGCCAGAAGCTCTCTGAACCCCATCTTTTCAAGGACTTCATTACATAAGCATGATACAATCATTGGCCATTGGCAATGGATTCAACCTCCAGTCCTCCTCTCCTCTCCAGAGGTTGGGGGTGTGGGTGAGGGTGGGAGTGAGTTCCAACCCTCTAATCACATGATTGGCTCCATGGCAACCAGCCCCCATCGTTGGATGAATTCCAAAAGTCATCATTAACATAGCAGCAGACACCTTTATCACTCTCACGACTTAGGAAATTCCACGGGTTTGGGGTGCTCTGTGTCAGAAAAGGGAGAAAGTCCAAATAAATACTTATAAATTACAACAACACAGCAGGTTTTTGGAAAGATAATCCACACCTATTTTGGATACTTCAGCAAGAAATTGTTTTGTTTTCCCCTCAAAATGTGTGGATAATATACACAGCCATTAAACAGGCCTGTTTACCTTTTGGCATATTCTTTTAAAATATCATTTAAATCACTAGAACAATTACACACAGAAAAAGTGGCTGTGTTCATTTATTGCTTTAGTTACCTGTATTCTGTTCCTCCTAGCAAAAGTCCCTCTTCACCCAGCTTTTAGACCTAAGAGCTCTCCATGATAGTCAAACTTAGACTATTAGCTGCCCATCCTTAAATTCCACTGAAGAGAGCAAATAAAATCAAAACATGTTTAATATCTATAATAGGCAATGGCTTGCTCTAAGTTCTAGAGGTGGAAGAAAGCATAAAAATCCTGTCAGTAGAGCTTATAACTTGGTTATGGATGTACTCTCAAATTCTCATTGCTGTAGGGCTGATGGTTCACACCCCAAATGAGCTTGCCTGATAGCATATCTTGATATGTTATGGGTCATGACTTTTGTATTTGATTATTCTTTTTTATTTTTGTTGTTAATCCTCACCGATGATATTTTTTTAACATTGATTTTTAGACAGAGTGAAGGGTGGGGTGAGACAGAGAAAGAAACATCCATGTGAGAGAAACACATAGATTGGGTGCCTCCCACATATGCCTGGACCAGGCCGGGGATGGAGCCTACAACCGAGGTACATGCCCTTGACCGGAATCAAAGTCAGGAACCTTCAGTCCGCAGGTTGACACTCTATTCTCAGAGCCAAACCGGTTTCGGCCCAACTGCAGTTCTTAATCGCCCTTAACTGGGCCTCACTGCACCTGCTCTGTCCTCAGTCATCTGTCACATTCATATCACTGTCTGGGAGTTTAGAGTGCACTTTTCAAATCAAGGATCTAACTCATCACTTTAATATCAATTTCTCTTGGCACTGGTTTTCTTCAATAAGTCAAAAAACACAAGCCAGGTAACAGAAGACAGTGAAAACACTGCTCTTTTAGAAGCTACTGATTTTTAGGGTACAGTTATTAGTATTGCTGCTAGGAGGTATCTATTAAAAAGTCAGTTTCTTTAATATTTACATTTTCTGGAGATTCCCTGCATTACATCCTCATTGACACAAAGGCTATAGTGACTCTATCAGCCAAGTCTTGGATGGCAGGCAGCCTGCCACCTCGCTTCTTCCAAACAGAAGGAACTTCATAAACGTGTCTTCCTCCCCACGTGCCTTCTGGACCTGGCTTGCTGGGAAATCGGTGCCATTTATTCACTCTTGTTGCACCACAGCCGACCACTGTGATGCTCTTCTTCTTGCTAAATGGGCTGAAATCTAATATTGGAAATTAGTCCAATCTAATCATTTCACTAATGAAGGTCAAACTACTCAGACTGTAATTTCCTTTTGGGGAACATTAATTTCTAGTCAATAAAATTTGAGTGTATTTGCTTAATGAATAGTTCTCCTTCCCAATATACTTCAGACATATATTGAGTGTTGGTTGTAGGCAAATCCAGACAAGTGCTATGTTTTGAGAAGACAAATCCATGCTGTCTGAAGAGACCTTGGGCAGTGGGAAAGGAGAGAATAAGACCCAGAAGACTGAGTTAGGGTGCCTTGCCCTCCAGAGCGGGAGGTGGGGCCTGTTTAGGAGAGGGGGTTGCTCTATGTACTGGGTCTACTTCCCTTGTTATCTGTGTCCTGGGCTAAAAGCTGAGTGTTGGTCATGGAGGGTCAGTGCCTGTGAACAGGGCATTGGTCGCATGGCAGAAAACACAGCCCTTTGAGGGTGGTTTTGCTGTCATATGTATGAATGAAAGCAAGCCCGGTGTCACGTGGTTCTTGCTCGCACATGAAGCATGCTAATGTGAGCACTTCATTCTGAGAGGGATTCGGCTAAGTCACAGGTACTGTTTGTTGCTTTTCATCCTCAGTGGACACAATGAAGTATCCCAAGCAAAAGATGAAGCAATACTCCACACTTGGACACTGTAAACCTGCCAAGGAGGAGAGGGAGTCACCATTTCTCAATCTTCCTACCATGTTGGTCTCAAAATTTCTCGAGACAATAAGGCGAATTCGACAGTCCCGTTGACATCATGTTCCAGAGCGCTGGAGACAGAAGGCGGCTAAGACGTGGTCCTTAATTTTAGAAATCTTTAATCACTGGGGAGACTAAGGTGTGGCCACTATTTTGCTATTTTTCTTACAAGGAAGGCTGTCTACCCCAAAACCGACTCAACAGCTGACGACCACAAGGTTCAACACGAGCAGTCCAGTCCAAAGCTGGTTTGACAGCTTAACTGATGGGTCCAACAGATGATGAGACACTCCCTAACCCCCAGTTTTGTGGAAACAGACATTGTCAATGCCTTATGAATACACTGTTTGGAAATGGAAAAAAAAATCAGTGGGACACAAAAGGCACAATGAAGCAGACATGGTAACACCTAGAAAAATATGACGTTGTTGAGATCCCAATTTAGCTTTTGCCTAAAAACATGAGAGGTACCCATCCCAGTGCCACAGCCATTTTCTAAGGCCGGCCTAGGTTTCTGGAAAGAGACTCTGCTTTCTATAAAAACCACCACAAAAATAAAGACAAAATAAAACCTAAAGTTCACTGATATTTTCTGTGGCTCAAAGTTCCAGTAAGAAGTATGTTACACCCTCGCTGGTGTAGCTTAGTTGGATGGGTGTCGTCCTGTGCACTGAAAGGTCACCGGTTTGATTCTCAGTCAGGACACATGCCAGGTTGTGGGCTCGATCTCCAGTGGGGACCCGTGAGGAGGTAGCTGACCAGTTTTGCTCTTATCTTGATGTTTCTCTCTCTTCCTCTCTCTCTCAAAAAAGTCACACACAGAAAAACTGTCATAGGACAACTGTGGTCTCCATCTTCAAACCTCAAGTCATTTAACTGGGGAGAATTCAAAAGCATTTTCTCTTAAATAAACAGTATCTTATACAGTGTAAAGTAAAATCCATGGGAAATGGTAAGACACAAACCAGAGACTATTATTTTGTTGCGCCTGCTAATCTGAGCCTGCTCAGAGCCCCGGAGAGCCAAAGGGAGTCTGCTGCACGCTACAACCTGGCTCTGACCTGCACCAGCTGGGAGGCGGCAGCGAGGAAGACATGAGTGGGCCGAGAGCCCAAGCGGCTCTGGAGCTGCAGACGCAGGTGCGAGCCACAAGAACCGAGATCTGAGGGAGAGGCAGCAGCAGGAGCAGGAGAGGCGGGGCGGAGGCACAGCAGCTGTCTCACACTAAGACTGGAGCAATTAAGACACAAGAGATTTAGAAGCCTGCTCTCTGGAAGATGCCACGACCCACCACCTCTCTGGAAGAGCTCAGAGCTGCCAGAGGCAAAACCTCTTGCAGGAGAAGGCAACCTTCATCCTTAGTCCCTCGGTCCCTCCACAGGGAGGTCTCCCTCTAGCAGCATCCAAAAAGGACATTTTCAGTATACTTACACACACACACACACACACACACACACACACACACACACACATAGAGGCCCGGTGCACTAAAATTGGTGCATGGAGGGGGTCCTTCAGCCCGGCCTGCATCCTCTCCAATCCAGGACCCCCAGGAGATGTCCAACTGCCAGTTTAGGCATAATCCCACAGGCCTGATCCCCCTAACTGCTCTCCCATGCTGGCCTGATCACCTCTAATCGTCTCTGCCTCAGCCCCCACCACAGTGGCTTTGTCCGGAAGGACATCTGGAAGACATTTGGTCTAATTAGCAAATTACTCTTTTATTAGTGTATGGTGTGTGTGTGTGTATGTATATATAGGAGTTCTCACAGTATAATTTGAGTGCATACACTCAAATTATACTGTGAGAACTCCTTGAAAACTTTTATTCTTTTTTTTTCTTCTGACCAGCACACTGCCTGGTACATACTGCTGGGTAGGCATTCAAAAAAATTTTTTTTAAATAGGCAATTGCTAATACTGGGAGAATGTCAGTTTAGTGTTTCAGAAAACTTATTCTTGGAAAGGGCTTGTTCTTTTACGACTCTGGAAAACAGAGGCTTTGTCCTAACTCTTGTAAGCCTCCTGGGATGGACAGCGTAACATCTTACAGTGGTCGGCAAACTCAGTCAACAGAGCCAAATATCAACAGTACAACGATAGAAATTTCTTTTGAGAACCAAATTCTTTAAACTTAAATTTCTTCTAATGCCACTTCTTCAAAGTAGACTCATCCAGGACATGGTATTTTGTGGAAGAACCACACTCAAGGGGCCAAAGAGCCGCATGTGGTTCACGAGCCGCAGTTTGCCGACCACTGCCTTAGATGACCATAGAAGTGCTCTGGAAGGGCGGTTAAAAACTCTCAAAAAATTCAAAGTTGTCCTAATTGCAGGGAAGATGGCGGCCTCTGCAGCCCAGGTCCGATTCGCAGTGCTGAGAGGATGCAGAAAATGTCTTCTGTGACTCTCCCTGCCGGGCGGGACCTTCAGGATAGCCTCCCTCCCCCTCTCTCTTCCCTATCGGGACCAGGCCAGAGGGTTAGCCCCTGAACAGGTCCTCCTGACAAGGCCTCTGACCTCGTCCCAGATGCCGGGGTAACAAGAACCAGAACCAGGTATTCAGGGCTTTCCTCAAAGGCCGACTGCCCTCTCCTTCCACTGACCTGGTATATTCCATGTGTACTACACCTGGGCAGTGTTCTTACGAATTAAATAACTTTCTTAAACTACAGTAAAACATTATTGCACCCAGTTCTCTTCAAAAAGTCTTTCCAATTCAATTCCCAAAATTAATTTACAAAATTTTGTGCAAAAACACCAACCTCAAATAAATACGGGGCGGGGGTGGGGGGTGGGGGGGAAAGGGAGGGAGGGAGAAGAGGGAGGTGGGAAGAGTGAAACTGGTTTTTGTCTTTTAAATTAAAAGTTAAAAACACCAGCTGCATCTCAAAGTGTTTGTAGAAGAAATGCCTCAAGGAGGCCAAGAAAAGTGGCCCTCAGAGTCCGAGGTGCATTTCAGTGAGGTTGTCTGTGTTCAAAACTCGCAGTGGATGCCCCCGCTGAGGTCCTTCACCACGCCCTCCTTGGCCAGCCTCAGCAACAGCCTGGTCTCCGTCGTCACGTTGTGCATGGTCTGGAAGTTCATGGCCGCCATGCAGAGATTGTCGAAGTAATGCAGAGGTATTCTGGGTTGGCTGAGGTCATAGCCAAAGCCCGCCAAGCTGACTTCATCACACAGGTGTGTGGCTAAGACAACAGCAATGACACCAATCGTGGGAACATTCTGAAAAAGAAAAAGACCCAACAGTCTGAGCACAATTCGCTGCTCCCCATGTGGCATACATGCTGTGCCAGCAATCAAGGCCTCGATTTTAAACATCCTACAATTCTAGTCTGCTGTTCATTTTCAAGCTTTTTCCTATGCATCTCTATATACACATTTTTATTTTTAAACAAAAATGGGATGTTCCGCAACTCAATTTTCTTGCTTAATATATTATGAAGGTGTTCCCATATGCATTAGCTTTTCTTCACCCTTCACAGTCCCACAATATTGCACTGACTATACCATAATGTATTTATACAATCCCCTAATGATGAATATGTAAGTTGCTTTTAGTCCTTTGCTGTTAATGCTATGGTGAGCATCTTAGAATATCAATCTTTTCAGACTTCTTTAATTTCTTTACACTAAACATTTTATAGTACAATTACTGGGTCAAGAACCATTCATATTTAAAATATATATTGTTAGACTACCCTCTAGAAGAAGTGCCAACGTATAATTCTACCCAAAAGCTAAGAACTACATTCTGCCCAAAATCTAAGAATTAAATTTATCTGCTTTCTATAAAAAAAACAAACCCATTTTGTTAAGTATTCTTTTCAGCTATGCCCCACTTACACATTTTGCTTTCCTACTGCCTACCCAATCAATGTTGTTAATAATCACAGTAACAATAAAAACCCCAACGACATTATCAAACACTTAAATCTTTGCTAAGGAAATAGGCAAAAAATTTCTTTGGCTCTCATTTGCTTTAATGTGATTATGGGTGAAGTTGAACATTTTATCACATATTCCCTACCTATATTGATTTCTTCTTGTGTGAAATGTCTGTTAATAGCCTTTTTCTATGTTTTTGTTTGGCCATCTTTTTCTTTTTGATTTAATAAGATCTCTATGTACCTGAGAGCATTTACTCTGTCAGACAGATGCTACATTTCCCCTTGCTTATTTTGTTCTATCTTTTGTTTCTGATACATTTTGCAATTCAGCAATTTCATACTTTATGCAATCAAATCTGTGCGTTTTAAAAAGCTACCTTTTAAATAAAATCTATCCTATATAATGTCTTAGGAGTTTGACCACTTGCTATGATGTGCGCTGACCACCAGGAGGCGGCACAGAATGAAGGAAAGTCCCAGCCAGCAGCTAGGGGGAAGGAAGGCCCCATTACCCCTGATCGACAGCCAGACCTATGGACCCTACCTGTGCACAATTTGGTGCACCAGGCCTCTAGTAATCAAATAAATGAGCATTTGCCTGTGTTTAAAAAATACTATTGAATTTACTAAAGAAACAGGGCAGTCTTTAAAAGAAGCAGAAATCTAAGAGGATTTAAAGATTCCCAAGCATATTTATAGGAAATCCTCTTTATAACTTAGTTTGAAACTTTTGCCAAAGTCTCTTTCTCTTTGGTTGAAAGTGATATGAACAGACTGCCATGTTCTGGGGGCCTCTCTGTGTTTCATGTGGGAGAGCAGCTAAAGTCCCTGCTACATGAGACCAACCACAGATCCCAACAGCTCCTGGAGAGGGGTAGAGCCCCTCTCTTCTGAGGGACAAGGCACCCCCTCCTAAATGGAAACCTGGTCCTGGACAAGCTCCTGCACCGGGCAGGCACTCCACGGCCTTCATGGGCTTGCCGTCACTGGAGAGGCAGGAAAGCACCAAAGAGGGCAGAGCCCCTGAAGATGATGGCTGCTTGATGGGTGGGGAAAAGCATCAACATCATGAACTGACCAGGTGAGTTGGTGAGTCGAGCCTGAGGTAGGAGCCAGAGTGGATTCAGCCCTCACTGCACACAGTAAAGAAGTAGGGTTTGTTCTCAAGGAGCATACTTAGGTGTTTGCTTTCCTTTACAACCACAGAATTCTTCCTTTACAGTTGTCTTCAAGGATCTTTATAATCAGAATTTGATTTATGTGGCAAACAGAAGAACCTGCTTATCTGCCCATCAGCTGATGACACCTCAGAGTCTAGCTCAGTGTTTGTAAACTGTGACCCTGACCAGCTCCACATCCTCGGAAATATCTCAGACCCTCAGGGGGGACAGCAGACCAACACTTCAAAATTCCTTACTTTCCCTTACATATAAAGGCTTTGCTCAAGATGCTGTTTAAGAATGATTTCTACTGCTTTAATACGTTTTAAAGACACAAGTCTAGCTATTCAGATGATAAATAGGTAATAAGGAATCGACACCCCCTAGTGGCAGCACAGGCTAATTACAGGTAAAGAATTGCAGTGAACAGCCAAGATTCTCAAATCAGGTTGCAAAATAAAACTGTCCAGGGAACTCCAAAAATCCAAAGTATAGAACACAGCACAGACCAATTAAATCAGAATGTCTTGGGTAGGACTCAGGCATCAATTGAAAAGTATTATCACCTCTAAAGTATGAGAAATGTCAATTCTCACCTGAGTGGCAGTTAAAATATAAAGAACTTTCCCTATCATAGTGACTTCTAGTATCCTGTAGTTAGTTATATGAGTCAGTTATGAATATCTGTGTATATAAAAGGCTAAAATGCTGAGTGCCTGACCATCTGACTGATTGCTATGAGCGCACTGACCACCAGGGGGCAGAAGCTCAACGCAGGAGCTCCCAAGCTGCAGTGACTTGGCACAGCGGTTCTCAGGAGACACACCCTGAAACCAGAGAGGAGGGAGCCCAATTCCTCATGGGGCCATGCAATTCCTCCTTCGGCAGTGGGTTATGTTGTTGCTGGGCACTGTTGGCCCTAAATCTGGTTTACTGCACACTTGCGTTTGCCTTTCACACCCTGTGTGACAGTAACTTTGCAGAGTGCCCTCTTGCACTCTGGACATCCCTTAGGGGATGTCAGAGAGTCAGTTTCAGCCTGATCCCTGCAGGCCAGGTCAAGGGACCCCACCTGCTTGAGGGACCCTGCTCACTCCACAGATGCCCTTTGAGCCACAGTGCCACCCCAGGTGCAGTTGGCCAGGGAGGGGCCATGGAAAGTTGGCTCCAAGGCGTGTTTGGCCCATCTTGCACAGCCCCGCCCCGCTGGCCAATTCTAACAATTTCCTTTCAATGTGCCCAAATCCGTGCACCAGGTCACTAGTCTTAAATAACTTCTCAGTGACCTAAGTGCTAATGTGCTGACTCTACTAAAGAGATGAGTCACTAGGGATGACCAATGAACACTGAGGAGCCCTGTGTCAGGGTGCAGAATGGTGAATACAGATTTAGCTTCTCATCATGGCCTAGATTTTTCCACTGGAAGATGTGTCTGTGGACACAGCTGAGCCTAAGTGAAATATGTACAGAGGTCACCCCTCAAACGCAGACAAGAATAGTTAACTCTCAGTAGCAAATAAATAAATAAATACCTTATCTCGGCCCCAGAACCTGGACTGTGGCTCTGAATACTGAAGGATGTCAAAGGCAGTCTCTTTGATAATAACTGGATTCAAAATCCTGAAATGTTTTGACTGTAATGGGATTTTTTCTGCCACCTGCTTCCAAAAGAAGAGTCGTACCCAAAATGGCTAAGGAAAGAAAACAAGAAATCATTAGGGATATGTAATAGTCATCGATCAGTGGAGGGGAGAATGCATCCCCTGATAACCAGGCCAAACCATGGTCGTGACCGCTGGCGGTCATGCATTCTGTAGCAAAGTCACAGATCTCTGCAAAATCACTATCTCCACTCAAAAAACGACTCCAACGGACTTCATTTTTGAAGGTGGTCAGTGTAAAATTACAGAACCAGCTCTTGTTTGGGGAAGAAATTGCTTAGGGAATGACCAGGGGAAGTATAGCCTTTTTAGAATTGAAATCCACCATTCTGCCCAGGGAAGTCTAAGCAAACAGCGCCAATTCAAGGGTCTTAAGTGCTATGAGTGCCAGTCTGTCAGGCCCTCACCCAGGGTCCTCTCTCCACTTACTCTGTTTCCTTGTCCTGGGAAGTCTCTTGGTAACTGACTAAATCATTTTGTATGTGCTTCATGTCCCAACTAGAACAACTTCTATTCAATAGAAAGCCCAGAAGACCATGATAACCTGCACAGAATCAAGCTCTGAGATACAGTCTCTACCACATGAAGCTTCTGTGAAAAGTTGAATATGTCCTATTATTTGTGTGGACAGCTAGTTTGTGCATGTGGATATAAAGGCACACACCCTCAAGGACAGATGACCTCTGAAGCTGCTTTCAACATAATGGGTGGGACTATAAAGTAGTGTGATTGATCACCATAAAGACAAAGAAGAATATGATCAGATGAGGCCATCTCCCCCATACCTGCCCCTCTGAAATGCTGGGAATTTACTCCTGTGAATTTACACCACCAATCAAAGCAGTTTGGGAGACGTTCTCTGAGAAGACTCCCCAGAGATTTTATGTATATTCTTTTGAATATCCCCGATAATGGTTTACATTAACACATGTAAACCTAATTACTAGAAAAAGCCAAAAGCTATAGAAGTTTCAGTCTAGTGAATCAACTGAGTCATTAACCTTAGTAATAACAATTTTTGTCCAAAACTTGATATTCCTATTAAGTAGTGATCTTGATCTCCACCTATGAATCGATCATGTTCGGAAAGCAATTTCCAGCAAGGAGTTCTGAGGGGTCCTCACAGAGGGAGTGGTTATTTAAAATACAACACAAGAAGCATGCATTCCATCATGTCTGCTTAAAGGTAAAAGTCTGAAGTCACAATTAGAGACCCCAAGACACACTTGAAGGCTAGATTTCCAGTGCTTACCAGGGTTTCATTCTGCACCATTGCGTGAAGCCAGTTGAAGTCCACACTCTTAAATAAAACAGCGACAAACAAGTCAGTGGAATAATATTCCAAATCAGACAGTGGGGCACCCTCTGGATAAGTCATCCTTATAGTCGTTTTATTTCCAACATGCTCTGAATAGCCCTCAACGGGCGCACTGTTTAACCTATATTATGCAAAGGACAAGATAAACAGACAAAGTAAGCCATTAGCTACCTTATCACACCACAAAAGAATTCCCTCCTTGTGTTCTCCACACTTTTTTAGGACTGGGAATGGGTAGTGGTTGGGGCCGGGGTATCCCTCGAAGCAGCCTCCCTGCCCCCACAGCTCCAGCCTTTCCAGGTGCCAGATTCATGCAGCCCTCCTTGCCCTGGGAGATGCCCTATGAGGGATGCCCGGAGCTCATCCCTGAATGTCAAGCAATTTGCTCTCAACCTGCCATGTTAAGGCAATCCAAACAGACTATATTTTGGGCTTTTTCTGGGCAGTGATGTTTCCTTAAAAGTCTCCCATTGTGCTCAGATACCAGTGGCTCTTGCCAGAATTTCAAAAAGGTAATCAGAAAGGAAAACCTAGAAACCAGGGCCAGGCAGACAGGGGAGTGTTATACATGGATAGGGTCAAACAGGATGGGTTTTGGGGATGGGGGGAATGAGCCCAGGTGCAGCCTGGTCTTAAAGCAAGGATTTGGGACACTTACAACTGTTAGGTCAGTGAAAGCTTTGCAAGGGTGGTTGTTTGGGAGAAAAGTCTAAGAATTCTTCCCAAAGCAATACCACTGCTCACACTGTTATACCATTTTGTAGTGTGTTTGGTACATCACCCGCACTATGTCACCTGTATCTAACCTTCCTTTTCTATTCCACTTCCTTTTCTAAATCTCAGACACCTACCCCTGGATTTTTAAAAGACTAGAGGCCCCATGCACAAAATTCGTGCAAGGGGCTCGGCTCTCGCAGCCCCAAGGACTTCCAGAAGGTTGTTCAGCTGTCTGGCCTAATTAGCATATTACACTTTTATTATTATAGACTAGAGGCCCGGTGCATGAAATTCATGCATGGGGGAGGGGTATCCCTCAGCCCAGTCTGCACCCTCTCCAATCTGGGATCCCTCGAGGAATGTCTGACTGCCTGTTTAGGCCCGAACTAAACAATCCAGGACTGCTGGCTCCCAAATGCTCACCTACTTGCCTTCCTGATTGCCCCTAACTGCTTCTGCCTGCCAGCCTGATCACCCCCTCATCACTCCCCTGCCAGCCTGATTGATGCCGAACTGCTCCCTTGCCAGCCTGATTGCCCCTAACTGCCCTCCCCTGAAGGCCTGGTAACCTCTAACTAACTGCCCTCCTTGTTCGGCCTGGGTCCCTCCCAACTGCCCTTCCCTATTGACCTGATTGCCCACAACTGCCCTCCCCTGCTGGCCTGATCCCTCCCAACTGCCCTCCCCTGCTGGCCACATGGAGGCAGCCATCTTGTGTGTTGGAGTGATGGTCAATTTGCATATCACTCTTTTATTAGATAGGAATAATATTAGACATGATAACAAAATGTAAGACATGATCCTAGACCAGCTATTTTTTCCTTTTTCTTTCTGGCGCCCTCCCCCCCCCAAATCTTTTCTTTTTTAAAATAAAGAACATTAGGAAAACTGGTGAAATGTGACTGTTGATAAGGTGTATTGTATCAATGCTAACTTCCTAATTCTGACTACTACTCTGTGCTTCTGTAATAGATTGTCTTTGCTCTTGGGATACACATACTTTATTTAGGAGTAAGGGAGCTAAATATTTGCAACAAACTCTGAAAGAGGTCGAAGAAGAAGAATCACATATGTAAAGAGAAAATAATAAAGCCAATTTGATGAAGTGTTATCAAAGGGAATCTGGGAGAAGGGTAAACGGGAGTTCTCTGCACTATTTTTGCAACTTTTCTGTTAAGTTTAGAATCACTTTCAGTCTAAAAGTTATTTCCCAGCCCTGGCTGGTGTGGTGTGATTGGTTGAGTGTTGCCCTCTGCTAACTCAATTCCCAGTCAGGGCACCTACCGAGGTTGTGGGTTCAATCCCCAGTTGGGTTGTGTGCGGGAGGGCACATAGATGTCTCTCTTTCCCTCTCCCTCTCTAAATTCAATTTAAAAATATTAGAAGATACTCCGCAAAAGCTTCTCCCTCCTAATTATGCTAAGTCACCCTTTCTCTGGTCCTAATGCTCACTGGCCTCCCAGTGCCTACACTTGCCAGTCTGTCACCTGACATTCACCAGGCACATTCCCGGCACCCTTCCTGCTCCCTCAGGGCCTCCTCTTCTTCTTCCTGCCCAGGGAGGCTCCTCACCCAGATCTCACTGCCTGCCCTCCTCCTCCCTGAAGAGCCAGATCCATTACTCTACAGCTGGAGGCTGCCATTTCCTCCACATCTCTCCTCTGGTTTCTTACCTCCTCTATTAGCACCCCTGGTTTCTTACCTCCACCCCCATTCCCAGTACTGCACCATTCGATGGGCATGGGGTCCTGTCGGCCTCCCCCAATGCTGCCTGTGCACAGAGGCCAGGGTTGATGTTCTGGAAGCCTCAAAACCCTGCATGGGGAATGCTGGCGCCCGGTGTGGACCCGGGGCCCTATGGTGTCCTCATCTCTTGACACTGGCCATCCATGATGGTTTCACTGAGGACTGGGATGTCTAAAGCACATGACATGCCAGTGAAACACAGTGATGTGTCTGCCTTCACCCCAACCTTCACACTCCTGCTTCACACCATCCTGCTTTCTGGTCGCTGGGGCCTATGGTTCTCCTTTTGACCTAAAACTTGGTTCTTAGCTGTTTCTTCTCTCCCTCTTAGAACTTACAAAAGTCTGGTTCTTGCCTATAACACCTTATACCACTGCCCCCTCCTCCTTAGTCCCCACATTCCTACACATTCCCCCCAATCTGATGCCAATATTTACCGAACATTTACCATAGGCCTACCACTATTCTAAGTACTTTAAACCCACAGATGCCTTTGATTTTCACTCTCTCAGGGATGTGCTATTATCACCTCCACTTACAGGTGAGGAAACGAAGGCACAGAACAGTCAGGACACTTGCCCGAGACCTCAGCTGCTGGGACAAAGGCAGCGTGTGTACACGCTATTGCTTTTAGTTCAAAATATCTGAACTAACCAGAGATTTCTCTTGACTGGTCCATTAAAAAAAAATACCAGTTCCACTACTGCCTTAGACCCCAGATTAGAAATCTTGGTGTCCTCTGCCAGAAAATTCTGTAATTCACTTTTCCAATATACCTCATATTTGATCTTTAAAAAACGTATTTTTTAAATTGATTTCAGAAAGGAAGGGAGAAGGATAGAAACATTGGTGATGTGAAAGAAGCATTGGCTGCCTCCTGCATGCCCCCATGTGCACTGACTGGGAATTGAACTGTGGCCTCCTGGTTTTTAGGTCGACACTCAACTGTTGAGCCACGCTGGTCGGGCTCATATTTGATCTCTAGTCTCTATTCTTTCTCCATCTCACACCCGGCCCCACATTGTGCGCCCTGATTGCAGCCTGCAAACCCAGTTCACGGCCTATTGTCTTCTGCCTTCAGTCAAATCCACATCCTACTCTCGACAAGTTTAATTAAGACCCAACTTCCATCATGCTCCTGGTTTTGCATACCCTTAAGATCGAGACAGTTCACTAAAGTATATCAGAGCCTTAAAAACCATTCAAATATCATTAACCTAATAATTCTAGGGATTTTGGCATTATTTCCAAGGAAATAATCAGAGATGTACATAAGACACACGCATGAGAATGTACAAAGCATTTTCACAATAACAAGGAAACTGGAGACAGTATAAGTGTCCAACAACAGGAGGGTGCTGAATAATGTACGATACGCTCGCTTAAAGGAATAGTAAACGCTTAGTCAAGTTCGTTTCCCAAAGACATAGAACAACTTCAGAAACTATTCATTACACTACATTAAAAAAGCAAAACACTTCATAAGAATATATGCGCTCATTAGTACCTATATAGAACAAAAGTGAAAAAAAAATAGCAAATTAATAATGATTGCTTTTTGTGCCATTAGTGGCATTTTCTCCCTTATATTTTCCTGTACTTTTAAATCTTCAAGAATAAACATATTTTACTTTTATAATCAGAGAGCATCCTAACCAGTTACACCAAGAACAATCCAGGCTGCCTCCTTATGGCCGGTTGTGTGTGTTTTCCACAGCCCAGCCAGCGGCCTGCAGGGCTCACCCCCACCAGCCCAGCTCCCAGGCCAGGCGGCACACCCACTGAGCTTCCCCTCCTGCTGACCTCGCCTGGAACAGCATTCCTCATTTGCTGGCTTATCCTCCCCATCCTCCTAAACATCACCTCTTCTGAAAAGTGTTTTGCCAAACTGGAGTCAGTACCACACAGTTGGGGGCCTCTAATCACATCATGTGTTTGTTTTGATTTCTTCAACAGTCAGTTCCCCAGGGTGGCAGCAGGCATGTGCAGGGGACCAACAGCAGTGAGCTACCTCTAGAGGAGGAAGGTTGGTCTCAACCAATGTACCTTATCACCACATCGAACTGGTTCAGGGTTGGGCCCAGCTCTAGTCCGTGGAGTATTCCGCCGCTTCCAATGACCACACAACGCCTACAACTCTTTGCTTTCAAGTGTTCAGGAAGGTCGTGCTCGGGCAAGAGTTCCAGGAGGCTCTGCACTTTCCCGGAGAACTGGCGGAATCCGAAAGGAGGGTCGTACTTGTACTCGGCCTCGCTTGCCCTGGGGCCCTTCTTCACGAATGGCGGCAAGTCCGCGCTGTACCTGTGCTCGAACAGTCGCACCATAGACTTCCTGGCAAACCCTGGCCGGCACTCCTTTTGCAAGACTTGCTGTGCGTATTTCTGAGCTCTCTGGAATGAAATCACACCAATCTGCGTTTACAACACTGTCAGGCATCAGAAATATACCCTTAGAGGTGACACTGTGTCCTTTGTAAGGTGTCTGTCTGACTTAGCTCCCCTTCTGACTTGTCTTTTAACACAGAACATCTGCTTTTAAGAGTTAATTTATGTGAGAAGCTTGAAGGAAAAAGCTGGATCACCTGACTCATATGAGTCAGACTCAACAAGAATAGCCTAATAAAGAGGGAATATGCAAATTGACCATTATACCATCACCCAGTCCCCTCAGCCCAGCCAGGGTTGGGGGGATGGCAGGTGTGTGGTGCGGCTGGACCCACCCTCAGCCCCCCAGCTGCTCAGGGCCACCCAACGCTCAGGTAACCAGAGCCAGCCAAGGCTTGTGCTGCCAGCAGTGGCAGCAGCAGATGTATGATGGGGGCATCACCTTCCCGATTGCCAGGATGCCTCTCATCCCTGAGGACTCCCAAACTGTGAGAGGGAACAGGCTGGGCTGAAGGACCCCCCACCCCCACCTACCGTGCACGAATTTTCATGCACCAGGCTTCTAGTTTATTTCATAAAGGATTATTTGTTGTTGTATATTGTTTTCAATGTTTGCCCCAGCTGTGTTTTTTCTCAAAGCAAGAAGGACCCTCCATCTCCTACCACCCCCAGCCTCACCCTGTTCAAGTAAATTTTGGGGGAAAAGATATACTTAGAGGTATTTAAGATTTCATAAAATCCCATCACACCTTACCACATGGATGAAGCTTAGACATTATACCCAGTGAAATAAGCCAGTCACAAAAATGCAAATAATGCATGATTCCATTATATAAGGTGTCTGACATAGTCAAATGTATAAAGTGTTGGTTACCTGAGACTGGGGGGAGGAGGAGCAAGGAAGGTGTTTTTAATGGGTAGTTCCAGCTTTATAGGATAAATCTGTTTCACAATGTGAGCTTCAACTTAGTAAGATGAAAAAGTTCTAGAAATCTGTTTCACAATGTGAATATTTGTAGTTCTCAAAAAATGCCTAAGAAGGTAAATGCTATGTTATGTGTTTCTTACCACAATTAAAACTTCTTCCATATTTCAGGTTCTAATCTGTTGAGGGTGAGAAACAGGCTTACTTATCAGTTGGGGTAATGAGCTTCATAGTGTCTGGAAATTACTCGCAATGTAACCAAGGAATAATGTCATGTCAACACAGAAGTTGCTTTGCTGTCATATACAATTTTCCCTGTAGATTAACATTTTGCATCGACAAGGAACAACTATATAATGCCAAGTACACTAGCTCAGCTGAAACAAGGCTCGGGAGGAACGTGGTACCACTGCCCATGCCCCACAACCTTCCTCCTGGCTTAGTCTGCCCAAATGCTGCCTCAGAATCAACCACTTGGCAGAAAGTCCTCCCTCATTACAGAGCATTTTGTTCTCAAGTCCACACTTGGCAGCCTTGGCCCTGCCTTACCCCTCCCACCACCAAACCACCTTCGCACGTGTGTGTGTGTGTGTGTGTGTGTGTGTGTGTAGTCCTCCTATGTTTACTGGAATATTTTTAGGATTGAACATATCCTTTGAATTATGACAGTACTATTACATGGATTATTTATTGCTGTATATAGTTTTAAATGTTTGCCACAGCTATGGTTTTTTTTCCTCAAAGTCTTGTTATTTTTATTAGATTTTTGTATAACATGTTTTTGGCATGGCTGGTATTTTTTTTTCCCAGTTATACTTGGCATACAACATTATGCTAGTTTCATCTATACAACATAATGATTAGATATTTATATAGCTTATGAAGTGATCCACCCAATAAGTCTATATCCACCTGACACCATACAAAGTTATTACATTATTATCCTGTGCCCTGTGCTGTACTTTACATCCACATGACTATTTTTATAACTGCTAACTTATACTTATTAATCCCTTCACCTTTTCACCAGCCCCCGAAACTCCCTCCCATCTAACAACTGCCAATGTGTTCTTTGTATCCATGAGTTTGTTTCTATTTTGTTTATTCAGTTATTTTTTTAGGTTCCACATGTAAGTGAAATCCTATGTTATTTAACTTTCTCTGTCTGACTTATTTTATTCAGCATACTACCCTTTAGGTCCATTCATTCTGTCACAGAAGGCAAGATTTCATTCTTTCTATGGCTGAGCAATATGCCATTGTATGTACGGACCACATTTTTATCCAGTCATCTATTGATGGACACTTAGGTTGCTTCCATATCTTGGTTATTGTAATGTTACAATGAACACAGGAGTACATATATCTTTTTGAATTAGTGTTTTGAATTTTTTTTTTTTGCATAAATACCCAGAATAAGATTGCTAGGTCACATGGTAGTTCTATTTTTAATTTTTGAGAAACCATCAGACCTGTTTTCCATAGTGGCTGTACCAATTTACAATCCCACCAAAAGTACATGAGGGTTCCCTTTGCTCCATATCTTCACCAACACATGCTGTTTATTGATTTATTGATGAGTCATTCTGATAGGTTTGAGGCGACATCTCACTGTGGTATTAATTTGTATTTCCCTGATGATTAGTGACACTGAGAATCACCTATATGTCTTCTTGGGAGAAATGTCCACTCAGGCCCTCAGCCCGTGTTTTCAATCGGGTTATCTTGCTGGTATTAGATTGTATGAGTTCCTTATTATATCTTTTGGATAATAACCCCTTACTGGCTATATCATTGGTGAATATGTTTTCCCATTTGGTAAGTTATCTTTTGGCTTTGTTGAGGGTTTCCTTTGCTGTGCAAAAGCTTTTTAGTTTGATGTAGTCCCATGTGTTTATTTCTTCTTTTGTTTCCCTAGCCCAAAGAGACATATCCAACAACATATTACCAAGAGCAATGTCAGAGAGTTTAATGCCTATATTTTCTTCTATTATTTTAATGGTTTTAGGTCTAATGTTTAAGTCTTTAATCCAAAATGTGCTTAACTTTAACAAATTGTTCTTAAAAATCCTTCTCCCTTGCCCTAGGTTTGGCTCAGTGGATAGAGCGTCACCCTGGGGACTGAAGAGTCCTGGGCTCGATTCCCAGTCAGGGCACATGCCTGGGTTGCAGGCTTAATCCCCAGTAGGGGCGTGCAGGAAGCAGCCAACCAATGATTCTCTCTCATCACTGATGTTTCTCTCTTGTTCTCCCTCTCCATTCCTATCTGAATTCAATAAAATATATTTTTTAAAAATCTTCCTCTTTGACTTTATATTAATAACCCAAAGGTAACTGCAGTTTAGAGATGTGAGTTAATGAAAAATATGAGAGGCAAATGGTTATTGTTAAATAACAATAGGTTCTACTACACTAAGATTTTACTGGATTCCCAGGTAAACTCAGTAAGCCAATGAATTATTAAAAACATAATTCTTAACCATCATTACATGATATTGTGATGAAGATGAATATTTTCAATCCAATACCTGTACATCTTGATTTAGATTCCCATATTAGCATCATCTACTTCTTGGCAAACTTGATAAGATCTTCCTTGGACAATGTTTCCCTTCTCCTCTTCAGGGAGCCTGCTAGTCAAGCATTCTCTCCACTTGAGATTTCCCTATCCCAGGGGTGGCTGGTGAAGTCCCCTTCCCCACTCCATTCTTGACCAGACCCCCCCGCCACCAGGGTCACCTGTCCACTGTGGACCCTCGGCTCCCCATCCCACAGCCTGGTCACCACCACATAGGTACTCTGTCTGCAGCTGCTATAACAACATTTTTGTAGACACATATCTATCTTATAGCAGAACCCCCACTTTAAAAATGTTTATTGATTTTTAAAGAGAGAGGAAGGGAAGAGAGGGAGAGAGGGAGGCTCTGGCCCTGGTTCTGACAAGGGAAATTGTTACTCTTGAAGCCTCAGATGAGGCTACAGACATTATTCATGATCACTGTCTCAGGTCACGTCATGATGACTGAGACACCTGACAAGACTGGTGCTAGTATAGGCACTTTGTGGGCTCAAGGTAGCATAACCATAAGGGCAGAGCTGGCATAACCTGGGCTAATGATTACCTCCCAAACTCCAAAAACCGCAGCCTCTACAGACAGAGAGCAGCACACAAACACAGGGGAATAGGAGTCTGAACACGAATCGAGATCTTCATGAACAGTCAGTGGGAAAGCCCGAGAGGAACTGGTCCCTCCTGGAGCAGCCCCAGAACTGAGGGCCAGCCCCAATCCCATTTGCTACCCAGCAGGACCTTAATGCCCAGCCAGAGAGAGCAGGGCAGAGGGGCTGCGCACACTAGACAAGCTTGTCTCTAGACTCTGGGTCTGAAGGTTAGAAACAGCAATTTTTCGAGGACAAAGGTCTAGTTCCTCACTACAGAATGACATTGCGAGCATCTGGTTTTACAAGCCTCCTGGGACAGAGCGCCACGGGAGACCTAGAGAGCGGGTAAAGACGCATGACTGGAAGGAGAGGTGGGTGTTCAGGCTACCTGTGCTCGAAGCTGCTGGGCGGCAGCATTTTCTCTCTACAAGTTTTGTTTGGAAAGAGTGAAATTTCATTCTATTTCCACTTTGGCCAAGTTCCATTACAGGCTTCAAACTTAATTTTCTAGACAGCGAGCAGAGCACAAGGCTTAGCGTTGTCTTCTGACTGTGACTTGGCCTCAGTCACAGTGGATGCAATAATCAACCCTGGCAAATAAATGCTCCCAATGCCACCAGACATGCCGAAAGCAATAGCAATTCTTTTTTCTTTTGTTTTAACCCCTTCAAAGACACACAACCAGTTCTGACAAAGCCTCTAGGGACAATTTCTTCTAATCAGGAACTCCTAGCCTCTCTCTCCTCCTTTCAAGTTTTAAAGCCTTGGAGGAAGAGAAGCTCACCTTTTTCAGAGAGGATCACTTTGCAGAGCTGTGACAGAGAGGAAGGCTCCTCTTCTCTGCTGCAGACAGCTCCAAAGGATGTGGACGGGTCTGGACTGCATGTACCCGGGGTACGCAGACCATGGGCGACTCTCAGAGACACAGAATCGCCCAGGCCCCTCAAATCAAGGTGTGGGAATGAGGGCTTCAATTTTTAAGTTTTCCAGGGTTCTGGCCAGATAGCTCAGTTAGAGCATTGTCCTGACACACCAGAGATGTGTGTTTGATCCCCGGTCAGGGCACACACAAGAATTAACCAATGAATGCTTAAATAAGTGGAATACAAATCAGTGTTTCTCTCTCCTCCCCTTCCTTTCTCTAAAAGTCAATAAAGTTAACAACAAAAACCATCTTCCAGGCTGCACTTGCTGGCTGCCCACAATTAAGAGATAACTGGTACTTGCAAATGTCAATGTCTGACGATTTGCCAGGAAAACCAGGGTATTTTTTTTTTTTTAAATCAAAGTGTGTTGCTTTTTGTTTCATATCCCACATATAGTAAGTGAAATCATACCACATTTGTCTTTCTCTGTTTGACTTATTTCACTTAGCATAATGCCCTCAAGATTCATCCACACTGTTGCAAATGGCAGGGTTTCCTTCCTTCAGATGGCTCAGTAGTATTCCCTTGTATGTATAAATACAACATCTTTCTCCAATCAAACTTCAGTATGGTGGTTACCAGAGGCAGGGGAGGAGATATTGAAGAGGAAAGTGCAATTTCACCTCTCAACCATGCTTTCAAAGTGTCCGAGCATTCTTACAGAGACCATTGTTATCAGCCTTTAAAAAAACAAACAAATCAACCACAAGTGGCATACTGAGGACCATCCCATCTTTAAATAGAAAATATAAAATCCACAACCAACATAGTCAACACCTCTGTGTGACCGCAGGCCAGGCCCAGTGCAACCAGAACATGCTCAGTCAACAGGGCAGCAGGGGCCCACAACACTTCGAGTTGCTGAAGGTCATCAACAGAGTGAACAATGCCCCACCTTCATGGCTCGGAGACCCTCTTCTGCTAATATACGCCCACAATCATTCAGATTTGTCTAATCGCTTTGGACTCACTCCACCAAGAGCCTGGAGGCAGGGTTGTCTTTGTGGGGAGTTCTTATTGAACACCATCTCCCAGCCATTGAGAATACTATGGCCGCACCAGCCAGCTTCCTCCACCATTTCCTCTATTTGGGGTTTCTGTTCTTTGTTCAATGATGCATGACTTCATACCAAATTTAGGAGCTGCTTAGAGTGAGGCATTTAAGGCCTTGCACTCTGGACCTACCGCATTTCAATCTCATATTCTGCTATTCCCACCTCAAATCCTTAGCGATTTCCAGCTCTTGTTTGCCTCTAATTTGGAAGCTCCTGTGAGGCATCTGCCTTTTGCTCCTTCTGTGTGGGATGAAGCAGGACAAGCTGTGAGGACCACTGTGGCATTTCAACAGGGTCAACAATGCTAAAAAGCTACATTAAAAAAAAGTCTCAACAGAATAAAAAACACCTCTCTTTCCACCATGGTTACAGGGTGGCTTTACTTTTTACATTACTGATTTCTGAACTGAGAATTTCATAAATGTGTGGATTATTTAACTATTAACTGCTCTCCTATGCCTCCCTTTCCCCACAAATTACAGGGGACTTTCCATTGTATTCATTTCTGTATTATCTGAATTTTGGGTGTTATTTTCATAATTGCAAAAAAAAATAATCTTTAGAACTGGGTTGATGTGGTGGTCACGGTGGGTTGCGTACGGGGTTCCACACCTTCTCTAGGAACCAGAGTTGTGTTCACCCTTTCTCTACACAGGCAGTGGGCTTGGGAGGCTGGCCTGCCCATTGGGTACCTCCATCCTCCTTGTCATTGATTGGTCAGGAACTCTCACTGGAGCCAATCAGGGCAGGGTACTGGCAGCTATTAGAGTCTGTTATTGGCCCAGCAGGAAATGGAGGACTCATATTCCATGTTTCAGGGGGAAGGTGATGGGGGGCTTTTTTCTGTTTACTGTCTATTGGTAGACATGGAGAGTTGAACAAAAAATATCTGTCCTACTCCTCCAAGGAATTTTAAATTTAATGTACATTCCTGAAATTTCCTGTTGTTTAACTGTAGATTTTCTATACAACTTGGAATTCAAAGATGAGAAAACAAACTGTGGTTTAAGGAATATCTCCCCCTCCCTCTGGAATTAATATAGATAAGTATATATTAATTAGTGTAAAACGTTAGCACACAATCCCTATCTCTCAAGGGAGAGAGTAGTGCCTTGGCTTGGTAGCTAGTTGGTTGGCTCATCCTCCATACACTAAAAGGTTGTGGGTTCGATTCCCAGTGAAGGTACATACCTAGGTTGCAGGGTTGATCCAATCAATGCACATGGGGGGCAACCAATTAACGTTTCTCTCTCACTTTGATGTTTCTCTCATTCTCTCTCTCTCCCTCTCTGTCAAATCAGTAATAAGAAGAAGAGTGTACATCCACACATTAGATTAGTGGGGCATGCCTGCATGCAGAATGGCAGCTAAGGAGCTTTCCCAAGTGGCTGCTGAAGATAGCAGAGAGGCAGGTCCCATGCTTGATGGCCAGGCAGGTACTGCTGGGCCAGAAGGTGGTGGATGTGCCCTGTAAGGGCATCAACATTTCTGGCAATTTCTAAAGAAACCAGTTGAAGTACCTGACCCTGCCACTTCTGAGGCTCCAGCCACATCTTCCATCAGACCAAAACTGTGTGGGGCCTGCTACTCTGCAAGACCAAACAGGCCAGGCTGCCCTGGAGAGCCTCAAGGTGTTTGATGGGATCCTGCCACCTACACGTAAAAGTGAATGGTGGTTCCACTGCTCTCAATGTTATGCTTCTGAAGCCCACACAGAAGGCTGCCTGCCTAGGGCGCCTGGCTCATGAGGCTGGTGGTCACAGACACGCTGGAGGAGAAGAGGGAGAAGGACAAGACCCATGACCAGGAGGAAAAGTAGTTCATGAAGTTACAGACACAGGCCCAAAAGAATGTGAAGGGGAACTGACAGATACATAAAGGCCCTCCAAACCCATGGACTCCTAGTCTGAGCCCCATTAAAAAGAAAGAAAAGTTGAGCAAGGAGACATCAACCTGGGGCATGGAGTTCCAAAGGGCAATCTCAGGTCATGATTCCTTTTCCTGAAATCTCAGAAACTATATATATTTATAAATACCATCTCTGTTCTCAAATAACTTATACTTTAGTGAGACAACAGCATGTTTGCCTAAATTATTATACTACCAGGTGGAGAGTGGCAAGTTTCAGAGGAGCTTCAAGTACCGCTGAAGTCCAGCAGGGAAGTCACTGAGCTGGGGACTAGTGGTGCCAGGCCAGGGAAACCCCAAGTCCCGAAACCAGCCCACACGCTGCAGGCAGGTACTGGCACACTGTCTCAGGGCTAGAAAAACCTAAAAAAGGCCTCTGAGCCACCCGATGTCTGATGCCTGAGTTCTACCTACTGAACCTCCACAACAGTAATCCTGGCTTTGCTTAGAGACCTCCAGAGACTTGCCTCAAAGGTGGCCCACTTATTCCATCTTTGGATGCCTGGGACCATCAGACCCTTCTTTCAGCTTGGCCGCCATCACCTGATCTGCATTTCTGACACTGAGGCCACCCAGGTGGGGCGACCTTACATGGCCCAGGACTCTGGCTGCCTACAGTAGTTGCTATGTGACCTGTACCAGGTTTTCTCTCCTTCAGGTCCCTATTCCTCCCGAGGTTCCTCAGGGACATGGTATTGAGTCTCTTCTCTGGTCATTCGCCAAAGTTACTATGATTCCTGGGGAGAACCTTAGAGAGTGACGGCCATAATGTTCAGAGCACTTACCTGCACCCCGCAGAGACAAGCACATCATCCCAGTCTATCATTGTAGGTTACAGGAAATGGCTGTAGGCAGCCACAGCACATGTTGATGCAGATGGTGTTGGACTGGCACTAAAACCACCATGTTGATTTTCACCCACGTGTCCCTAAACCACAGGCATCTTCCCCATCTTGTACTTATGAAATGGTGTGCTCGACCCTTGCACAAGAGAGCTCACCATTCTCAGCTAATCCCTACTCAAGGGCAATTACCTTTGCAGCTGGTCAACAGTGTGCAGAATGATGAACAGAGAATGTGGAGAGTGCAGCTACTAGAAAGGAAGCCCTCACAGATACGAGCATTTAGGCCTTTCCCAGGAGACAGACAGAGACCGGACGTCTAAAAACTACCCAAGAGAGCTGTGAAGGACCTTGGAGTGGAAAGGGACTTGGGGATGTCCAAAAGCCAGCCACATCGGGAGGAGAGGGAAGGCCTGAGAAGTGGCTACTGGACACATCTGGCTCCAGTAAAGCACACGTGCTAACGCTGAGTCAGCGAATGTCAGAGGGCAGAAGCAGCGAGGACAGGAAGGCTCCGTGATCAGCAAGACCCCTGAGACAAAGTGTCTGCACAGGCCAAGCTGTGCATTTAACCACACTCTCTCCATTTACTTCAGTGTCAATACCACCAAAAATCTGAGGCAGTTGGGATAGACAGATTAAATCAGAACAATGTGAAGAAAAATCAGGATTAGAAAAGGAACGTGTGGATATTATCTAACTCAACTTGGATGACCACCTTACTACATTGATGCTGTTGTCAACATTGCATAGCTAAGAATACTGGGTCTCAAAACAATGAAGTGCCTTGCTCATGGTCACCTTGCTCCTAAGTGACATTTCATTTCATTCTAGGTTAGGAACTTCAGCTCTCTCCTCTCTGCATTGCACTGTCGACCTCTTCTGGCTTCTTTTCTCTGGACTCCCTACCCAGGGAGAGCACAGGGCCATCAGGAGCTCAGACTCTGAAACAACACTGCTGCGTCCAAACCCCGACTCCACCCCTTACTCGCCATGGTAACCTTGTACAGATGACAGTCTCCTGTCCTCCACTTCCTCAGCTGGGAGATGGGATTAACAACAGTGCCTACATCCCAGGGCTGTTCAGAGGTTAAATGGGTTTACATGGCTACAGCACTTTTATAACAGTTACACAGTGCACACTAAACTAGAGGAGTTAACTAAACTAGATGTGAACTTGGGCAAGCAGCTTAACCTCCCAGGCCTCATCTGTAAAATGGGGAGAATACAAGGAAATCTCCCAGTCAGGATAACTAACTACCACATAAAAAGTACCTATATATGCTTGGTTATCATCACGCTGCCTTACTTAAAATCATCTCTTCTTTCATCCAAGGCTGGATGTTACTGGATAATTTATGTACTCAAATAATCAGTGAAATAAGCATTTAATAGGTCAACTGACTTAGAAAAACAAATATAAATTTAAGAAAAAATCTTGAAATACAATGTGAAATCATTAAAAAGAAAAATGAAATGCAGGAATGATAGAGGATACTAAAATAAATTCTCCCCATTCTGTTTTAAGAACATGACACTGACAGCACTGGGGCATGTTAACCACATAACAGGTGTCCTAGAGTTCATTGAGTGGAATTCCCCTGACCCTGTGACCTCAGTCATGGAAGAATGCTGTGGGCTAGGGGCAGCGTCTGTTGTATTTTAGGCTGGGTTGTTCCTGATTCTGGTTTTAGAGTGCTAAGACTAAGTGCTAAGTGCTTTCCCCTCTATTTATAATTTTAATGAACATTTACTTATAATACGTTAGAGATGATATTACTGTTTAAATGTATGTTTGGAAATGTTTTCATTTAAACCATACCAGTGGGATATCTAACCTTGATGCGGTCAGGATCCACATAATGTACTTTTTTCATATCACATTCTTCAGTAGTATAATTTAACTTGAGGATATAAAGGATCCACACTCCAAACACAAGAAGTATACACCTAGAAAAAAAATCAATATAAATTAGTTATAATGATGCAATCATGTGATAATCAAGAGTGATCATGGGAAATAAGTGAAAACCTAACCCAAATTCAGTTTGTCTGCTATGCAGTGTCAAAGTATTACCTTTACAGTTGACCTCAGGGTGACTTCTTAAGATACTACTTAAGATAGTGTCAAGTAGAAGAGAAGATAAGTTAGTCATTTATATGAACTTTGTTAAGTCCAGATTACTGAACTTAACAAAATAAAATAAAGTAATAGATTTTTTATTCTTATTCTTTATTGACAGTGAGGTTCTGGGTAGGTAGGTCTCTCTCTCTCTCTCTCTCTCTTAAACATATTTTTATTGATTTCAGAGAGGAAAGAATCGAGAGATAGAAACATCAATGATGAGAGAGAACCACTGATCAGCTGCCTCTTGCATGCCACCCTACTGGGGATCAAGCCTGCAACTGGGTTATATGCCCTGACCTCCAGGCTTGATGGTGTTTTTTTTTTAAAGAAAGGGGAAAGGTGTTAAAAGCAGGCCCAGTGTCTACAGCCCTGACCTCTACAGTATTATAACTCCTGGATCATGAGTCTTGTGTGTGAGGAAGATGGGTGCAGGTCTAGTCCATTCTATTTTCTACCATGTGGTCTGCATCCAACACAGTGCCAGGCATGTACAGGTCTCAATAAATATTGGTTAGTGACTAAAAGGAGATGGAAAGTGATGTAAGTATTTATAGATGTACATTTCCTTTTCTCACCTTTTTATTTTTATTTTTTTAATTAAATCTTTATTACTCAGATTATTACATTTGTTTCTCTTTTTTCCCCTCCATAGCACCCCTCCACCCAGCTCCCACCCTTTCTTCCCTCCCATTGATCTCATCCATAGGTGTATGATTTTTGTCCAGTCTCTCCCTGTACACCCCTCATCCCTTTCCCCCTGAGAATTATCAATCCACTCCCTTTCTGTGCTCCTGATTCTAGTATATTCACCAGTTTATTCTGTTGATCAAATTTCTAATTCACTTAATTTTTAGATTCACTTGTTGATAGATATGTATTTGTTGTTCATAATTTTTTGGCTTTTATCTTTTTCTTCTTCCTCTTCTTAAAGAGTACCTTTCAGCATTTCATATAATACTGGTTTGGAGTTGATGAACTCCTTTAGCTTTTTCTTATCTGTGAAGCTCTTTATCTGCCCTTCAATTCTGAATGATAGCTTTGCTGGATAGAGTATTCTTGGTTGTAGGTTCTTGCTATTCATCACGTTGAATATTTCTTGCCACTCCCATCTGGCTTGCATCGTTTCTGTTGAGAAATCAGCTGACAATTGTATGGGTGCTCCCTTGTAGGTAATGAACTGTTTTTCTCTTGCTGCTTTTAATATTCTCTCTTTGTCTTTTGCTCTTGGTATTTTAATTATGATGTGCCTTGGTGTGGTCCTCTTTGGATTCCTTTTATATGGGGTTCTGTGTGCTTCCTGGACGTGTAAGTCTATTTCTTTCACCAGATGTGGGAAGTTTTCAGTCATTATTTCTTTAAATAGGTTTTCAGTATCTTGCTCTCTCTCTTCTGGCACTCCCACAATTCTGATGTTGGTACGTCTGAAGCTGTCCCAGAGTCTCCTTACATTATCTTCACATTTTTTGGATTCTTATCTCTTCTTGCTTTTCCAGTTGAATGTTTTCTGCTTCTTTATATTTCAAATTTTTTACTTGATTCTTGCCTCTTGCCTTTCTCTAGTTTGCTGTTAGGACTCTGTATAATATTTTTTATTTCAGTCAGTGTATGTTTAATTTCTAGTTGGTCCTTTTTCATCTTTAGTTGGACCTTTTCCATCTCTAGTTGGCTCTTTTGCATCTCTAGTTGGTCCTTTTTCATCTCCTCTTGGCTCTCGCTAAGTTTACTCAACTTTTCTAGTATATTCTTGAAAAACCTTATAAGCGTGGTTTTGAACTGTATATCCAGTCGTTTTTTTCCCTCCATTTCTTTTGTTTGTGATCCCTTCCCTTGTCTCGGCATTTTCACTATGCCGGGGAAACTTCTGTGTTGAATTCAGCCTTATAATACCAGACTTGCAAAACCGAAGAAGCCTCTGTTGAGCTTGGGATGGGTGGAGTCTCAGAGCTTAAAGGACTGCCTTGCCTTCCAGTCGGCCCCGCCCTCCACGGCCCCTGAGTCTCATGTGACTGGGTAATGGCTGGAGCGGTCCTTGTACGCACGCACCCACAGTGCCTCTAGACCGTTGCCTTTCCAGCTCCCCTGCACACCAGGACCACACTAGTCTAGGTCTCCAGGGTTTCGCCCGAAACAGGGGCTTAGTGGAGTCAGAAGTGGCACAGTTGGGAGGGTCTATCTCCCGCCCAATCGAGAAAGTCAGCGGCACAATCAGCAATCTGTCCTCCGCACAGTGCCGTGTGCGCCGCCACCAGCCCTCTGATCTTTTGCGACTCCCCTAAATTTCCATGCACCTCTCCCTTTTCACAGTCCAAACTCACCCTGTATGAGTTTCGGCTGGATCTGGGGTTTAGTGTCGTAAGAGAAGGGGTTCAATGACGTTGGGAGTTTCCATTTCCCTCCCGCCAGAGAAAGCCAGCCAGGTACTCCGGCACCCGCTCTCTCAGCGCGTGCGTCTCTGTACCTCAGCTTTTTGCAGCTCCTCTGGGTTTCTGTGAGCCCCTCTCTTTCCTTCTAGCTGTAGAACTTCCACTCAGCCAGCTTTCCTGTGGTTCTGGATGATGTCCGTTCTGTCTTTTAGTTGTAGTTTTGAAATTGTTGTGCAAGGCAGCAGTGTAGGTGTTTACCTATGCCGCCATCTTGGATTCTCCTTTTCTCACCTTTTTAAATCTATACCTTCTAAATTAGTAAAATGAGATGTGAAACTAGACTTCAGAGCTCTGTTTCTACATTTAGAAATGAAAAAGGGGTAGTTTTCAACTTGGTTCAGCTGGTACCATATAGAACTAACAAGTTCCTCCTTTAACAATTCTGACACATTAGAATGTAAAGGTGACCAGGCTGAGACACCTGTCATCCTTTTTAGCTCTCAATATTTAATGTTATTCAAATGCCTGTAGGGGCCTTTAATTAATCATATTTTAGATTAACTTAAATAGCTAAGGGAAAAAGCCCTCTTTTGTTATATAACGGCAGGAAGAGCTGTGTATCGTCAGAGCTGCCCTCGTGGGCATCTGAGCTCAGATGCAGAGCCTGAGGGCCCCGGGCGGGGCACTGCCTTCTTACCAAGTGCAGTCTGATGCAGGAACCCAGGGCATCCACACAGATGCACTAATGAATGTGCCTTTTAGTGATCCTTTGACCAAGTGTGATCAAGAATAAGAGTCATTGTTAGGGCTCTTATTGAACTGTATTCCCAGTTCTACACAGTTGACCCAAATTGGGGGATATTTTGGCCCAAGGGCTCATACTTACTTGAAAATGTCTTTTAACAATAAGTTGGGTCTTCGCATCTTGTTCTGAGCTCCGGTATACCATTGCAGGGAGGGTCTTGAGCAATCGCTTCTCAGTTTCGCACAGTGATACTCACTTGGCATCGCTGTGAAGAGGGGGGAAGAGAGCAGGAGGAGGAAAAAGAGGGACCGTTTAGGTAAATGATATTTTTAAAGAGCCTTTATGTGGTACATCCATACCAAGGACTGTTACTCAGTCATAAAAGGAGTGAACTATTGATGCATGCAACAACTTGGATGACTCTGGAAAGAATTATGCTGAGCCAAAGATTAAGAGGTTACATATTATATGATTACATTTATAGAACATTTTCCATTATAGAAATGGAGAACAGAGTAGTGGTTGTCAGGAGTTACATAAAGAATGGTGGGTACGGCTATAAAAAAGCAACATGAACCTTGTGGTGATGAAAATGTTCTGTAACTTGCCTGTATCCCAGTTGTGATATGTACTATGGTTTTGCAAGATGCTACCATTGGGGAAAACTGAGTAAAGATTATACAGGATCTAAAAATAAAAATAAAAAAATCCCTAGTTGGTTTGGCTAAGTGGATAGAGCACTGGCCTCTAGACCAAAGGGTCCTGGGTTCAATTCCTGCCAAGGGCACATACCTTGGTTGCAGGTACCTCCCTTGGTTGGGTTTCATGCAGAAGACAACCAATTATGTGTTTATCTCACATCAATGTTTCCCTTTGTCATTTCCTCTCTCTTCCATTCTCCTTAAAAATAATGGGAAAATATCCTCAGGTGAGGATTAACTACAACAACAAAAAAAAGATTATACAGGACCTCATTGTATTATTTCTTACAATTGCATGTGCATCTACAATTATCCCAAAATAAAAAGTCTAATCTTTTTTAACAAGACTTTACCTTTTAGAGATGTGGAAATATCCTATCTAATAAAGAGGGAATATGATAATTGACCATCACTCCATCACAAAGATGGCTTCACCCACAGCTGAGTCCAAGTTCCCATAAGGAACCTTAAGGAGCAATCAGCAGGGACCTGATGCTACGCCCTCCCCCTCCCCGCCCCCATGGGGCTTGACAGGGTACCGCAGGCCATGCCCTCCCTCTCAGCAGGGCTTGACGGGGACCTCAAGATGTGCTTCCCATACTGGTGCTGGGCTAGGGGACCTCAGGCTGCTCTCCCTACCCCAGCACCAAGCTGGGGGACCTCAGGCCAAGCCCCCTACCCCAGAACTGGGCCAGGGGACATGAAGCTGTGCCTCCCTGCCTGGCTGGGCTTGATAGGGGACCTCAGGCCATGCCCCTCACCCAGCAGACCTTGACGGGAGACCTCAAGGTGCACCTCCAGTGCTGGGTCAGGGGAACTCAGGCCACACTCCCACCCAGCAGGGCTTGATGGGGGACCTGAGGCTGCACCCCCCTCCTGATGCTGGGCTGGGGGACCTGAGGCTGCACCCCCCAGCCTGGAGGGGCTTGACGGGGTTCCTCAGGCCATGTCCCCCACCTGGCAGGGCTTGATGGAGAACCTCAAGGCACACCTCCCACCCCAGTCTGGACTGAGGGACCTCAGGCCATGCCCCCCCTCCTGGTACTGGGCCAGGGGACCTGAGGCTATGCCCCATGCCTGGCAGAGCTTGACAAGGATGGGACTGGCCGGGTCTGGATCTAGTCCAATAGGGGAGGGGCAGCTGGGTTTGGGTCACACAAGATTTTGAGGTGCATGTGGATGGGCAAGGACTTGACTCTGGGTCCAGTGGTGAGCCCCAGACTCTGACAAGAGGAAGGTTTTCATATACATTTTACTAATTTTCTTTCATCTCTGACACTTCTATTATAGAGAAAGGGCAAAAAGCAATATTAACTTATTTCCTCTAATTATTCTCCTTTTAATGTGCACAAATTTTGTGCACGGGGTCACCTGGCTAGGGACCCCCATGCACAAAATTCGTGCACATTAAATAATAATAAAAGCATAATATGCTAATTAGACTGGACAGCCAAATGACCTTCCAGGTGAAGCAAGGGTTGCAAGGGTGGAGAGCAGCCACTGTGGCTGCGAGGCCCGAGCCTCTTGCACGAATTTTATGCATCGGGTCTCTAGTTTATAGATAAAAGAATAGAAATGAGATTTGCTTAAAAAAAGTCAGGAAGGGGATAAGTAGGTGGTGGGGAAACAAATGACACAAGACTAGTTTTACACTGGTAATTGTTGAAGCTGGGCAATGGGTACATGGGCTCATATAAACCTCAATACTCTCCTACTTTTTTAAAAATACTCACCAGAGAATCCCCCTTCTCCCCATTGATCTTTAGAGAGAGAGTGGAAGGGAGGGAGAAAGGGGAGAAAGAAACATCGATATGAGACACACACAGACTGTTTACCTGCTGCAGGTACGTGCCCTTGACCAGGAATCAAACTGCAGCCCTTCAGTCAGTGGGCCAACGTTCTAACTACTGAGAACCTGACTAGAGCTCTTATACTTAAAAAAAAAAAAATTTTTTTTTATTCTTCTTTTTAGAGGGGAAGGAGGAGGGGAAGAGGAAGGAAGTGGGGGAAAAGGTAGAAGTTGGGGAGGGAGAGGGAGAGAGTTAGTGGAGTAACAAGAGAGAAGGGGCCTAGGTTACTAGACAATCGCAACGGCAGAGCCTCCATTCCCCCTCGGACTGCCTGCCTCTGGACTGTTACATGATAGAGAAATAAACTTCTGTCTTGTTTAAGCGATTGTTAGTTAAATGCAGTGTCAAATCTCAACTAATATAAGTATCTATTGCTCTAATAAATTTATATGTCAACTTAAGAAATGACTTTACTATACTTAGTCTCTCAGCCAGGAGGAAGTTCTATCTCATGATTCACTTCATTTTTTCCCACTAGGGTTGTGCCATTTTGTTTGGGGGGAAAAATTATCAAACTGACATTCAAGTATTTAATTTTTCATTAGTATAAACAACCTCTCCCTCAATACCAATGCTGTGTAGCAGTAGAGTGTAAGAATTTTCACAGGTATGTATGATTCCACTCGAGCAATTTCAGAAAAATGGTGCCTAGGACTTCACTAGTGAACCCTTGCTGAAGAACCTACTGAATACTTTTTCTTTTTTAATATATATTTTATTGATTTTTTACAGAGAGGAAGTGAGAGGGAGAGTTACAAACATCGATGAGGAAGAAACATCAATCAGCTGCCTCCTGCACCCCCACCGCCCCTCTGCCACTGGGGATGTGCCTGCAACCAAGGTACATGCCCTTGACCAGAATCGAACCTGGGACCCTTGAGTCTGCAGGCTGCAACTCTATCCCCTGAGCCAAACGGGTTAGGGCCCTACTTAATTTTTAAATGAGAAGTTCGAACAACTGAGACCCTGGAAGGCTGTCAAACACTACAACATTGTGGTTACTGATATACATGGTCAGCCAAGTGGAGCCCAGAGAGCAAGGCTGACAGTGGTTCCAGAAAGAACCTGGTCTCCACTTCTGCCTATGGTGGTGCTCTTGGCTCTCTCCTCTGCCCCTCAGGCTGTAAACCTGTAAACGACATGTCCCAGACCCTCACTGGCCAGCTGGCTGCTGTGAAGCTATGCTGTGGCACGGACATCCTGGAGGAAGACTAGAGGACAAGAGGAAAGAAGCAGCCTTTCCACTCACCTGATTTGATGGCGCTTCTGATGGGGCAGTCACAGTAGTGGTGAGGAGGCTGAACATGTGACTCTAGCAGGGGTGGTGGGCACCTGGCACCCTAGTTTTCTACTGGACACAAGTCAAGGCATGTCCAGGAGTTCTCTGATAAATTTGTGCGTCAGCCCAGGTTGGCAGCAGCTTTTCAGTCAGGGCTAACACTTCCTTTTCACTTTGGCAGCTGTAGGCTGCCAGCGTCTGTGTAATCAATGCCCCACAGAGCCCACTCTGCCTTAAGTGTCTATGTGGTTTCTGGTTTCCTGCTGAGCACAACTGGTACATCAGGTGATCCTCCTCGGCACTTCCAGGAAGTGACTTGAGCAAGGAAAGGAGGGGTCCTGGGGGTGACAGGAGGGTTTACAGTTTTTTTCTCACCATCACTGCCATATAACATGCTAAAAAAAAGGTGTGGGTTTGGGGGTTTGTTTTGTTTTCCTGATCACACTGGAGAGGATCTCAGGAGAGTGCAGGATCTGTAGCCTGATGTCTGGGCTCAGCTCCTCCACCTACCAGCTATGAAGCACTGAGCAAGTGACTGACTCTTGCAGCTCAGTTTCCTCATCTGTGAAATTGGTGTAACATTACCTACCTCAGAGGATTGACTATGGGAGCAGTGGTGGCACATAACCAGCTCTACATAAGTGGTGGCTGTGGCTATTATTACTGTACAGAAAGGGAAGTTACAGGCAGCGCCCAGCTCTGTTTTTTGCAACACATCTGACAGGGCTTGAAGGCACTTGCCGTTCTGCCGTTCCCCTCATTGCTAGCCACAGGCTTGGCTCTAGCCCTATTGCAGAGTCTTCTCTTCAGACCATTCCATTTCCTTTCCTGGATATCTCTGGAGAACCAGCATCCTCCACAAGCCGCTCATGCACTCGGCCTAGGTCAGGTCTTGGTCAGTATCCTCTCTCGCCGCTAACCCCTTTCTAAACATTTGGCTTCCTTCACCGGCCCCTTCTCCCCAGCGTCGATGCTAATGGCCTGAATCTTGTCTTCCTTCATGTCATCTGTGCACCACGCCTGGGATGCCTGGGCCACACTTCCTTCATGACCTACAATCAACTCCCATAAGCACATCTTATGACCACAGGGTCCCGGTTTTCATTCTCAGCACAATGTTCTCTTTGTCTCATACTATTCACTAAAGATTTAATTACTTGCCTTTCATGCTCCTCCCCTCCAGGGAGTGCAACTCTAAATCCATATCTCTAGGCAGACCCTTCACCCCAGCTCAGACCTGTGTATCTATCGCCCTGCCTACTATCTTCATCTCAGACCAAGCAGCACCTGGCATCTTCCTCTGTCCCTCGCTGCACCTTCCCCTCAGCCATCCAAGCCGAAAACCTGCAGGTTAACCCCAGACTTCCCTCTTTCATTCCCAGCCCCAGTTAACCCTCTCAATCATACCTTCTTGAATGTCCCATGCCCACTGACATTCCCCTAGTGCAGTGGTCGGCAAACTCATTAGTTAACAGAGCCAAATGTCAACAGTACAACGATTGACATTTCTTTTGAGAGACAAATTTTTTTAAACTTAAACTTCTTCTAACGCCACTTCAAAATAGACTCGCCCAGGCCATGGTATTTTGTGGAAGAGCCACACTCAAGGGGCCAAAGAGCTGCAGGTGGCTCGCGAGCCGTGGTTTGCCAACCGCAGTCCTAGTGGAGGTCGCTTACCTGGCTCTCCGTTTCAGTGTTGTCCCCTCAAAGCTGTCTTTCTGAAATATATTATCTGGTTGGTAGTTTCCAGCTCATCTCAGGTCCTAGGACCCCAGGTGACACACCTGTCTGTCACACTCTAGCCTCAAAGTTACTGTTGGAATCCTGGACGTGCCCGAGCATTGCCTCCGTGCCCTGGCACATGATCTGCAACCCCAATGGGAATCCCTTCAACAATCTGCCTGGTGAACTACTTTTCATCCTTTAATACCTTCCTCTGTGAAGATCATTTTTCTATACCACAGCTGTCGCTGGGCAATGGCTATCTGTGTACCACAGTGAACTGGATTTCCTGTTAACATTTTAGGTCTCCTCTATTTTTTCACAAGCACCTGGTGGCTGCGCTGCCAGGCCAGAATTTGATTCAATTTTGGATCTCCAACATCTAGGACAGGGTGCAGCACATATCAGACCCTTAAGAAACATCTCCCATTGAATGGAATGTGTACTGTACACCCATTGCCTGTCATCAGATAGGATACATGCCCCAAGTCCCCAAAATATATTTTCTCAATTATATTTAAGATTAAAAATGAAGTTGAATGTTAAGGGAAATTATAATAGCAAAGAATAAAACATGTGCTCTACTGAAACATCTAATATACCCTACAAGAAAGAATCTATTGGTAAATTATGGTACAAACCATATGGAATATGTCATAGTCCATAAAGCCTGGCTACACGAAGCTAGCATCTCAGGAAGCCTACATTGGAGCCTCTTCCACTCAGACTGCCAGAGTGAGAGCCTATACACCATTGCTTCACTAACCATCTTTATGCAGAAGAGACCTGGGGGTTCAGAATTACATATTTCCACTTGTACATAAAAATGTAAGTGATTCTTCTTAGTTGCTTGTACGCCTGAAGAAAACACAATTCTTATCAAGGTCAGATGAAGACTGGTAAGGGCGAGGCCCCGCCTTCCAGTCCATGTGTAGCACTAGCACTAACATTTTCAAAATTAAGAATCAACTATTCAATGCCCGACTGGCGTGGCTCAGTGGTTGATTATCAACCTATGAACCAGGAGGTTCAATTCCGGTCAGGGTACATGCCTGCATTGTGGGCTCAATTCCCAGTGGCGGGAGGGGTGGGGTAGTGTTTGTGCAGGAGGAAGCCAATCAATGATTCTCTCTCATCACTGATATTTCTATTGCCCTCTCCCTTTCCCTTCTCTCTGAAATCAATGTTTTAACACATACAAAAAAGGAATTAACCATTCAAGACAAGAGTAGAGTAGACACCACAGCGCAGTTACATGATGAATTGCCAAATTCCCTGTACACACCCTTACTAGTGCAAGGATAGGCATGGCATTAACATTTAGGGAGAGGAATAAAACAATTAACTTCATTGGCTTGCTAGTTGCATTTAACCTGCTAAAAAGCCACACACGATTAAGGAGCTGAGAATTCCAACCCACAGCCATCCACCTCCAAGGCCATGCTCCTCCATCTGTGGGTGATTAGGAAAGGTGGGTATACATATATGTGAAGGGATTTTTTGTTTGTTTTGCTTTTAATAATGAAGGCATGCCAACGTACAGATCATTATAAACAAAAATGTGAAGTTGAGAAAACAGGGACTGGGTAACTCTTTGTTGTAGGAGTTTATCTGTGCATTATAGGATGTTTAGCAACATCCCTGACCTCTGTCCATGAGATACCACTAGAATCTCTGGTCCTCCCCATCTCTCCCAGTTGTGACAATCAAAAATGTTTCCAGATACTGACAAATGTCCCATAGGGGACAAAATCATCCTGACTTGACCAATTGGGATAAAGTCATCTATATATGTAAAAGGATAATATGCAAAGTGTCCCCTCAAGAGTTTGACCAGGAGACAGGGGTTCGATTGATCGCTATGACATGTGCTGACCATTGGGAGGTGGCACAGAATGAAGGAAAACCCTGGCTGGCAGCCGGAAGACCCCGATCAGCCCTGATAGCCAGGCCTAGGGACCGTGTACAAATTTCATGCACCAGGCCTCTATTGTATATATTAAAATCCCAACATTGCCGTATCTATAAAGTATTAAAAGTATGAAAAATAACAAAAACAGAGCCACTTTAAAAATGGAGTCAGAGTTGCCATCCCAGACTTAAATCTTAGAATGTTAAAACTGGGCAAAATAACCTTTGAACTGGGCCTAAAACAGCATAGTATTCCAAACTACTGTTTTGAACTAAGGGACTAAAGATCAAAGACATTCTTTAGAATTAGCATCACTATGCTAGCTAATCTACACCTACAGAAATGCCTTCTTTCTATTCTTTTAATTATTCCCCTTCCCTTTCTCATAAATACTTCTTGCCATTACCTAATCAAAGCACCATTTGGGTTTCTGCCTGAATTAGCACTTCAGAAGTTACTGTTCCTTTGGATCTCAAATGAACAGCTTGTTGCCTCTTATTTTGGCCTTCTACTTATAGGTTAACAAAGGTAATCAAACTTAATGCAAAAACTGAAAACCAAAGACTGTGGGTTAAAACTTGATGATACCGGAGCTTCAGTATCTAATCAGAAGCCAACGGACACGCACAGGCCTGCATTCACACGCCACCTGCCAAGTAGAATTCACAGGTGTGCAGGGGGTGGAAGGAAAACATTTCTGGATCCATGCAACTCAAGCAGAGCCCCTTTATCCCATTCCACTTCCACCACCTACGGGAGCGGGGGGATAGGGGAAGTGGAAAAGGGACAGTACTATTTCTCCCTGTTTCCACTGAGTAAGCAGTGTCTCATTCATTTTTAAGATTGTGGAATTTCACCCATGCTATCAAAATCATCAAGTGCTGGCCAGAGCCTTGGCTGAGACCACACCCAATCAGTTCCAATACCTTACAGTACTTATTCACGTACCAATGCCTCTGCGGAGGTCTCAGCCAGTGATTCTCCCATCTGACCACACACAAAAGAATCACTGGAGGAGGCTATGATATATTCAGATTCCCAGACCCCATCCTCAGAATCTCCCACCTAGTAGGACCAGGTAAGGGCACGAAGTGAGCAATGTGAGCACATTTCCCCCAGAGTTAGGTGGGTGCAGCACTTTGAGTAACCCTGCTCTCCCGCCAGCTTCTCTCAGCTGTACTTACAACAGATTTTAGCCTAAAGATTTTCAGATCCTACCTACCAGGCAACATTATGAGGACCTGTTTCCTGCAACTAAAAATAAGAGAATGCACAGTCTACGTTCCACTAATTTTGGCCAGCAACCGAAATGCAAGAAGCACTTCAATGATTCTGAGGTATGCTGTTTAATTTACTTCTAATCAACCAGTATTCCTCTAATATTGAGAATACATCCTTACTAACACTCAGCTGCCTGCTTTTTACATGTTTAAAAGTGGTAAGGCACCCTGACCAGTGTGGCTCAAGAGTTTGATACCTGGTCGGGGTGTGTACAAGAAGCAACCCATAGATGTATCTCTCTCACATCGATGTTTCTCTCCCTCCCTCTCTTCCTCTCTCAAATCAATTTTTTTAAAAGTGTTAAGACAATTAATCCTGAGTCCTCAGAATAAAAAACAAATCTCCAAAACTAAACCACACCCAGAACTACAGATAGTATTGCTAAGATTTCACTGAAATGGCAGAGATGTTAAGATGGAAGCAACCTGTGCAGGGTCAAATCCAGAGCCATCTCCCCTCCCCACCTTTCTTACACTCTCTTCCTCCTCACTCCACTTCAGTCTAGCAGACTTCCTATTGCTCCTCACACCAACATCCCCTTTTCCCACTGTCTCCTCTGCATCCCTCAGCATTTTTATTTTGGTCTTTGTTGAAAAGTCACCTTCCTTGACCACCCTCTGTAAAACAGCATCCCAACCCCCAAGCCCTGTTACTCACTTTTCTTTATCTCCAAGCACTCACTGCTATTCATACATATGTGCCTACTGTCTTTTTTCCCCACTAGAAGATTCCTAGAGAAGGGACCTAGAACAGCACCTACCACGTAAAAAGCACTTAAGAAATACTTGTTGAAGGAATGAACTGAAGAATGAATGAATGAATGCATGCATGCATGCACTGACCAGTGGCCTGCACCCAGATCCCCACAGAAAAGCTAATCCAAATTCAGTATAGCTAATTCAAATTCAGTATGGTCCTAACAAAAGGCAGACATGAAGACAAAACCTTTCTAGGGATGCAGATATCACAACTACTGGGTGTGTATGGAGTGTCTACAGTGTGCCCGGCACATGGAGAACAGGGATATGGATCCTTTTTCAAACAAGAATCACTGTATATGTTGAGGAAGGAGATAAATGAAATCAAATGACTGTCCATCCCACCACCACGGAGGTGGCAGGGGGAGCAACAGAACAACTGGATCCATTGTTATATCCTTTTCTTTTTTCCAATTTATTTAGAAGGGAGGGAGGAGGGAGAGAGAGAGAGAAACATTGATTTGTTGTTTCATTTATTTATGTATTCATTGATTACTTCTTGTATTGAAAGGAAAAATAAGACATTTGGGGGGCTAGCTATCTGAATCTGTGCCAGTAATCTGCCTTCTGATGTACACCTTGCTTGCCGATAAATTCCATTCTTATAAAATTCCTTATCTGTGATGCCTGTCGTGCTTTGCAAGACCTGCTTCCTGAAATACTCCCATTTTACAGAGGCTATAAACCATAAACCATATACTATCCCCGGAGGGGCTTGGTGCCAGTGCTGGCAAGCCTCTGGTTGTGGTCTCTCATCCCCATCCCAACTCATGGGAAGGGTGGGAAGCTGCAAAGCCCACAAAGAATCCAGAAGCCTGATCCATATTTTGAGGACAAAGGAACTAAGAGTATAAAGGGAAAGCTTTGTCCATATCCATCACTCAGGATTTGGAGTCTGACCCCCCTAAATCATGGCACTAGTAAATCTGCAATAAAGGCACTTTTCTGAATTTTCTCTGAGTGCCTGGCTGATTATTTCTCCCATGCTGCCTGGCAGCTTACCTGCAACAGTATATGCTCTTGAAACCAAAATGTGGAGTGTTTTGCGTTTGGAATTTGTTGTCTTGAAAAACCGAAGAATGGATTCGAGGACAAAAATGGTTAGCGGGAGCAAAGTTTATCGAGAGAAGCCAGTCCTAGAAAAGGTGCAACTGGGGTTCCAGGAGCAACCAGTATACAGAGCTTCGGTTCCATGTTACAGTTGAGTGTAATTCAGCATCCAAGTGGATTAAAGTTTATGAGTCCACGTGTAGAGTCCCTCATGGCCATCAGCCATGTGGGCACAGGGGAGCATCCCCCTCCGCAGGAGCTTGGAATGTAGCACACTGGGGAGAAAAAGCATGTGCTTTTTTATATACAGTGGTACCTCGAGATATGAGTTTAATTCATTCCGTAACCTTGAGGCGTGGAAAACTATGAGACGCTCGAGTCGCAGTAAACTGGTGGGTCGTGTGCAGCCGGCTGATCCATGAGATTACTCGTATCTCAACTGTTGCTCGTATTTCAAAGCAAAAATCTCGTATGTTAGGGCACTCGTATCTCAAGGTGCCACTGTATATGCTTGCTAGCTTTTGATTGGTTCCTTCCAATAATTCTGCCTTTATAACATCATGCCTCACTGCCTTGTGGTTGCAAGCTGCTTGTCTTAGCAACACTTTGAAGCTCACAGCTCCCAAGCACGCCCTTCTTTCCCTGCCCAAATGGGTTGCCTTAGTAACTTCCACCAGCTGAGTTCCCTGGTTCTACTTCCACCTCCCATGGTCCCAACCCTGTCTACCTTGCTTCCTTCCGTTTCCTTACCTGGACCAAAGATGGAACCTGCAACCTTGGCATATCAGGATGATGCTCTAACCAATTGAGCCACCCATCTAAGGCGTTATTTTGTTTTTTAAGAGAAGAGAGGTAATATTCTCACTGTCCTGCTGTTGGCTATTTGACTAGGGCAGTGGTCGGCAAACCGTGGCTCGAGAGCCACACGTGGCTCTTTGGTCCCTTGAGTATGGCTCTTCCACAAAATACCACGGCCTGGGCGAGTCTCTTCAAGAACTGTTGTTAGAAGAAGTTTAAGTTTAAAAAATTTGTCTCTCAAAAGAAATTTTAATCGTTGTACTGTTGATATTTGGCTCTGTTGACTAATGAGTTTGCTGACCACTGGGCTAAGGCCAAGTCACCTCTGAGGATGTTTGCTAATACGTAAAGAACAGGGTTGGGTGAGATCACTTTTATTGCCCCTTCCTTCACTAAAATCGAATCTCACGTACTTACTTCTCAAAGAACAGGATGCTAGTCAATGGATACTAACACCTGATGGTCATTAAGGAGTCAGAAACAGGAAGCTAGAATAAGTAGAAGATAGATTTAAAACGATAAAACGGAAGACTGGAGGGAGGAGAGAATTGAGGGGAGGGTGTGTGTGTGTGAAGGATAGGACTTTCTGGGAAAGAAGAGCTGGAAAGCAAAGAGAAAGGAGGAACTGAAGCTTTGCCACCATGCTTACCATATTCTGTTCCCTGGGGTGACAAGTTCAGAGGAACTCCTCTTTGCAAATTCAGATAAGCAGACCCACCCACAACTAACCTCAGCCCCCAGCTTACAGCTACCCTCCTGAATCGAAGAACTGCCCCTTCCACCTCCACCCCACAGGAGAGATTCCAGCCAGAGCACAGAAGGTTGCCCTCATCTGGATAAAATGAACTAGAGGCTGGAAAGGAACCTCCCTTTCCCCCACCCCCCATGCTGAACAAAGTACGTGCAGGATTTCTACCACAACATATAATTGGCCATCTCTTACTGGCCAATGCCAAGCTCTGAGTAAAATGCACCCTCTGAGGCCCAGGGCCATATTTGCTGGCAAGGGCTCTTCCAAAGCATCTTGGTGTGGGCAAAAAAAAAGGGGCTCTTTGGAAAGTAACCTCAAAGGTGATCTGATCACAAATTCCTAACTGGGCAGATCATGGTGGTTAGTCACACCCCAGGCCTGTAAATTCTTCAGAGAAAGGTTTTAAGCCAACCCAGCCCACTGTTCCTATGCGTCTAGGTTAACACACCTTTGAAATATCAGAAGCAATAACCCTTGAAGGGGATGTTAACCCTCAAGAGACATATAGTTTTGTTAACTATCCTATAATCCAATCCCTACCTCGCTTTCTCCAATTGTCCTTATGTTCCCTCCTTAATTTCAAATGCATAAAAGAAGCTGCAAAACTGTTATTCTCCAGAGCATTTGAGATCTTGCTTCCTGGCATGTGTTGTCAGTTTGGCTCGAGTAAACTAATTAAAATTCTCACCGAAACCGGTTTGGCTCAGTGGATAGAGTGTCAGCCTGCGGACTGAAAGGTCCCAGGTTCAATTCTGGTCAGGGGCACATACCTTGGTTGCAGGCACATCCACAATAGGGGGTGTGCAGGAGGCAGCTGATCAATGTGTCTCTCTCATCGATGTTTCTAACTCTCTCTCCCTCTCCCTTCCTCTCTGTAAAAAATCAATAAAATATGTTTTAGAAAAAGATTTTTAAAATTCTCTGCAGGTCTGGACATTTTTTACTTTGACACTGGTGAGGTACACTGAATTCATGCATGAACACCCTCAACAGCATCTGAATGTATTTTCAAAGTCAACTTCTGCCTGGGAAGCTGCTTTCACAGGACAGTTGTAGGCCTCGTCTGAACCAGGTCAATGTGTGGCTCAGAGATGGTTGACCAGATGACTGAGGACAACCAGCAGGAGTGAAGTCTCAAACAGCAACCACAGCTACCGCTGCTGCCACCACAGGCAGCTGAAGGAAGAAACCTTCCTGTCAGCTAAAGCCACACTGTTAGTGGTTGCACCTGCCTTCTGCTGATGCCAGAGGAAGCAAAGCCTGTTTGAAGAGAGCTAAGGTTGTGGGAAATGACTTCAGAACCCACCACCAAAAGGGCCAGCACTGAGAAGCCGCACCGAGGTCCTGATGCTAAACTGGCCGCAGCACCATGACCCAGAAGCTTCTGAGCTTTTAAACTTTATTTTTTGACAAAAATCTCACACTTATGGAAAGATTGCCAAGAAGAGTACAAAGAATTCCTTTACCAGTACATCCTTTACCCAGACTCCCCAACTGTTAACAATCATCACATTTGCCCTGTTACCACATTATTTATAACCCACATATTACTTTATTATTTAAAATATATTTTTATTAATTTTTAGAGAGAAAGAGAGGAAGGAAAAGGGATAGAGAGATAGAAACATTGATGACAGAGAAAAATCATCCATCAGCTGCCTCCTGTGCGCCCCCTACTGGGATCTAGCTCGAAATCCCAGCATATGGTCTGACCAGGAATGGAACAAACAACCCTTAGGTTTCTGGGTCGATGCTCAACTGCTGAGCCACACCAGCCAGGTCACATATTACTTTTTTTTTAACCATTTGAAAGTAAGCCGAAGGCGTGATATCTACATCTACGTATTTTAGCATTCCCTTATACAACAACCACAGGCTATCATTACAGATAAAAATCGGGAAATTACTTCTTCTTCAGTAGTGTGATCTACTCTAAAGACCTTACACAAATGTCCCTAACAGTCCCCCAAACAGCCTGAGAATGAAAGCAGGATCACATGTGGCATTCAGCTGCCATATCTTTTCAGCTTCCTTTCATCTGAAACAGTTCCTTTATCGTTCATGACATGGGCATTTTTTGAAAAGCACAGGCCAATTGTTTTGTGGAATGTCCCTTTTTTGAGGTTTGTCTGTTTCACCATGATTAGATTGGAGTTGCCCATTTGGGGCAGAAATATTCCAGAAGTGATTCTGTGACCTTCTTGAGGTGTTTTTCCAAGGACACATAATGTTGATCTGGTGTTAAATTGGACCAATGGGTTAAAGTGGTGTAAGGCAGGTTTCTGCGCCGTCAAGTTACAATGTCCCTTTGTAATTAATAAGGAACTTGATGGGAGATACTTAGAGACTAAGCAAATATCCTGCTCCTTACCAAACCTACTTGTTTTACCACCCACTGGTGGATTCTTGTCTGGATAAGGATAAAATTCTGGGTGAAGTCAAACAAGGTCAAACTTCAGGGGGAATACAGGAATGGTCCCAGTGGTAGCTGATGAGCATGCAAGACTCCTCTATCGACTTAATTCAAATAACTCCAGGTTGTGTCCACTTTTAGCTAATAAGGAAAAACACCATCTCTGGATTTACTTGAGAGCAGCCACGAATATGCCAGTTTCTCTCACGGTGGGCCATGCCTGCTGGGAACTCAGCCCTTGCACCAGAGGGTGTAAAAAGAGCCACCTGAGAGCTAACCATCCTCGCACTGAAGCCTAAGTCTCCAGGGGCAACACTGAGGGCGCAGCTCCGTGATTGCTGGCCCACTGAAGCAGGGCACGGAGAGCTATATTTAAAAACAAAATTGCCAACACTCCACCACCTTATACTGAGGCACAATCAAGTTTGGGAACTCTAATTTCACTTAAACTCTGTTATCACTACGTTAAAAGCCAGAAATTATGTAGAAGCAGAGAGAACACTTTGAAATCACATACTACAGCCCAGTGATGTCCAGTGAACATTCCAGTCCATATTCTAGGGTCTTTTCTCTTTGCACTTGCATACTTTATCAGGATGGAGGCCATGCTGCCCTACCAGCCTTCTTCAGGCAGGTCTGCGCTGGACAATTAAGGAAGAGGATTTGAGTGTCTCAATTCTTCCAAGGATGGTCTGAATTTAAATTCATTTCAGAGGCAAAGGAGAGGAGTTATTCATAACATGCAATGGCTGCCTTAGAGAATTAGGGCTAAATTCTCTTGTAGAGCCCAACTCTACAAGGGGTGGTCTGTACTGTTGTGTAATTTGTTGTTTACCTAGTAATCCATTAAATAAGCATTTAACAAGCACTTTCCATACACAGGCCCTGGGAGTATAAAGATAAACAAGACATGGCTCCTTTCCTCTATAAATGAAGAACCCAGGCAGGGAGAGTGAAAAGCACCCAAATATCCCAAATATTGACTAACACCATGAGCGGCAGTGCACCTGGGATGCCCACTAGCTCCATCTCAGGAAACCAGGGAGGCTTTGCTGGGATGATGTGTAAAAGGGCCCTTGAGGGACAGAAATAGAAGAGGCATTCCTGATGGTAGGAAGGGCATGCCCAATGCCCAGAGAGGTGTGCTCTGGCCAGATCACAGGAAGATGCAACTAAGAAGGAACCAGGCCTTCAAACTAGCACCAAAAGAGGCCGTGGGCAGCTACAAGTGGTGAGCTCACCCTAGGACTGTGGTCAGCAAACTGAGGCTCGAGAGCCACATGTGGCTCTTTGGCCCCTTGAATGTGGCTCTTCCACAAAACACTATGGTCTGGATGAGTATATTTTGAAGAAATGGTGTTAGAAGAAGTTTAAAAAGTTTGGCTCTCAAAAGAAATTTCATTTGTTGTACTGTTGATATTTGGCTCTGTTGACTAATGAGTTTGCCGACCATTAGAGGGTGGACAAGGGGCTGCTGAGATCACTGCAGCCAGAGGGGAAGGGAGAACAGAGCCAGAGCAGGGACAGCAAGAAGGGGTACAAGAGACGTACAGGAAGAAGATGCTGCAGGACTTGGTGACTGAGCTGGCAAGGGCTGTTCTTATAGAACCCAGTCAGCTGAGATCAGCTGCAAATAACCAGTTCAGGACACTAATGGGGGGGGGGGGAAACTGCTCAGTGAACTGCCCCTTCTCTTGGGGTCCTCTGAGCTCTAACCAAAGGCCTTAGAGTCTAAGGCTTAGACTATAGCTCTGGTGGTGGCCCCGGAATAGCAAATGGCAGACGCAGAGCATGCTACAGGAGAACAAGTCTGTGCAATCCCATGACAGCTACAAAGAGAGCAAAATCTAGAAGCTACCACTTTACTGAAAGATGTCACTCTTAATTGCTGGGAAATACAAGTAGTTGGGCTGAATAAATAATTCTTTTTTTAAAATATATTTTATTGATCTTTTACAGAGGGGAAGGGAGAGGGATAGAAAGTCAGAAACATCGATGAGCGAGAGACATCGATCAGCCGCCTCCTGCACGCCCCACACTGGAGATGTGCCCGCAACCAAGGTACATGCCCCCGACCGGAATCAAACCTGGGACCTTTCAGTCCGCAGGCCAACGCTCTATCCACTGAGCCAAACCGGTCTCGGCTGAATAAATAATTCTTAGTGAGAGAAAGTGAATGTTAGTAGAATTAAGAATGAACAAAAGCCACTCTGGGATCCAATATAAGCAGACTCCACCGTAGGGACCTTCCCCAAACCTGAGTATAATGGGAAACACAGGGAACGAGATCATGGGACAGAATGTATGCAAATCCTAAAACAACCAAGCATGGGACTAGAAAGTGACATTACTACCCAGGACCTCAGTAACGCTCCTCAAAGAGCACCTGGCTAGGTGGAGGGCTAAGGGAAGGGGGAGGATCGGACAGGCAGTTTATGCAACAATTTGGTATTGAATGATCCTATTTTCCTACAGGAATAGAAGAACCAGACTGATTATATCAAATCCCAAATCAGCAAGTGGTAATGACCCGGCAAAGGGACAGTCACTGACAACAACCTGGAGTTGGACAGATCCTGGCAGTTGGGAGCCTGAAGGAGAAGGAACAATTAATAGAGGAGACAAAGGAAAGTCCTGTTAGGGCCATTTCAAGCTCCGAACAAGTGGAACATGTTTGAATTTCTAAAACCAACAATGTGTATTTAGGTCTGCAGAAGGCACAGCCAAAACATCCAAATTTCCTTTTATACCCCAAATATACAGCCCTTTTACTCTTTGCTCCAAACATTTGGAAAAGCAGCATTTGGGCAGACTCCCAAACAGGCATTCCTTCATGCACAAAGCTAGTTTTTAATCACATGTGGAGCATGCACCTGGGGTATAGAAATAAGCAACATGTTCAGCCTCTTTCTCAAAAAGCTCTCACAATCTCATTCTTAAAAATTGGACAAGTAAATTTATGACCAATGTCATTAATTTCCATAGTATTTCTTCTTAACTTACTCTACACCGGACATGAAGGCAGTGTCAGGAGATGTTTTAGATTTGGGGTGCGTGTGTATGTATGTGTTTAGGAGGGGGCTTAGAAAAGCCTCTGCCCAGGAAGGCATGAGTAGGACTTAAAGGGGGTGGGCAGGAGAGGCAGTTGCCACCTGAGCAAGAACAGCAGGCACAGAGGATAAAAATTCCCAATAGAGTGTCTGCAGGTCCAGCCCAGGCGGACACAATGTACTGAGAGAGGCTAGAAAAGAAAGCAGTGCAACGGTGGGAGGGGATTTTATCTCCAAAGGAGCAACTCAGGGAAGGGAGAATTGAAAATGGAATTAGATTTTGGAGAGACTTCTCTTGAGGATGGACTGGTGACGGAGAAGTCCTCTTGTGCACTGAGATGAGTCAGGAGGTGTGCCTGGGAATGTAAAACCTGGACCAAGGAAAAGAGCCATGTCACCAACCTCAGCTCCACCCTCCCAAGAATCTCCACAGGCACCTTTCCAAAGGGTGGGGTGGAATGCACTAGAAGCTAAGAAAATGGGATAATTTACCTCATCTCCCCCCTGCAGGCCACATTGCCCCAGTCTAATCCTAGCTCTCTCCTCTAGAGTTTCTTAAACTTTCTGAACCTTAGTGTCCTCATTTGTAAAACTGGGAGCGACAATGGTACCAATCTCATATGGCTTTTGTGAAAACTAAATGGGCTGACATATATATCATGTCGAGAAAAGGTGAAGATAAAGTGAGTCGGTATTTATTCCTTTTCCTATTCTACCTATGTTTTGTAGCATGTGCGTTTGTTGCGGGAGAGGGGTTGTTTAGCATCAGGATTGTCACAAAGAGCCCACTCTCTTTGCCAACCACAAAAATACTGCTAGATTACCATGTCTCTGGAGTTGCTTGGCAGATAGCTGAAATCCCACCATTGTTAGCTCTCACTTTTCCCTTTATCAAGACAAATCAATTCAATGTTTACTGGCTAAGATTTAGAGCTGTGCTACTACCACATGTGGTCGCTGAGTACTTCAAATACGGCCAGACCAAATTGAAATGTTCTCTATATAAGATACACACCAGTCAGACTTTGAAGACATAGTTGACCAGGAAATTGCAAAATAACTCATTAACAATGTTTGTAACTTGATTTGGCAATATACTGAACATACTGGGTTAACTAAAATATATTATTAAAATCAATTTCACCTGTTTTTTAAAAATTGCTTCTTTTTCATCCATTGGGTTTATTTTAGTTGCTATGTTCCTAACTTCTTAATTTAAATGACTAGCTTGTTAATGCCTTTTTTTTTCTTGCTAATATGAACAATCAAGACTGCATATTTCTCTCTAAATAGTACTGACTTAGTTGCATCCCACAGGTTTTTTTTGTTTGTTTGGTTGGTTGGTTGATTTTTCTTATTAATCATCACCTGAGAACATTCTTCCATTGATTTTTAGAGAGCTGGAGGGAGGAGAAGAGATCAGTGTGAGAGAGACATAGACTGGTTGCCTTCTGCCCTTCGCTATCCAGATCAAGCCTGTAACTAAGGTACACGCCTCTGACTAGAATCGAACCCACGACCATTCAGTCTGAGTGCTCTATCTACTGAGCCAAACCAGTCAGAGCTCCCACAGTTTTTTTTTAAGTGTACAATTCATCCAAAAGTTTTAACATCTATTCTCATTATCACTTCTCTATCTTTCAAATGTCAACACTTTCAAATTCAAGTTTTTGAAAAGTTTAAAAATTGTATCTTAAAATTGTCACATAATGTAGTTGTGTTCAGAGAACTTTGTATAATGTTGATTATTTTAAATATGTTAGCATTTATTTTATGACCTGGTATGTATACTCAATTTTTGTGTAAGTATAATCTTCACTTGCAATCTCTCTCCCTCTCCCTTCCTCTCTGAAATAAATAAAACTGATGTTTTTATCTTCCTAAAAATTCAAACTTTAATTTACTTACTTCTTTAAAAATTTTTAAAGGTAGCTACTTGTAATTTTTAAATTATGTGTATGGCTTGGTTAAATTTCTATTGGACAGTGCTGGTCTAGGGATAGCAAGAAGCCTGCACTAGCCACCAAGTCCTGTATGACTAAGGATTTTATTACTTAAAATGATAAGCCAAGAAGAGTGTATTGGTGGCCTTGATAAAATACCACACTCTGTTCTCCTCCCTTGCTGCTGCCCTCTAAATAGGAAATGAGAACAAGATGTGAAAAGCAGAATGGATGTGAAGAACAGATAGAAGAGGATCAAAAAAGCAAGAACACCACAAGCAGATGCTGAGAGAGGGAGGCCAGGGAAGAAGGAACGCTATATGTGCACTAGAAAAACTGTTCCAGCTCTAAATGTAACACATATAAGCCTTAATTATGAAAGTGACATCTAGTCTTTAAAAAAAAAAGCCTTAACATTCAAAAGGCAGAACTCCTATTTCATCAAAGTAGACTTTTAAAATTTAATTTGTTTTCATCAATTTTCCTTCTTTGAATGAATTAAATCATATCATACAATACTTAACTACTATGATTCCAGATATTAAAAATTTAAAGGGAGCCTAAACTGGTTTGTCTCAGTGGATAGAGCATCGGCCTGCGGACTGAAAGGTCCCAGGTTCGACTCCGGTCAAGGGCATGTACCTTGGTTGTGGGCACATTTTCAGTGGGGAGCATGCAGGAGGCAGCTGATCGATGTCTCTCTCTCATCAATGTTTCTAACTCTCTATCCCTCTCCCTCTCTGTAAAATAATCTAAAATATATTGAAAATAATAATAATAAAAAAAAACTTAAAGGGGAAGGGGGAAATTCATGGGTATAGAAATAGATGAACCCCTGAATCATTTAATCCTGGCTATTTTTCCATGGCATGTAAAAAGAGAACAAATATGTCTTGTGTGGCCTCAAAAGACAAAACAAGAAATGGGCTTTTCCTTTAGGGCAAAGATTTTCAACCTTTTTCATCTCAGGGCACACATAAATTACTAAAATTCTGTGGCACAAACAAAAATATATTTTTGTCATTCTGATCCAAAAATATAATTTTCATTCACACCAGATGGCTATTATTGTGTTGGCTGTTGCACTTTTTTATTTGTCACTCTAAGGCAGTGGTTGGCAAACCTCAGCTCGCAAGCCACATGCAGCTCTTTGGCCCCTTGAGTGTGGCTCTTCCACAAAGTATCACGGCCTGGGCGAATCTATTTTGAAGAAGTGATGTTAGAAGTTTCAGTTTAAAAAATTTGGCTCTCAAAAGAACTTTCAATCGTTGTTCTGTTGATATTTGGCCTGTTAACCAATGAGTTTGTCGACCACTGCTCTAAGGGAAAAGAGGTCAGTACCCCTGACTAGTCAGGAATTGCATGTTTTAAAAAGTAGAAATTCAGAGGAGCAGGGACGGCAGGTCAGAGAAGTAGAAACAAAGTATAGAAAGTTCAATGTTATAAAAACTAAAGGAAAAGAGGTTCCCAGTAGCCTTTGCACTAAGAGGCAAAGGAGCTGAGATGGAGAAAAGCAGTTTGGCCAGGAAATTCTTCCCTGGAAGACAGGGACTCTTGGAACTAAGGGTTCCCACAGCTCAGCCTATGCTGCTGCCTGACCCAGGGGAGACTGGGGTCTAGAAGTGACTGCACTTGCCAAGAACATACAGGGTTTGGCCAGGTCGGAACAGATGTGATTCCTAATCCAAATCCTGCCTCAGGCATCTTGGTGAAAAGTGATGTTGTGCTCATCATCTACTAAGGAGGTACTACCAATGTATTTACTAAAAAATTGGAATAAAATAGCTTTATCTGTAGCTCTCAAAGCTGAGTAAGCACGCACCCATACATCCATCCATATGGGAGCCCCATAAAGATATGAAGACTGAAAGGGCAGCCAGGTAATTCACATCCTCTTTCATTGTCCATTCACTTCCCAAGAGCCAACCAGCTTGGATAAACGTCCCTTATTGCTGACAAATAGCCTAGCAAGGAAAGCAGGGAAGAACTGGAGGAGGCAAAACAAAGAACAAAGGGCTTGGTCTTACTCTGCCTTGAAAATATCTTTAAAATTCAATACCAATCTGTTTTGATAACAAGGGACAATTTGGTAGTTTGTGGCAAAAATATAGGCATTTTCAAAATAAAGTCATAAATATACGTGTTTTAGAATTTATGGCTATCCGCCTGCCTGTCTTCCTTCCTTCCTTTCTTCCATAAACCCCTTCATGCCTTCTTATCTCACCCACTTCTTTTTTTGCCTAGAAGAAACAGCTACTGATTATGAGCATGGCTCACTTCATCTCACAGGAGCAGCAGCGCTCATAGAATGAACAGACATGTAAAAAGACCTACGACATTTGGCTACAGTGCTCTTCTACCTCACAGCCGCCTCTCTGCCCAAGCAAACACTGGTGGGGATTTCGGTGATCCCCAGCTCTACAAGGAGGAATGTAAAAAACCTTCTTCAAAGGCTGTCAATTTGCAGGATTATGCAAGTGAAACCACAACCCTTGTTGAGTCAGTGCCCTTCGCTCAACAGACAAGGATTCCTCTTCCACAGTTTCAGGACATGCATCCTTCTGAGGAAGGGGAACAGCAATCACAAGCTCGGAGTAGATGAGTCTCCTTCCTCTTTATAATTCCAACACCCAGCACTGTGCTTGGCACAAAGAACAGGCAACTCACAGGTGCCAGATAAAGCACAGCATGTGAAACCGTTTTCTCTTTAAACAAAAGAGCAGAGGTCACATAGTACGTGAATTAAGACAGGAGGACATAAAATTAATCTTTCAAATCGGCTGGTGATTCTGCAGCACCTTCACTCCTAAACACATTTTGCGGTCAGAAGCATAGAGCCACGGGCCTGGAAGTGACCGTGAGCAGGTTGTCAAGCCTCCCAGTACAGACCGGGAGACTGAGCCCCACAGGGACAGAGATGTCGGCCAAGGTCACCCAGCTGGTGTGGGCTGGAGGTAGAACCCCGCCTGTTCCTATTCGCCCAGCTCCTCAGAGATGCTGCTGCTCTTTGAAAACCTGGTGTCGCTTACACACTTAAAGGCGCATAATACATGCATACCCGGGTCAAGCCACTGCTTACAATTCAGAAGAAGCCAAAGATCACCAAAACATGTCTCTTCCGCAGGGCTGGACGCAGAGTGGGGGCAGGAAAGGTCACTGGCGAATTTCTACCCGCAGACATCACACATTACGCCTTCCCGATGGGTGCCAAGGGTCATTTCTCCGGAGCTACTAGATACCTTGTAAAAAGGGTCCCCCAAGCCCGTTCCCGGGAAAGGAGTTAACTAGGCTCTGCTGGCTGGGAAGCTTCCAGCAATGAATTAAACGCCGAGCCGCCGCAGAAAGCTGGGGGAAAGGGCCACTGCGGCTGGACTCCACATCCCCGCCGTTCCCCGCTGCGCCTCCACAGCAGCGCCCACGTCCGTCCACCCGGCCCGAGCCCACGTCTCCGGAATGCGCGTCTAGGGGAGCCGTGCCCCGGGCGCTGTCCGCGGGGGCGGGGTGGAGCCGCCGGGCACAGCCAGGCGGGGGCAAAGATGTATCGCCCCCCCGCCGCCCCCCGCCGCCCCCAGCCCGTGGGCCCCGCTGCGCCCAGGAGAGGCTGCGCCACGTACCTCGGCCGGCAGGTGCCGCCGCCGCCGCCGCCGCCGCCGCCTCAGTTCGCGCCAGCAGTGAACGCCGCTTCACGCCGCGGGCTTCCTTCGTGCGCATACTAGGGAGCGGGCGCCGGCCCGCAGCCAGCCCCGGGCCCCGCGCGCCCGCCCGCCCCCGGCGCCGCGCTCGCGCCCATTCAGCCCTGAACAGTCTGCTCGCCCGCGCGGATGCGGAGGAGGGGCGTGGGGGCGGGATGCGCGTCACGGGGGGCACGGAAGCCAATCGGAAGGCTCGAAGGCTACAGCGGCGGCCCCACCCCCGGAACGCACAGCCCCTCCTCCCGGCGATGTTTGGGGGAGCTGGGCACCCCTACTTGGACTCACCCAGGGCAGTGGGCAGGCTGAACTACTGTCTCGAACTCTGCGCTGCGGAGAGAGGGTGGAAAGAACGAAAGATGTATTCGTTTCTGCTTTAGGCTCTTACTGCGCCGAGGACTCGTAGGTGCGGAGCCGGTGAAGGAAGGGGCTTTACATAGTCGCCTGCTTGACTCACCAGCAACCGCACCCCAGGCCTACACTGGTCCCCGCTTCCGCGGCCCTCCAGACCAAGCACGGGCAGCACCGGCACGTCTGGGAACCTTTGGAACAGCCTTCCACGAATAGGATAATAGAGAGAGACGATGCTGATTATCCGCCAGCTTTACAGATGGGTAATTGAGGTCCAGAGAGCAAGAAGTGGGTCACCCTAAATCATTTAGAGCAGCTGCCTGGGTCAGTATCAGAATCTGTACTTGGAGCGCCCACTTACGAACCTCCGGAGTCCCCTTTGATTCTAGACTTTAAAACAACATAAATATTAGTGAACCCTAAAATTCAGAAATTTAAAAGAGTTTAAAACGTTGATATGTTATTTATGTAACTGTGTATTATGCGCCTGCGACATATTTGTGCCCCATGACTTGACTCTTCAGTGAAGTTGGTCTGCTTTCCGAATTTCCTTTCATTATATTTAATTCAAAACATCGTGGTTGGAATACCACTTCCTGTTTGAAAAGAAGATCCTAGTCTTAGATCCAAATATATTTGCATAAGCCCCGAGTCTTGTCACTCTTTTATTGCTAGGAGTTCTACACGATTTGCATAATTCCAACATGGTTTGAAGGTGTGTGTTCTTCCCTGGGGACAGGGCTTCTGGAAAAAAAATGTGTCCCTGGGTAACTGAGGTCAGGAGGGAAGTCTTCGAAAGGGAAGGGTGTGTGTGGGGACTGCCTTCATACATCCCAGAGAGCTTTTGCCTAAAAATGCTTCTGGGTGATTCTAAGGTGAAGACACGAGCATTTGGGGGTGTGGGGGGGGGAGAATAGAGGAAAAACTGTCACTGGAGATCTAATCCAGAAGGTTGGCCAAGGCTGGCAAGGCAGAGCAGCTGCATGGGTCAGTGACAGCTGCAGGGAGAAGAATGCTCAGCACCTCGCCCCTCTCTTTTGGAGACCAACCTGAGGCCTGCCTGCTTGGCTAGACACGTCACCTTTTTGCTTCAGCGACTCTTCCCCTTTTCTCCCAGTTACTCCTTGTCCATAGAACTAGGCCCTGAAAACACTGACTGGCTTGGAGTCCACAATACTCTAGCTTGGAAGGTGGTAGTGGTGGAGGGAAAAGAGAAGCTTGAAGCTGCCCCCTATCTAGTCTAATAGGACAGCTGTTTAGCTTCTCTTGTACCCACTCCCTCATCCAGCTCACTGACATTTACTAGGGAAATAAGCTAACCCACTTGTGAATCAAGACAAACCCTGACACAAAACATCCTTTTACTGGCCACAGAGTCATCTTTAGCTACTGTTCTAGATTAAGACAGAGATTTCCCAAACAGTTGATTAGGATCAGCCACTAGATATCAAAGCCTCAACTGGAATCTCTTCAAGTCAGTGGCTGGTGTCAAAACACCTCCTGGACCCTGCTAGCAAGAAACTGTAAATCTGGACCAGGAGCCATGATTTTTTAATTCTTCAATTCCTTATGCTCATCGTTACTTTGGCCATTCTGTTAGCAGGCATTTGGTTGCCCCAGAATCCATGCCACCATTTCCCTCTTAGGTAAGCTTGCCCCACCCACTCTTAGCTCCATGAGTGGGGTTTAATTGACCTAAATCAGTGGTTCTCAGAGTATGATCCATGGATCTCGTAGTGGTCCCTGAGGATCTTCCAGGGAATCTCTGAAGTCAAAATCCTCCTATCTAATAAAAGAGTGATGTGCAAATTAACCACCTCTCCACTATACTCACAAGCCAATCAGGAGTAAGTATGCAAATTAACCCAACTAAAATGGCTGCGGCCATGAAGCGAGCAGGAAGGAGCTTAGGTTTACCAAGCTTTCCACACACCCTGGCAGGCCCAGGCCTCCACTCAAGCCTAAAAAGTTTCAATTATAGTAAATGAATCCCAACAAAAATGGCAGCAGCCATAAAGCTGGAGAGAGCAGAAGGCTAGGGTTGCCCTGGATGATGGAGGAAGCCAAGTTTTCCACACACCCTGGCCTGTCTTGGCCTCTGCTTAAGGCTACAAAGTTTCAATTATAGAAGATAAATACGACATATGAAACAACCCCCAACTTTTTCAGTTAAAATATAGAATTTTGGGGGGATATACTCACCGTATAAGACTACCCATCTTCCAACACACACCAAATAAAAAATTTTAAAAAACATCAGATTTGATTTCAATATGGTAATTTTAATTCTAATGCTTATGACATGCAGGTACTTAGCAGAAAAACTGTCACTTATAAACATAAGGTGATTGGCTAATTGTTGTATACAAAGCCTGCTTAGATTGGTCAGCTCTCCCTGCCCTCCCAGCCCTCCCTGTCTCTAAGACTGTCAAGAGCAGAAGTGCAAACATGCCTCTTTCACCCGTCTGGCTCGCCCTTGTATCCTATTACCTCCTTCTCTGCTTCTCGGATCTCACACATATGCGCCTGCGTCGCTTCACTGCAGTCCTCAGGAGTGAGATCTGAGAGGCAGAGAAGGAGGTACCGTAACAGGATACAAGGGTAGGCCAGACTACTGAAAGAGGCCTGTTTTTCTGGGCACAGCATTGCTCTATCTCTTTTTTCCATACCCCGGGTGTCCTGGATGCCTGCAGCTTGCTCCGCCCTTCACTTACACCTTCCCGGTGAGGCGCCCCCTCACCTCTTCATCAGGACCGAGTTAAGTCACTTCTTTCTACGAATCCTGGTGAGTGGATTTTCTTCTACCATACTTGTACAGCGCTGCCCTTGCTGCTTTCATATGGTCACTGCATACGGTGGGGATGCAGCTGTGGCCGTTTTTGAGCTCCCCACACCATATACAGTGACCACAGATTCTCCAGTCCAGCTCCAAAGTTTTAGTATCTGCCCTATAAGACGATACCCAGCGTATAAGACGACCCTTGACATTTGAGAAGATTTTCCTGGGTTAAAAAGTCGTCTTATACGCTGGAAAACACGGTAAAGCCCTGCAGCCACTGAGTGAGCAGGAGGCTTGGCTCCACTCCAGGCTGCAAAGTTTCAATTGTAGAAGATAAAAAAAATCCCAAATACCAGGGCCTCCACTTGGGTCACCAGAGAGCATGGCTGGCCTGCAAACCACCACGGGCCCCTCACCCAGGCCGCTCCATGCCCCTAGGGAACCCTACCCTGATCTGGAACACCCTTCAGGGCAAACCAGCTGGGCCCCACCCTTGCACCAGGCCTTTATCCTATCTAATAAAAGAGTAATATGCAGATTGACTATCACTCCAACACACAAGATGACTGCCCCCATGTGGTCAAAGATCCTATCCTCATGTAGACACAAGATGGCCATCACAAGATGGCCAGCAGGGGAAGGCAGTTGGAAGGGAGCAGGCCTGCAAGGGAGGGCAGTTGGGGATGATCAAGCCTGCAGGGGAGGGGAATTAGGGGTAACCCGGCTGGCAGAGGAGGGAAGTTAGGGGTGACCAGGCCCGAAGGGGAGGGCAGGTAGGGACAAACAGGCTAGCAGGGGAGCAGTTAGGCATCAATCAGGCTGCAGGGGAGTGGTTAGGGGGTAATCAGGCTGGCAGGCAGAAGCAATTAGGGGCAATCAGGAAGGCAGACAGGTGAGCAGTTGGGAGCCAGCAGTTCTGGATTGTGAGAGGGATGTCCGACTGCCCGTTTAAGCCCGATCCCAGTGGGATCATGGGATCGAGCCTAAACAGGCAGTCGGACATCCCTCAAGGGGTCTTAGATTGGAGAGGATGCAGGCTGAGCTGAGGGACACCCCTCCTCATGCATGAATTTTGTGCACTGGGCCTCTAGTTAGTTCAAAATAATCTATTCTCAGTGATGACTCAACAGCAAAGTTGTACAAATCTGCTATACCTTCACAAATCAAGGTATTTGTACTAAATTGTACTAATATTCTCTACCACCACATGCTCCCGTGAAACACATGCAGTTTCACTTATGAACATTCTTACTAGTGTAGTAAAAACTATTAACTTTAGTGAAATCTCAGTTATTGCGCATGCATCTTTTTAATAAATGACAAAATGAAAACTGCACACAATACACTTTTGCTACAAACCGAAGTATGATGATTATATAAGAAGTGCTTGTGTAATCATTTGAGTTGCAAGCTGAACTAGCTCTTTGTTTGATTTCATGAAACACCATTTTTTTTACTGACAAATTATGGTTATTCTAACTTGGGTATTTGGCAGATGTTTTCTTGGAAATGAACTAAGTAAGCCTGTCTGCTTAAGGAAAACAATTGACTGTTGCCAAGGATGAAAAAAAAATCCCAGTTTTCAAAAGAAACTTAGAATTCTGGAAAACTTATATCATTATGAGTTAGACAACTTCTCTTTCTGATGGTGAAATTAATAGATGTGATTTTTGGATAGCGGATAATGTATGTGTCAACATTTGGAAGATCTGCATTTACTCAATGAGTCAATGTTTTCCAAGTGGCTAATGCATGATGTTCCAAACTCATTTATTTTATATGCAACTCAGACAATGGATTTTCATTTAATAATATGAAAAGCTTATAGATAAGGTTTCAGATCCACAGTGTGAGCAATCTTTAAGAAATTACTTCTTGAGCCAAAACCAGTTTGGTTCAATGGATAGAGCACCAGCCTGCGGACTGAAAGGTCCCAGGTTTGATTCCGGTTGGGGGCATGTATCTCGGCTGTGGGCACATCCCCAGTAAGGGGCGTGCAGGAGGCAGCTGATCAATGTCTTTCTCATCGATGTTTTTAACTCTCTATCCCTCTCCCTTCCTCTCTGTAAAAAATCAATAAAATATATTTTTTTAAAAAGAAATTACCTCTTGGAAAGTTTGGTGTAGTATTAAAGAAGAATATCCACAGTTTTCTTAAAACGTTATTAAAATACTCCTCCCTTTTCTACTTATACATTGATGTGAAGCAGATTTTCTTCGTGTACTTTAACCAAAACAATTTGCAATAAGTTGAATGCAGAAACAGATATGAAACTTCAGCTGTCTTCTACTAACTCAGTTTTAAAGAGAATTTAATTTCTCTTTAAATATTTCTTTTTAAGTCATTGATTTGAGAAAGAGAAGAAAGGGGGTAGAGAGACATTGATTTGTTGTTTCATTTATTTATGCATTCATTGGTTGATTCTTGTATGTGCCCTGAGCAGGAATCAAGCCCCCAACTTTGGTGTATCCAGATGATACTCTGACCAACTGAGCTACCTGATTAGGGCAGGATTTTAATTTTAATTTGGCAAATATCAAAAGATAAAACTTCCATTACAAATTTTCTCCGGGATTCTCAGTAACTTTTAGAAATGTAAAGGAGTCTTGTGACCAGAGTTTGAGACCTGCTGGTCTAAGCCACTCAGAGGCATCTGATCCTCCTTGGCTCTAGGATTGATTCATGGGTGCACATAGAAACCAGACTGATCCAATCAGAGGGAATCTCAAGAATTTATTGGATGGTGGGAGAGGGATGCTTTCATTTCCTTGTAGACAGGAGCCAGGCAGTAAATGGCCTTAGAAGCTGCTGATAAGGCAGCAATTTTAAGTATTGGAAGAGGTTATCTTAGAAAGAGAATAATGTTGTGGGAAGCAAGGAGAAAGGTTAGGAAGACACCATTTCCTTTTTGACATTTTTAAGCCATCAAATCAAACCATCCCATGGCCCATCCTACTGCTTGCTATACATTCCAGCTATATGAGCCACTGAATTCCACTGTAGGTTAAACCAGTTAACTTCAGATGCCCCAACTGATGCATTGGGACCTGTTTGTGCATATTTCTACCTAAACCAAGTACCTAATGTCTCAGATAATATACTTTGTAGGGTTTACACATTCAGCCTTTATCATTAAAACACGAGTTAGCTTCTGAAATAAAGTTGGAAGGCAGAGCGGGATCTATGACAAGTAGGGTCAAAAGTGCTAACAACATTTTTGAAAGCAATAAGGAAGTGTGGCATATGATACTGAATAGAAAGAGTATAGCAGATTTTTAAAAAATATATATTTTTATTGATTTCAGAGAGGAAGGGAGAGGGAGAGAGAGGTAGAAACATCAATGATGAGAGAGAATCATTGATTGGCTATCCCCTGCATATCCCACACTGGGGACTGAGCCTGCAACCCAGCATGTGCCCTTGACTGGAATCGAACCCAGGACCCTTCAATCTGTAGACTGATGCTTTATCCACTGAGCCAAACCAGCTAGGATAGCAGATTTTTTTATTTCATTGTGTTTATGTATTTCTCAAATTGAACAACATAAGCATGCATTGCTTTTATTTAAAGGAAAAACTAGAACTATTATTATTATTATTGGAGGCCAGGTACATGATATTCTTGTACTGGGGTGGGGGTGGAGGGACTCCCTCAGCCTGGCTGGAAAAGGAAGTGGGCCTAAGCCAGCAGGTGGACATCCCCCAAGGGTTCCTTAGCACTGTTGCAGAGGTGGGAGAGGCTCCCACCACCACCACTGCACTCGCCAGCCATGATCCCAGCTTCTGGCTGAGTGGTGCTCCTCTTATGGGAGTGCACTGACCACCAGGGGGCAGCACCTGTGTCAAGCGTCTGCCCCCTGGTGGTCAGTATGCAGCATAGCAAGCAGTCATTCTGCGTTTCGATCAATTTGCATATTAGGATTTTATTATATAGGATTATTATTTGATTTTAGAGAGCGAGAGAAAGAGAGAAACATCAATTTGTTGTTCCACGTATTTATGCATTCATTGGTTATTGCTTGTATCTTTCCTGATCAGAGATCGAACCCCAGCCTTGGCATAGTGGGATGATATTCTAACCAACTACTCAGGTTAGAGCTACCTGGCCAGGGCCTATATTATTATTATTTTTTTTAAATATATTTTTCTTGATTTCAGAGAGGAAGGGAGGGGTAGGGAGAGAGAGAGAGAGAAAATCATCAATGATGAGAGAGAATCATTGATTGGCTCTTTCCTGCATGTCCTACACTGGGGATTGAACCCGCAACCCAGGGCACATACCTCCTAGTTCATAGTCAATGCTTTGCTATTATTTTTTAATAGCCCATTAATGGGTTTAGAGAGCAGGTTGGCATTGGGATATGCCAAGAGAACTCTTGGGCTAAAATTGCTGGCAGGGAAGAAAGATTTGTAAGGAATGCAGTGTGCCCAGAAAACAAAGTTCCTTTCATTTACAGTTTGCCAAGAGCCAACCTCAAAGATTCAAGGGGATGAACAGGAATCCCAAGGGTTAAGGAATCATTAATTATGCCTCAGTCAAATCAGCTGGAATATTTGCAATTAAAAAAAAGAGATAGAGGCCAATGTGAAGATTATGTCAACATTGGAAAAGGCTTAAGATATAATATTAAGTAAAAACAAAACAAGAGGACAGACATTATATGCAAACTTCTATCATGTGGTCAAAAACTGGAAAAGAGCTTAAAGAAAAGGAAACCATTGTGTTAGGATGGTGGGATCATGAATAATCTTGCCTTCCTTTTTAAGAAATGGCCTTTCAAGTTGTTATAATATTGATTTTTTACAATAAATAAAAACGAGTGAAATCACTGGTTCAAATTACTGAAGTCTCAGAGTTCTCTCTGAATAGCCTGTTTCTTTGCACCAGACAAATAGCTCTCAAAAAAAAAAAAAAAAAGAGCTGTCCTTTCCCAGGGCATGGTATTTTCAAAGCTATTAGGGGTGGCACTGATGTGGCTATTTTATAGGTGGACAAGAAGAAAAGAAAGAAAGCAATTGTAGAAGCCAAAATTGAGGATTGTGTGAAGCAGGGCATCAGGAATCCCTGGCCCTCTACCATCACTCTGTTGTGGGGGTCCTGGCCCAGCCACTGTCTGTCTTTTTCTCCTGGCAGGCTTCACCTTGTGTCCAACTCCTATTCTCGTCTTCCTGGGATGCAGTCTTTCCCGCAGTCCCCAGGGTGGGGAAGCACAGCTGCAGCCAGCAGAACACAGACTATCTGCTGCTCTGAAGCACAAAGGAAGTCAGTCCCTTGAGGTTTTTTAGGAATGTTTCCTATGAGCAATCACGGGAGAAGCAGGCGTAAAACAAACAAAGAAGAGAAAGAGATAGAAACATCACGGGAAGGCTTTCTGTTGGCAGAGGGCGGCTCAGATGGAAGAAACAGTCACACAAAGTCAAAAAATAAATTTTTTGGAAGCTGTGGGACGCTTCTTCAGACACATAGAATTGGGCCCTTATTCTGCTATGGGTGCCACCATTTTTGTTGAGAAGTGACGGTTAATTTGCATATCACTCTTTTATTAGATAGGACTAGAGGTCTGGTGCATGAAATTTGTGCACTGGAGTGGGTGTGTGTCCCTCAGTCCAACCTGCACCCTCTCCAATCTGGGACCCCTTGGGGGATGTCCAACTTCCTGTTTAGGCCCAATCCCTGTGTCAGTCAGACATCCCTTTCACAATCCAGAACTGCTGGCTCCCAATTGCTCACCTGCCTGCCTAATTGCCCCTAACTGCTTCTGCCTGCCAGCCTGATCACTTCCTAACTGCTCTCCTGCCAGTCTGATCGATGCCTAACTGCTCCCTTGCCAACCCGATCATCCCCCACTGCCCTCCCCTGACAACTTGGTCATCCCCAAATGTCCTTCCCTGCATACTCCCTCTTTATTATATAGGGTTTTTTCTTTAACATAGTGGACAACCCTAACTGGTTTGCCTCAGTGGATGGAGCATCAGCCTGTAGACTCAAGGGTCCCAGGTTCGATTCTGGTCAAGGGTATGTACCTTGGTTGGGGGCACATACCCAGTGGGGAGTGTGCAGGAGGCAGCTGATTGATGTTTCTCTCTCATAGATGTTTCTAGCTCTCTATCCCTTTCTCTTACTCTCTGTTAAAAATCAATAGTACATATATTTTTTAAAAAAGAAATATTTTTAAAAAATATTGTGTGTGACTCATTGGTTGAGACCCCAGACTGCCTCATGCAGTAGAGGTGTGTGCCCCTGCCAGGCTGAGACCCCAGCTCAGGCTGCCAGCACTGGGGAGGGATTGCGCTGTGGGGAGTGAATTTGTTTTTGTTTTCTATAAAGGGTCAGGAAGGCCTCTAGGTAGGCCGCTTACTCTGCAGGCTATCAGTGGCAGCCCTCCCTGGAACTAGGGGACTCCAGCAGGCTGAGAGGACTGGGGGCTGCCATCTTGTGGCTATAGGTGCCTCCATTTTGTTGTTGAGTGACAGTTAATTTGCATATCTCTCTTTTATTAGATAGGAATGCAAAAACATTTGTGGAGTGCCTATTATGTGCCAGGTATTATGCTAAGTGCTTTACATAAATTAATCATTTTATCTTCAAAACACCCATTTGCAGTAGGATCTTCTTATCCCCATATCTTATCTAAGGAACGTGAGGCTTTGAAATAAAATATACTGCCCAAGGTCTCATGGCCAGGATTTGAATCTAGGCCATTAGACTCCAGAGCCCACCTAAGACATGGTCCTTGCCCTGAAGGACCAAATAGTCTAACTGGAGAGAAGGATATTTTAAAACTGATTAAAAAATAAAACTAATAGCATGATGAGATATAAGAACTTTTTTTTTCATAGCACATTATACTTTAATTGCAAGTAATTTGTATAAAATACATATAAGGAGGAATCCAAGATGGCGGCATAGGTGAACACCTACACTGCTGCCTCGCACAACAATTTCAAAACTACAACTAAAAGACAGAACGGACATCATCCAGAACCACAGGAAAGCTGGCTGAGTGGAAGTTCTACAACTAGAAGGGGAAAGAGAGGGGCTCACGGAGACCCAGAGGAGCTGCAAAAAGCTGAGCTACGGAGACGCGCATGCGGAGAGAGCGGGTGCCGGAGTACCTGGCTGGCTTTCTCTGGCGGGAGGGAAACGGAGACTCCCAACGGCATTGAACTCCTTATCCTACAACACTAAACCCCAGATCCAGCCGAAACTCATACAAGGTGAGTTTGGACTGTGAAAAGGGAGAGGTGCACGAAAATTTAGGGGAGCCGCAAAAGATCAAAGGCCTGGTGGCGGTGCACACGGCGCTGCGCGGAGGACAGATTGCTGATTGTGCCACTGGCTTTCGCGAGTGGGCGGGAGACAGACCCTCCCAACTGTGCCACTTCTGAGTCCACTGGGTCCCTCTTTCGGGCGAAACCCTGTGGACCTAGACTCCTATGGTCCTGGCACGCAGGGGAGCTGGAAAGGCAGCAGTCTAGAAGCACTGCGGGCGCGCGCACAAGGACCGCTCCAGCCATTACCCAGTCACGTGAGACTCAGGGGCCGTGGAGGGCGGGGCCGACTGGAAGGCAAGGCGGTCCCTTAAGCCCTGAGACTCCACCCCTCCCAAGCTCAACAGAGGCTTCTGCAGCTTTGCACGTCTGGCATTATAAGGCTGAATCCAACACAGAAGTTTCCCCGACATAGTGAAAATGCTGAAACAAGGGAAGGGATCACAAACAAAAGAAATGGAGGAAAAAAAACGACTGGATATAGAGTTCAAAACCACGCTTATAAGGTTTTTCAAGAATATACTAGAAAAGATGGATAAATTTATCAAGTCCCAAGAGGAGATGAAAAAGGACCAACTAGAGATGGTAAAGGTCCAACTAAAGATGAAAAAGGACCAACTAGAAATGAAACATTCACTGACTGAAACAAAAAATATTATACAGAGTCTTAACAGCAGACTAGAGAAAGGCAAGAATCAAGTCAAAAATTTGAAATATAAAGAAGCAGAAAACACTCAACTGGAAAAGCAAGAAGAGAAAAGAATCCAAAAATGTGAAGATAATGTAAGGAGACTCTGGGACAGCTTCAAGCATACCAACATCAGAATTGTGGGAGTGCCAGAAGAGAGAGAGCAAGATACTGAAAACCTATTTAAAGAAATAATGACTGAAAACTTCCCACATCTGGTGAAAGAAATAGACTTACACGTCCAGGAAGCACACAGAACCCCATATAAAAGGAATCCAAAGAGGACCACACCAAGGCACATCATAATTAAAATACCAAGAGCAAAAGACAAAGAGAGAATATTAAAAGCAGCAAGAGAAAAACAGTTCATTACCTACAAGGGAGCACCCATAGGACTGTCAGCTGATTTCTCAACAGAAACGATGCAGGCCAGATGGGAGTGGCAAGAAATATTCAACGTGATGAATAGCAAGAACCTACAACCAAGAATAATCTATCCAGCAAAGCTATCATTCAGAATTGAAGGGCAGATAAAGAGCTTCACAGATAAGAAAAAGCTAAAGGAGTTCATCAACTCCAAGCCAGTATTATATGAAATGCTGAAAGGTACTCTTTAAGAAGAGGAAGAAGAAAAAGATTACAGTAAAAAAATTATGAACAAGAAATACGTATCTATCAACAAGTGAATCTAAAAATTAAGTGAATTAAAAATTTGATCAACAGAATAAACTGGTGAATATACTAGAATCAGGAGCATTGAAAGAGAGTGGACTGATAATTCTCAGGGGGAAAGGGGTGAGGGGTATACAGGGAGAGACTGGACAAAAATCATACACCTATGGATGAGGTCAACGGGAGGGAGGGAAGGGTGGGAGCTGGGTGGAGGGGTGCTATGGAGGGGAAAAAAAACAAAACAAATGTAATAATCTGAATAATAAAGATTTAATTAAAATTAAAAAAAAGAAGAAGAAGAAAATACATATATAACATAATGGTACATGTAAAAAAATTTCTTTTTAGTTTTAGAGAGAGTAAAGGCAAGAGAGAGAAACATTGATTTGTTATTCCACTTATTTATGCATTCATGGATTGATTCTTGTATGTGCCCTGACCAGGAATGGAATCCATAACCTTTGTGTATAGGAACAATGCTCTAACCAACTGAGCTACCCAGCCAGGGGCCATAGTGGTACATCTTTTTTTATTTTATTTTTTTACTAATGTATTACCTGTATACATATCTTCCCATGCATGCCCTAATCCCCCAATGTCTTGTGTCCATTGGTTATGCTTATATGCATGCATACAAGTCCTTTGGTTGATCTCTTATCTACTCCTTCTCTCCCCAACCTTCCCACTGTAATTTGACAGTCTTGTTTGATGCTTTACTGCCTCTGTATCTATCTTTTTGTTTATCAGTTTATAATGCACTTTATTATCCATAAATGAGTGAGATCATGTGGTATTTTTCTTTCATTGCCTGGCTTATTTCACTTAGCATCATGCTCTCCAGTTCCATCCAGGTTGCTGCAAATGGGAAGAAATCCTTCTTTTTATGGCAGCATAGTATTCCATTGTGTAGATGTACCATAGTTTTCTGATTCAGTCATCTGCTGACAGGCATCTAGGCTGTTTCCAAATCTTAACTATTGTAAATTGTGCTGCTATGAACATAGGGGTGCATATATCCTTTCTGATTAGTGTTTCTAATTTCTTGGGATATATTCCTAGAAGTGGGATTACTGGGTCAAATGGGAGTTCCATTTTTAGTTTTTGAGGAAACTCCATACTGTTCTCCACAGTGGCTGTACCAGTCTGCATTCCCACCAGCAGTGCACAAGGTTCCTTTTTCTCTGCATCCTCGCCAACATTTGTCATTTGTTGATTTGTTGATAATTGCCATTCTCACAGGTGTGAGATGGTACCACATTGTCATTTTGATTTGCATCTCTCAGATAATTAATGACTTTGAGCATGTTTTCATGTGTCTCTTGGCCTATAAGAGAAGAACTTTTAACAAAGAACCCTGGGAGCTTGAAGGAAAACATGGCTGGATATTCCTTAGAGCTCAAAGATATCTCAAGGCTGTAGAAATAAAAATTTTGACCAAGAACTGCAAGACAAACAAAAGCTTTATTTGGGGGTCTTTTTTTAAAGACTTGAAATCCAGGAAACACAGATTTGGGTAGAAACCTAACATGTGCCAAAGGGAAAAGGGACAAGTTTATAAAGACAGAAAAGAGGGAGGTTTTCAAAAGAATTACAAGTTGTTTTGAAAGACCTGTGATTGATGCTGACAAGTAAATTTAATGTATGTGATACCTGATTAATTGTTTATGTCTATTGCTAGGTGAAATTTTTATTTTTTAATAGAAAGTTCAATAATGCTGAACTATTTGTATCAGAATGTACTCATTTGGTTTAGCGCAATTTAAATATTCAGTTTGACTTCCGGTCAAATTGGTGAAGTAGGTAAACTCTGTGGTTGCTTCTCCCATGACCACATCAAAATTACAACTGAATTATAGAACAACCATCCTTGAGAAGCACCTAAACACTAGATGAACAGAACTTCTATAACTAAATATATAAAGAACAAGCCACACACTGGTTGAAGGGTGGAGATATAACATGAGCTGGCCCCACACCCATGTTGAAGAATCAGAGGGAACCCTAGCTGGTTTGGCTCAGTGGATAGAGCCCATGGACTGAAGGGTGCCTGGTTCAGTTCTGGTCAAGGGCATGTACCTCAGTTGCAGGCTCGATTCCTGGCCTTGGTCAGGGCACGTACTGGAGGCAACCAATCAATATGTTTCTCTCATATTGGTGTTGCTCTCTCTCTGTCTTCTGCTCTGTCTAAAAAATAATCAATGGAAAAATATCCTTGGGTGAGGATTAACAACAAAAAATAATCAGGAGGTATATGTCAGCTTCAGATGTCCCCCCTGAGAGCAAGGCATCCCAGTCCCACACCAGGCTCCACAATTCAGACTACCAGTGTTGGGAAGAGGAGTCCCCACAATATCTGGTTGTGGAAATCAGCAGGTATTCTGTCCAGGTGGGACAGAGGGCTGCTGGAGTCCCAGGCACTCCCTTTAAAGGGCTGAATAAGGATCTAATTGCTAATAGACTCACTTGTTTTGAACTTCAGGACTTGAGTAGCAGCTTGAAAAGGGCCAGGAACATACAAAAAAGAACTTAATTGCCTAGCTTCAGAGTGAGGGCTGGAGGGACAGCTCTCTTCAGTTAAAGTGCCTGTAGGTGCCATTGTATGTCCAGCTTTCATCCCTCTGAGCCTTCAGGCACAGGCCACACCCAATCAGAGCTCTCCACTAATCTGCCTAATCACTCCACCCAATTCACACACCTAACTGGAACTTCTTTCAGAAGCTAACCCAGCCAGCCTTGGCTGTGCACTGTAAATTTTCCTAAAAATTTCTCAAAGGCCCACAAACTCCAAACAAGCAGCAGCTGGCTCAGAGTTCCCTTGCTAAATGCCCCTAAATTCAGCACTAGTGGAAGCCAGCCTTGGTTCACAGTATAACCACTCCCAGGTACTTCCAAACCCAGCATAGACAGCTACCAACCACAGATTACTCTGTATCTCCTACCAGGTGGTCTCCAGCCAGACACAGAGAGCAGTTGACTTTAGCTTGCTTTGGAGCCCTTCTTAAGAGTCTCCAGAACCAATTGACTTGGTTGCTATCTTCAGAACTTAACAGAGCACCACCCAATTAGTGCCACAAATGACAAATCTAAGGGGTGGACTCCATAGACACCAGTAACCAGCTAAAATAAATTTTGCTTCATGAGGTCATCCCCCTTATAACAGCTTGTCCTCTGTAGTCAAGGCTAGTCCTTATAGCCAGTCAGCCTGAACATAAAACACACCCACTGACATACCTACAATAATCAAGGCTCAACTACAATAAGAGAGCACATACAATGCAAACAGGTAAACAGGGAGACTGCCACTGGGCCCCACAGGATCCCTACTATATCAGGCCACTCTGCCAAGAGATATAGTTCTACCTAATAATAGAAACAAATACAGGAAGGTAGCCAAAATGAGGAGACAAAGAAACAAGTCACAAATGAAAAAATAGGACAAAATTCCAGAAAAGTAAACAAAATGGAGGCAAATAAACCACCAGCTGCAGAGTTCAAAACACTGATTATAAAGATAATCAAGCGACTTAGTAAGAACTTCAACAGAGATACTAAGCATAAAAAGGAACATAAAAACAATAAAAAACAGTCAAAAATAAAGAATACAATAACTAAAATGAAGAACACATTATGAAGAGATCAACAGCAGTTTAACTGCAGCAGAGGATCAAAGAATTATTTGAAAAACGATGTAGCAGAAAACACCCAATTGGAATAGCAAAAAGAAAAAAGAATGTAAACAACAACAAAAAAGAGGCTAGTTAAGAGACCTCTGGAAAAATATCAAACATAACAACGCTTGCATCATAGGGGTACCGAAAGAGGAGAAGGAGCAATGACAAGAACCTAGGTGAAGAAATAATTACTGAAAACTTCTCTGTACTAAAGAAGGAAACAGATATGAAAGTCCAAGAAGCACAGAGAATTCCAAACAAGATGAACTCAAAGAGGCCCACACCAAGACACACTGTAATTAAAATGCTAATGGTCAAGGACAAAGAGAGAATCTTAATAGCAGCAAGAGAAAATCAATTTGTTATTTACAAGAGAGCTTCCATAAAATTGTCAGCTGATTTCTCAACAGAAATTTTGCAGGCCAAAAGGGATTAGCATGAAATATTCAAAGTGATGAAAATCAAGGACCTATAATGAAGATTATTATATCCAGCAATGCTATCATTTAAAATTGATGGAGAAATAAAGAGCATCTCAAACAAGAAAAAGCTAAAAAATTGGTTGCCAACAAAGCATTATTACAAGAAATGTTAAAGGATCTTTTTGAAAAAGAAAAAAAGACATAAATGTGAATAATAAAATGGCAATAACTACATATCTATTAACTATTATTTTATTTTGAATATATTTTTATTTATTTGATTGAAAGAGAAAGGGAGAGAGATAGAGAGATAGAAACATTGATGAGAGAGGAACATAAAGGTACATAAAAAGATATTTAGTGCAAATGGAAATAGGGGGCGGAGCTGGGGTAGCAATACTTAGACAAAATAGACTTTAACACAAAGGCTATAAAAGGAACAAAGAAGGACACTACATATTAATAAAGGTATCAATCCAACAAGAGGAGATAATCTTTGTAAACATTTATGCACCCAACATAGAAGCACTTAAATATATAAAGCAAATATTGATGGACATAAAAGTAATATAGTCATAGAAGAAGATATTAACATCCCCTTGCCATTAAACTTTCCAGATACAAAATCAACACAGAAACAGTTCTCTTAAATAACAAATTAGACCAAGTGGACTTAACTGATTTTTTTTAGAGCATTTCATGCCAAAGCAGCAGAATATACATTATTTTCAAGGATACATGGCACATTTTACAGGCTATACCACATTTTTTAGTATTTTAAAAAAACAAAACACAAGTCTCAATGAATTTAAGATTGAAATCATATCAAACATTTTGTCGAACACATTGGAATGAAACTAGAAACTAATTACAAGGAAAAAACTGAAAAACACACAAGCACTTGGAGGCTAAATAACATGTTATTAAACAATAAATGTGTTAACAATGAGATCAAGGAAGAAACCAAAAGATACCTTGAGACAGATGAGAATGAAAACATAGTGATTTAAAATCTATAGGACGTAGCAAAAACAATCATAATAGGGAAATTCATAACAATACACGCTTACTCAAGAAACAAGAAAACTCTCAATAAACAATTAAATCTTACACCTAAACAAACTAGAAAAAGAATAATGAAGAAAATAAAATGTGAGTAGAAGGAAGGAAATATTAAAGATCGTAACAAAAATAAACAAAATAGAGTCTAAAAAGGTAATATAAAAGATAAGAAAACAAGAGCTGATTCTTTGGGAAAATAAGCAAAATTAATAAACTTTTAACCAGACTCATCAAGAAAAAAAGTGAGGTGATTCAAATAAATAAAATTAGAAACAAAAGAAGAAAAGTGGCAACTGACACTACAGAAATATAAGGGGTTATAAGAAAATACTACAAATAGGATCATGCCAACAAATGAGACATTTGGGAAGAAATAGATAAATTCCTTGGACATATATCTTCAAAGACTGAATCAAGAAAAACCAGAAAATTTGAACAGACCAATTACTGCTAATGAAATCAAATCAGTAATTTATAAAAACTTTCAATAAACCAAAGTCCAGACCAGATGGATTCATAGGCAAATTTTACCAAGCATTCAAAGAAGAATTAACACCTATCTTTCTCAAACTATTCCAAAAATAATTGAAGAGAAAGGAAGGCTCACAAGCTCATTTTACAAGGCCAGTGTTACCCTGATTCCAAAACCAGACAAAGACATTACATAAAAAGAAAATTATAGGCCAATATTCCTGACAAACATAGATGCAAAAATCTTCAACAAAATATTAACAAACTGGGTTCAGCAGAATATTAAAAAGATCAGACACCATGATCAAGTGAGATTTATTCTTGGGATGTAAGGTTGATTAAGTATGTGCAAATCAATTAATGTGATATACCAAATAAAGGGTAAAAAATCATGTAATGATAGATGCAGCAATAGCATTTGACAAAATCAAGCATCCATTTATGATAAAAACTCTTAGCAACTCTTGGCAAAGTGGAATAGAGGAAACATACCACAACATAATAAAGACTATATACATAATAAAGACCACAGCTAATATTATAGGCAACAGGATTAGCTAAAAGCATTTTCCTTAAGATTAGAAACAAGACAAGGATGTCCACTCTCACCACTTTTATTCAACATAGCATTGAAAGTACTAGCCACTGCAATCAGACTAAGTAAGTAAATAAATAAATAGATGGCATCCAAATTGGTAAAGAAGTAGTACTGTCATCATTTGTAGATTACATGATACTATATAGAGAGAACCCTAAAGATTCTATCAAAAAAATATTAGAACTGATAAATAAATTCATTAAAGTATCATGATACAAAATTAATATTCAGCTTGACTGCATTTTATGTACCAATAAATAAAACTATCACAAAAGAGAAATTAAGAAAACAATCCATTTATGATTGCATCAAAAAGTAAAATACCTAGGAATAAATTTAACCAAGAAGGTAAAAGATATATACCTGTACTTGAAAAATTACGACATTGAAAAAGAAACCGGAGAAAATGCAAATAAATGGAAGCATACAGTATACTCTGCCCAAGAATAGGAACATTTAGCATCATTAAAATGTCCATACTACACAAAGCATTTATTTATTTATTTAAAACCCAACAAACTACCAATGGCATTTTTCACAAAATGAAAACAAATAATTCTAAAATTTATGTGGAACCAGAAAAGAATCCAAATGACCATAGCAACATTGAGAAGAAAAAACAGAGTTGCCCTAGCTGGTTTGGCACAGTGGACAGATCATTGGCCTGTGTACTGAAGAGTCCCAGGTTCAATTCTGATCAAGGGCACCTTCCCAGGTTGCAGCTCAATCCCCAGTAGTGGGTATGTAGGAAGCAGCTGATCAATGATTCTCTCTCATCATTGATGTTTCTATCTCTCTCTCTCCCTTTCCCTTCCTTTCTGAAATCAATAAATATATATATACTAGAGGCAGTCAGACATCCCTCTCACAATCCAGGACTGCTGGTTCTCAACTGCTCACCTGCCTGCCTTCCTGATTGCACCTAACCGATTATGCCTGCCAGCCTGATCACTCCCTAACCACTCTGCCTGCCAGCCTGATCACCCCCTAATTGCTCCACTGCCAGCCTGTTTGCCCCTAACTGCCTTCCCCTGTGGGCCTGATCACCCCTAACTGCTCTCCCCTGCAGGCCTAGTCCCCCCCCAACTGCTTTCCTCTACATGCCTGGGTCCCCCCCCCCCAATTGCCCCTCCCTGCAGGCCCAGTCACCTCCAACTTCCCTCCTCTTCCAGCCTGGTCACCCCTAACTGCCTTCCCCTGCAGGCTTGATCACCCCCAAATGCCCTCCCTTGCAGGTCTGGTCCCTCCCAACTGCCTTCCCCTGATGGCCATCTTGTGGTGGCCATTTTGTGTCCACATGGGAGCAGTCATCTTATGTGTTGAAATGATGGTCAATCTGCATATTATTTTTATTAGATAGGATAAAGGCCTGGTGCACGGGTGGAGGCCAACTGGTTTGCCCTGAAGGGTATCCCAGATAAGGGTGGAGGTTCCCTTGGGATGTGGGGCGGCCTGAGCGAGGGGTCTGTGGTGGTTTGCAGGCCAGCGACACCACCTGGTTATCCAAGCAGAGGCCCTGGTATCTGGGACTTATTTATCTTCTACAATTGAAACTTTGTAGCCTGGAGTGGAGCCAAGCCTTCTGCTCAATCCCTGGGGGCAGCCATTTCTGTTGGAATTTATTTATCTTCTATAATTGAAATTTTGTAGTCTTAAGCAGAGGCCTGGGCAGGCCAGCGTATGTGGAAAGCTTGGCTTCCTCTATCGCCGGGGAAACCCAAGCCTCCCTCCTGCTTGCTCTATGGCCGTAGCCATTTTGGTTGGGTTAATTTGCATACTTGCTCCTGATTGTGGGTGTGGCTTGTGGGTGTAGCAGAAATATGCATATTACTCTTTTATTAGATAGGATATATTTTTTAAAAAAGAACAGATTTGGAGGTATTATAATAACTGATGGCAAAGTCTACTACCAGGCTATAGTAATCAAAAGAGCTTGTTACTGGTGTAAAGACAGATACATAAGTCAATGAAACAAAATAAAGAACCCAGAAATAAACGCACACCTGCATGGCCAATTAATCTATGACAAAGGCGGCAAGAATATACAATGGGGTAAAGAGAGTATCCAATAAATATTATTGGGAAAACTAGACAGATACATGCAAAAAAAAAAATGAAAGTAGACCACCTTCTTATATCATATGCAAAAATAAACTCAATATGAATGAAAGATTTAAATATAAGACCCCAAACCATAAACCTCCTAGAAGAAAACATGGGCAGTAAGCTTTCTGACATTGCTTTTAGTAGTATTTTATTTTTTTTTGGGGGGGGGATATGTTTTCTTGGGAAAGTGAAACAAAAGAAGAAATAATCAAGTGGGACTACATCAAACTAAAAAGGTTTTGCATAGCAAAGGAAACCATCAGTAGAACCAAATGATAACCTATCAAATGGTGGAAGATGTTCACCAAAGATATATCCAATAAAGGGTCAATATCCAAAATATATAAGAAGTTTATACTATTTAACACCAAAAAGACAAACAATCCAATTAAAAAATTGGCAGAGGACCTGAATAGAAAACACTCCAGAGAACATACAGATGGCCAATAGACATTTAAAAATATACTCAATGCTATTAGTCATCAGAGAAATGCAAATTAAAACTATAATGAGGTATCACCTCATAACTGCCAGAATTGCCACTATTAATAAATCAATAAATAAGTGTTGGTGAGGATGTGCAAAAAAGAGAACCCTTGTTCATTGTTGGTGAGACTGCAAATTGATGCAGCCACTACAAAAAACAGTATGGAAGTTCCTTAAATAAATTAAAAATGAAACTATCTTATGACCCAGCAATTTCACTCCTGGGTATTAACCCAAAGAAACCCAAAACAGTAATTTAAAAAGATATATTCACCTCTATATTTATTGCAGCATTATTTACAACTAGATGCACAGTACACTACATTCATGCATGTGGAGTGGGGGGCAGGGGAGTCCCTCAGCCTGTCCTACACCCTCTCACAGTCTGGGACCCCTTGGTGAATGTCCACCTCCTGGCTTAGGGCCACTCCCTCAGCCAGCAGGTGGACATCCCCCAAGGGGTCCTTAGCGTGTGGGGGCAGGAGGGGGTCCCATCATCACTGCTGTGCTCACCAGGCATAAGTTTGGCTTCTGGCTGAGCAGTGCTCCCCCTGTGGAGCACACTGACCACCAGGGGGCAGCTCCTGCACTGAGCATCTGCCCCCTGTTGGTCAGTGCACATCATAGTGACCAGTTGTTCTGCCATTTGGTCAATTTGCATATTAGCCTTTTATTATATAGGATAGCCAAGATAGGGAAGCAATCTAAGCACCCATCAATAGATGAATGGATACAGACATGGTACATATACACAATGGAATAATATTTGATCATAAAAAGAGTGAAATCTTACCATGAGACAACATGGATGGATCTAGTTGAGCAAGGAAAATGAATACCATATAATTTAATTTTTATGTGGAATCTGAAGAACAAAATGAACAAACAAAAAACAGAAATAGACTTATACAGAGAGCAAACTGATGGTTGCCAGATTTAAGGGGGTTTGGTGGGCTGGGTGAAAAGGTAAAGAGATTAAGAAGTACAGATTGGCAGTTACAAAATAGTCATGGGATATAAAGTACAGCATAGGGAATAGAGTCAATTACATTGTAATAACTATGTGTGGTGCTAGATGGATACTAGACTTATGGATGATATCACTTCATAAATTACATAAATGTCTAACCACTGTACTGTGCATCTGAAACTATTATAAAATAGTATTGAATGGCAACTGAAATTGAAATATAACAATTTTTCAAAGGGAAAAAAATGAATAGAAGAAGAAACAACAGGTGCCCTCAATGAAAACACATAATTAGGCTCTTCAAACCAGACTCAGAGGGAAGTAGTAACATAATTAGGCTCTTCAAACCAGACTCAGAGGGAACTAGTAAATCCTATTTCTAAGGCAGTGACTTCATGTCCTCCATATATTGAGTTATAATAAAACTCAAGTGTTTTCTATATATTTGGGTTAGGATTGAAAGATTAGCATGGTTTTAGTTGTTCCAAGTTTTCCACCTGGGATTCCCTAAGAGATAGATTTCATATATTTTTCATTAAATACTAGATTTTTGACCTAATCCGGAAGTAGTATTTGGGAGTGGAAGAACATCTGCTTTTCAGGATCGAGTGGCATTATTGCCTGAATTTCCCCACATTAGAGTGACAATGCAAGAAGTAATGTGGTAGCTGCTTAATGCCCATTGAGTTGTGAACTCATGCTCATCTGAATCATACAAGAGAGTGTAGATACACATTTTCAAAGGGACAAAATCCCAGATTCTGCCTGAACCATTTATTTTTTTCAAAACAGATAAAGTTATCAGTAAGAGTCCAGATTGTATTTATGGGTATTCCCTTGTGAGATGGGGGAAACTTATGAATGAATCTGGCTACAGGAAGGTCATATCAACTCTTTTTGAGGTTTGAGACTTTAAATCGAGCTTTACTAGTATGTCCAATTAGGTTTTTTAAGTTTTCAAGGCTTAAAGGCCAAGCCACTAATTCTGGTTTGATTATCTTGGATGGCTATCTAATTAAATTGGTGCTGTAGGATATTTGTTAGATGGCAGTAGCAGAAGAGTGTTGAAGGGGAAATAGGGTAGTTATTTTAGTAAGCAGACCTAAGATTTGAGTATGTTTATCTGAAGATAATATGTTTTCTCAAGAGTTTTGTTCAGGCAAAACTTAGATTGACAGCAACATAATCAGTAAATGAAACAAAAGTGGTCAAAAAGGAAGACCAAGTGCAAGGGTTTCTCCGTAGAATCGTGTATGACTGGCCTGATTTGGGTCTAGGGAGACCCATGTATATGAGACACTGTCTGCTTTGATCCTGGAATGAGAACTAAAGTGTTGGTCTCGAGTTGTTTAGAAATATTTTAACTTAAGATCTGCAATAGGCTGAGATGACCATTCAGGTGTGACTGTCCTTTTTAAATGAGAAATGAGAATGCATGAGTCAATATCCTTAAGTTTAGCAGCATAAGGTTTAGTACGTAGTGCCTGATATGGCTTCTTCCATTGGGACCGAAGGACATCTTTATGGAGATGGTGTTTCCAGTAGATATTATCTTAGGATTGGAGATCATGATGTAAATCTTCATCTCCTGGGAACATGCTATGGAATGATTGTTCCATGAGCTGTTAGTGTTAAGGGTCCTTATAAATTCTCTACAGTAAATCAGGAGGTCTGCTTTCAGCAGTGCAGGTCCATATTTCTCTGATCTAATCTTATGGGTCTGCCAGTAATAATTTCAAATGGAAACTATCTATATTTGCCAAAGGAGATCTAAGGTTGAGTAATACCAAAGGAAGAGCCTTAAATCAAAGTAGATGAAAAGACTCCATGACCCCAGCCGGTGTAGCTCAGTGGTTGAACATAGACCCATGCACCAAGAGGTTGCTGGTTCAATTTCCAGTCGGGGAACATGCTTAGGTTGTGGGCTTGATCCCCAGTAGGGGGCTTGAAGGAGTCAGTGATGGATATTTCTCTTTTCCTCTTCCTCTCCTTTTCTCTCTCTCTTTCTCAAATCAATTAAAAAGCATTAAAAAACAAGACTCCATGAGTTGTGTTAATTGAGTTTTAATTACCTTAGTCCATTCTACAAAATCAGAAGACTAGGAATGATAAGCACAATGAATATGTTGTACAATTAGCCAGATCTTACAAACAGATTGTACAATTTGTTCTGTGAAATGAGTTCCCCAGTCACTATGGAGCTCTAAGAAAATTCCCCAAGGAGGAGAAGATCTTTTCTAGGACTATTTTACTTATTGCTGAGGCTGTGGCTCTGTAGCATGGGTATGCTTCTACCTAATGAGAAAGCATAGAAATCATTACCAATATAGATTTGTACCCTTCAGAATGGGGCTACTGAATACATTCTATTTGCCAGACCTAATAGGGTCCTAAAGGCAGGAGGAAATGCCTGATAGAGTTATGAATGGGCTTTCCAGGGTTGCACTTTTTGTATATCTGGGAAGCTGTCTTTAGAGATGGCTTACAGTAGTATGTATTGTTTTCCCCAGGAAACCATTTGTCGGTGTTTTAGTGAGTTAAGTCATGTACATATTGTAATGTGTGATGTATGCAGTTAAGGAGAAGGGATCTTACCCATTGATTTCTTAGGGTCAAATTTATAGCCTCGTTCTAACCATTACTTCTATTTTGTTGAGCATCTAAATGCTGTGCTTCCATAATATGATCTTTTCAATCTTCAAATACATCAGTGACTAGCATAGGTACTTCCATTAGGGGCTGAAATTGTTTTAAAGCTACTAATTTAGCAGCAGTGTCGGCCAAATGATTACCTCTACTTTCTTCTGTGTTTGCTGTTAAATGTCCAGAGACTTTTATGATTTCTAAAGACTTAGGAATTGGATAGCCTTTAAGAGTTCTAAAACAGAGAAACTGCTTTTTATCTTTTGTCCAGAAGTTGAGAATTCTCTTTGTTACCAAAACACAAAAATATGAACAACACCAATAATAGATAATATTATGTTATGCTCATATTATGTTATGTATGCTCGTATTATGAAAAGGTAATTTAAATTAACTTTTGAATGTTATGAATGTTAGCCATAACATAAACTGATGAACAAAAATAGAACCAGAGACAAAGAAGCATCTAACGGACTGTCCAACCTGTGAGGGAAGGTGGTAGGGGAGAGGTGGGGAAGAGATCAAAAGGACTTGCATGCATGCATATGAGCATAACCAATGGACACAGACAGTAGTGGGGGGTGAGGGCATGTGCTTGGGAGGTGGGGGTCGGGAGCAGCCAGGGAGAGGTCAATGGGGGAAAAAGGAGACTCATGTAATACTTAAAACAATAAAAAATTTAAATAAAAATAAAAAATGTTAGCCATTTGGCCTTTGGCCAAATTGCAAGCTTGATTAATGCAAAGAGCTCTGTTTGTAGAGTAGAAGTTGCCTGAGGCAGCAAACTGATCTCAATGGTTTTATTTAGAAAGACAATTGTGCAGCCTGCTTGACAGTGGCTTGTCTCATCTTCTAGGTAAGAACCATCAGTAAACCAAACTAATTTAGTATTTTCAACAGGGTTCTTCTTACAATAATAAACTCAAAATGAATTAAAGACCTAAATATAAGATTCAAAACCATAAAACTCCTAGAAGAAAACATGGACAATAAAACCTTGGACATTTATCTTTGTCCAGCTTTCGCTGGCGCCCTGCCCCGGAGGTGGAAAACTAACCCCCACCTTGCGAAATTGACATCAACATTCTGAAACCATCACATCCCGGTGGAGAATCCCTGCCTGACAAACAGTTCCAGGAAATAGCCAGACCGCAGAACAGGCGTCACCTGACCCCAGAAAGCCCTAACTGCCACCGGTTTCTGCCGATAATGGCAGCCTCTGAAAAGTATAAAAACTTACTCCTGCCCCAGTTTTGGAGAGGCTTCTCCTGCTCTCCTCTCCGAGCAGGTGAACCCACCCGTGTGCTCCCAATAAAGCCTGTTTAATTCCGTCTCTGTTTGGACTCACGGTTTTTCCTTGCAGCAGCGTAAAAAGCCTAACAATCTTAATAATTTTTTTCCTGATATAGCTTCTCAGACAAGGTAAACAAGAGAAAAATAAACAACTAGGATTACATTACACAAAAATGTTTTTTTGTATAGCACAGGAAGCAATCAACAAAATGAAAAGATCCACTGGATGAGAGAACATATTTGCCAGGATATGTTAATATCAGATAAAGAGTTAATATCCAACATTTATAAAGAACTCATTCAACTCAACACCAAAAAACAAGCAACACATTTAAAAACAGGGCAGACCCTAGCCATAGTAATCAAAAAATAAGAATAAATAAAAGTCATCAAAATTAAAAGGAAGAAGTAAAACTGCCATTATTTGTAGATGACATAATGCTATACATAGAGAACCCCAAAGGACTACTAGAACTGATAAATGAATTCAGCCAAGTAGTAGGAGACAAAATAAATATTCAGTTGCACTTTTTATACACCAATAATAAGCTATCATAAAGGGAAACTAAAAAAACAACCCCATTTATAAATTAATTAAAAAACCCCACAACAACCAAGGAATAAATTTGACCAAGGATATTGAAATTATAAGACACTGAAGAAAGAAACTGAAGAAGATATAAATAAGTGGAAGCATGTAATGTGTTCATGGATAGGAAGAATTAACATAAGTAAAATGTCCATATTGCCCAAAGCAATCTATAGATTCAGTGCAATTCTGATGAAGATAGCAATGGCATATTTCACAGAACATGCACAAATATCCCAGAAATTTATATGTACCACAAAAGACCCTGAATAGCTACAGCAGTCTTGAGAAAGAAGAACACAGTTGGAGGAATCACACTATCCAATATCAAACTATACTACAAAATGAGAAGATAACCCATTGAATGGGAGAACGTACTGGCCAATGATATGTTTGATAAGGGTCAGTTCCAGAAACTGTATGAGGATATAGCAGTTTGGGGGACTGAGTTAGCTCAACTTTCCAGAGGACTCCTAACTCCGTTTTAGATTTCTCTCTTGGCAATACCAACTCCATTTTGCTGTTATTTTTTCATAGGTGAAACTTGAATTTGTCTTTGAAGGATAAGGTAGATATATTGGTAGGTATGTTAGTTTAAGGCTGTATATTTTTTTAATGCCGTGTAACATGTTACCACAAATATAGCAGATTGAAACAACACACATGTATCATCTCACAGTTTAAGTCAGGTACATTGTGACTGGATTCTCTGCTCAGGCTCTCACATGACTGAAATCATGGCCAGGACTGCAATTCTTATGTGGGTTCAGGGTCCTCATTCGAGCTCACTGGTTTTGGCAGAATTTATTTCCTTGCAGTTACAGGATTGAAGTCCTCATTTTTTTTTTTTTTTTTTTTTTTTGCTAGCTGTCAGCCAAGAACCACCCTCAGCTCCAAGAGCTGCCATAATTCCTCCCCATGTAGCCCATGGGAAGTTCACCACATGTGTGTTTGCTTTTTTCCCAGGCCAGCCTGAGCACAGCTCCGTGACTTCCTCTTTTGCTACCAATCAGGTAAAACTCTCTGCTTTTGAAAACCTCAGGGGGTCAAGTCAAACCCAGATAATCTACAAATTTTCAAATCAATGGATTTGGGATGTTAATTACATCTGCAAAATCCTTTCACAGCAACACCTAGGTTAGTGTTTTATCGAATAACTGGGAGAAAATATGCATGTACCAGAGGCTAGGAATTTGGGGAGCATTCTTAGAATTCTGCCTATAGTAGGCAGTAAGTCTTAGCAAATGGAGAAGATGATGAAGATCAATGAAGAAGAGGAAATAGGATGAGCAAAAGGTTCTGGGAGACTGTTGGAAAATGAAGAAAGTAAAGTTTAATGTTTTCAATAGCATAACAGACTAGATTCTGGAGAAATCTGCCAAGTGAAAAATCCCAAAGATGCTGGAGAAACTATTAAAAACATGCTTTCACAGCAAGGCTGAGCTGGTAGGAATGGGAGGGTATTGCTCAGAGGCAGAAAAATAAGAACGTGTAAATCCAAAGAGATGAGCAGAATTTCCCCTGGAAGTTTTGTTTCACCCGTACAGTGTTCAGCTGCACTGCAGTTCAGAAAATAACTGAGTTTGTTGCTCACTTTTAAAAACTGAGAGAATTGATTTTTTTTTTTAATCCAAAATTTCTAGCCTCTCTGGAAAAATCTGAGATTCTGGCAACACAGGGTGCTCAATTTCCACATGGAAGCAACAGGCAAGAGCTGACTGTCCCCTTTATTTATTTGTATTTTTAAAAATATGTTTTTATGGCCCTAACTGGTTTGGCTCAGTGGATAGAGCGTCAGCCTTCGGACTGAAGGGTCCCAGGTTCAATCCCGGTCAAGGGCATGTACCTTGGTTCCGGGCACATCCCCAATAGGACATGTGCAGGAAGCAGCTGATCGATGTTTCTAACTATCCCTCTCCCTTCCTTTCTGTAAAAAAAAATAAAAAATAAAAAATAAAAATAAAAATAAATTTAAAAAAATTAATAAAATATATTTTAAAAATATATCTATTTTTATTGATTTCAGAGAAGAAGAGGAGAGAGAGAAACATCAATGATGAGAAATAATCATAGATAAGCTGCCTCCTGCATGTCCCACATTGGGGATTGAGCCTGCAACTCAGGCATGTGTCCTGACCAGGAATCGAACTGTGACCTTGTGGTATATAGCTTAACATTCAACCACTGAGCCATGCCAGCCGGGTCTGACTGCCGCCTTTAGATGGTCTCTCCAACTGCCATAGTCACCACATATTGGTTCCACTTCCTATTGTCTCACACCCAACTTTCTTCACTCATTTAAGTTACCTCCCCTTCTCTCTTCCCTCCCCCCACCCCCAGTCATCTAATCTCATCCTTATTTTTTTTAAATATAAAAATTAAATTTCCCTCTCCTGCCAGATGAATAAAGGCCAAATGCCTTAGGCCAGTGGTCAGCAAACTGAGGCCACATTTGGCTCTTTGTCTCCTTGAATGTGGCTCTTCCACAAAATACCAGGGCCTGGGGGATTCTATTTTGAGGAAGTGGCATTAGAAGAAGTTTAAGTTTAAAAAATTTAGCTCTCAAAAGAAATTTCAATCATTGTACTGTTGATATTTGGCTCTGTTGACTAATGAGTTTGCCGACCATTGGGATAGAGTATATTGCTTGGCTTTTAGAAGGTAGGACAGACAGCCTGGTGAGAAATTAGCTCTTTTGCATTATGTTAAGTCAGTGGTTCTCAACCTGTGGGTCTCGACCTCTTTGGGGGTCGAACGACACTTTCACAGGGGTCACCTAAGACCATCGGAAAACACAGGTATTTACATTATAATTCATAACAATAGCAAAATTACAGTTATGAAGTATGGTTGGGGGTCACCACAACATGAGGAACTGTATTAAAGGGTCTCGGCATTAAAAAGGTTGAGAACCACTGTGCTAAGTGAAATAAGTCAGTCAGTGAAAGAAAAATGCCACATAATCTCACTCATTTGTAGAATATAAAGAACATTATAAACTGATGAACAAAAATAGATACAGAGGCAAAGAAGCAGCTAACAGACAGTCAAACTACAGTGGGAAGGCTGGGGAGGGTAAGGGAGGGAGGTAAGAGATCAACCGAAGGACTTGTATGCTTGCAATATAAGCATAACCAATGGATGCAAAACACTGGGGGAGGGCATATGCGGGGCGGGGGGAGGGCCTGTGGGAGGCGGGGAAGAGAGAGGGGAGGCTGGGGAAGGTCAATGGGGAAAAAAAGGAGACATATGTTCTATTTGTAATACTTTAAATAATAAAATAACATTTAAAAAAAGAAATTAGCTCTCTTTTTCCCCCTCCTTAAATTTCATTCCAAAAAAAGTGGAGGTATTATTTCTTTTCTCCACCCCCTTCAGGATTGTTGTACCCTAGGGATTTAGGTTTCCCTGGCCTTAGCTACAGTGGATGGCCGCTTAGAGAGGCTCCTTGGCCTGTGGTCAGTACCATTGTTACCATTCATCTCCAGGTCTTGCGTTGCACATCTGCTGCTCCAGGGCCCACAGAGATGCCCTCACCACACAGAGCTCAACAATAGTCTGGGCCACAGGACATCCAGCTTCCTGCACAGCTGTGGTATTTAGTTCTCAGTACCTGGGCATCTGCATAGGTTCCTATAAAAGGTTCTCATGTCCTTAGGCATTTTAGAACTGGCATAAGCCTCAGCTGTTGTGGGTCCACTTCTACAACCAGTTGTAAATGACCACGGAGGCTGCTAAGTTGGTAATAAGCAAGCAAGGATTTTTTTGAGCTGGCCAGCGATGGCCGAGAGGGCACCACACGCAGGTGGATGTCCACACACTCACGACCTCGCTGTCTCAAGGGTATACAGCCCTTTTTAAAGATCCAAACCACATTTTTTTTTCCTTGTTCTAAAATCTGCAAACAGCCGTGAGGGTCGGGGGGAGAGGGTCGGGGGGAGAGGGTCGGTGGATTTCAGTGGGCCATAACTGTTCCTGTTGATTGCTCCTTATCTCCCAACCACCCTCTGCTAGATGTTGGAATGTGGACCCATCTTGTGAAAGCAAATTGTAACACTGAGCAAGCTAATAATCTCTAAAGGTCATCTACAGTCTCAACTCCTGGAGCCACTGAGTCAACAGGAATCAATCTCTTATGGTTCTGGTCCTCAGGCACAGGAGAATAAACTTTGTGATGTGGGATGAATTTATGTGAGCTTCCAGGTCAAACAGCAGTTTTTACCTAAGATGAATGCTCTTAAGGTCCTATTTCATCAGCCTCTCTAGGAAGTCACACCCAAAGTTAGATATTTAGATCAGGACTTGAGTTTAGGATTCCCACGTAAGTCCCCACTTTTCTTTTCCTGGGGCACCTTTTAAAATAACCACTTAGAGTTAAGTAGTGACCTCTGACCCAACCACCTTAATAGGTGATTGTTTCCCTGATCTCTATCTCCTGCTCACTCATGACTTAAGGATAGAAAACTGACCTTCCCCAGGTTCATTACTCTCTCCCACTCCTGACACTCTATTTCCTTTGCATGAGTGTATTGAAACTTTGACTTCAACCCAAATGATCCTGTGGCTTTCACTTCCCAAAGTGGGAGTTCAGATGCTGAGGGAACCACCTGAGGTGGCTTGTGCCCCATCATTCAGCAGGTCATAATGCGATTTTTTTAAACATACACACACACACAGAGAGAGAGAGAGAGAGAGAGAGAGAGAGAGAGAGAGAGAGAGAGAGGGAAATGTTGATTGGTTACCTCGCATATGCACCTGACTGGGGATTGAACCCACAACCTAGGTATGTGCCTTCACCGGGAATCAAACCCACAACCTTTAGGTACATGGGATGACATTCCAACCAACTGAACCACCCAGCCAGAGTGTAATCTGATTATTTTTAATTCAGTTCACCAGTTCCAGCTTCTCAACACACACTGTTAGGCTAATTTCATGGGCATTTGTGAAATATTTGTGGAGCTCCACCAATCATGGAAATAGAGGGAGGTGGGGGAAGGCAGTTGGTGGAAACAGGAGACTTACCAAGCCTTCAATCATCAGGGACATGTCATCTATGCTTATCCCAGAAGGCATTTCTTTTGTAGCCAATCTTACTAGGGCCAACGTGGGGAGGTCTGTGGGGAGGGGGAGGGAGGCTCCGGGAAGGGGGACCACAGAGTTCCCATGTTCTATGCACTTAAAATAAATTTTTTACTGAAGTATGAGACCTACCACAAAGTTTAAAAACCACAAATGTATAGTTCAATGCATCATCTCTAGCTGAATATACCACATCAAGAAACAGAGCATTGCCACCCTTCCCAAAGCCCGCCTCCTGGCACCTTCCTGTCACCATCACCCTCCTCTTGCAATGGAAGCCACTCTTCTGACCCCTTGGATGTAGCTTGTGTTTGAACTGTATATAGAAGACATTTTACAGTTTGGACTCTCTGTATCTGGTTCCTGTCACTCCATATCGGGTTTGTGAGTTTATCTGTGTTGCTGCATGCAGTTTAAATTTGTTCATTTTTCATTGCCATGTAGTGTAAACATATCATTTTTTAATACTCTCGACGGACATTTGGCTTATTTCAAATTAGACTATAACCAATAGTGCTGCTGTGAATGTTCTTGCTCATGTCCTTGTGCTTTTTAACTTTCAAGAAGAGAAAGAAACAATCTTAAGAGAGTAGTGGAAGACCAGGGGTCCCATGGTCATCTGGCCATATCACTCATGATCATAACATTTTAATGAACATAGATTATCTGTAAGTATACTATCATGTTCTTGACGTTTTCTATGTGCAATAAGTCTTCACATCATTAATAGGTTCTTGGAAATCATGATTTTAAGCAAAACGATGTAGAGTAAAATCAGTTTGCCCCTAGGACAATTGATAGAAACAAGAGTTCTATATTTATAAAAACATCACTAAACTTTTGAGTAAAGATCCAAAAATTCTAATATTAAACAATGAAATAAATGTGAGCTATACATACATTTGGAGAGATTAATAAAAACAAGTCTGATCATTCTTTTCCAGACCCCTGATGTCAGTCCAGGGTCTTGGGTGGCCAGAGCCTCTCCTGGCAGCTCAATCCACAAGGTGGGACCCACCCTGGACAGGACCTGCTTCCATAGCAGGGCGCCTCACACCCGCACACACAATCACTCAGACTGGGACAACACAGACACACCAGTTCCTCTCACGTGCACACCTTTGGGGTGTGGGAGGAAACCGGAGTCCCCAGAGAAAAACCCACGCAGACATGGGGAAGCTGTGCCAACTGCACACAGACAGTAGCTCCCGCCCAGAATTGATTTTTTTTCTCATAACGAAATGATGTTGAATGAAATGAAGTTATTTGAGGATATGCTGTACTCAATATAGACACATAGAAACTCAGAGTCAGAGATGGGAGAAATCTTATGTTAGTATCCAGCCCAGAATTTCCTGCCCTTCAGTTTGACAAATTCCATCTCCCTGAATTTGGCTATAGTCTTGTACCATCTGTACTATCACTTAATATTTTTCTTCCAATTGTCTAACTTTTAATCACTTCAAAGTTAGTCTTATCCTAAGCAATAATAGCTGTAAACTCGTAGCTTTGATGTGTTAGCTATGATGTTTTTGTTACACATTAAAATAGACATATAATGACTCAAAGTTTGTCAGCCTGCTACCTATGTCAGATATTCTTTGTTGCCTTCTTCTGGCCCATTCCCTGGCCTGCTATGTCTGGGAAGCTGACCTCTAAACTATCTCAACCTGCTCTCCGGCTTTGGCTGGTATTCAGCTGAGTGGCACTGGAGGGTGGCTAGAGGTCAGGGTATTTATTCCCTAGGCCTCTGCCCTGCTCTACCACAGTTGGCTGCAGCTGCATTCTCTATCCAAGACTACAGGTCTGGTCAGACAGCCCCTCTCTCACAGCTAATAGTTTCATCCTCTCGCACCTTCAGGTCAAGGAGTGATAATGCCAGATGTTGCAAGTACCTGGCATTTTACCATCTCTTGTTGGCTCCCTTCATTGTGCCCAAGCCTTTGTAAACAACCTTTCACTCAGTCCTCCTCAGTGGCCCTTCATGGAGCCATCTATTTCCTGCTGGGAGGGATGTGATGGCAAACACCACCAATGGTAAGAGCTGATGCTCTCCACAAAGAACTCTGCCTCCAAAGCTCAGGCCCTAGACACATGCTCATAGAAACTATATCTGAGAGAGACAATGATGTGGCCTTAACTCTGGATTCTGTACAGGTGCTAGCTAGACCCGGGAGGCAACACACTTATCCAAGGTCCTCATCCAAGAGTGCTAAAGCCAGGAATGTCTCCCTAATTCAATGCATTTCTTGCCATAGATGTTGTTCCTCATTAGGGAAATTAGTCAGTATCAATAATGTCATCCAAATGTTCAATATTGCAAGTCCTCTTACTAATCTCTTTCTCTCCATATACTCACCCCCGTCCTATCTATTTGTTGCTGGACCCAGATCTAAGTGAATCACAGCTGGCTCAATTCTTCTCTCCCTTAACACAATACTCACAAATGTCCTGCTCCACCAAGAGCACTTATCCCTCAGGCACACCTGCCTTTCAGCTCTCTCCTTAGATCATTTATCTTTACTGGAAACAGCCCATCCCCCTAACCTTCTTTTATAAGCCTGTTGCCTAACTTCTCCCCTTTATTCAGAAATAACCATTGCCTCCCCTGTTCTCCCATCACTCAATCTTAGCACTGGCCTGAATGGTAACTACTGGTGTATGAGTTTTCTTGACTACACGTTCACTGATTTATGAATGACCACCTGGAATTCGCACCCACCACAGAGCCTGTCTTAAATAGGCCCTCTTGGTGCTAAATTGAATTAAATTGCATTCATTAAGCCATCAAGAACATTAAAGCCTGGAAGATGTTCTAATGGGTCATAGCCGAATTCCTATCCTGGTCATTTTTAATGATTGTTTATTTTAAAATAAGATATTGGAAACATAAACTGAGTCTAGAGGGTGGGGGAGGGGCCACTTCCCAATCTCTTATTCTTCCTCTGTGAGGCCTAAGGGAAAAGGAGGAAGTGGTCATCTAGCTTCATTATGGGTCTTTCAGCTGAAATCTTAGATGGGCAGCATTGGACCCATAGACCTCAGTAATCATGTGCAAACTGTTGAGTATGTGTGGTCAGGAGGGGAGTCTCTGGGGAAAGGGTTGAGGTGGTGGAGTGGTCTCAAAGCTCTCCTTGAATTCCCAAAAGTATCCAGCTCCAAAGAGCAGTTTAGACAACCTCCTTCCTTCTTTGACCTTGAAGATAAAGGAGATCAAAGCCCCCGCACATTATAAATTGTTCTTTCTGAGCATGGATCTTCCACAGGGACCTTGAGGAAGGATAACTTTGATCTCAAGAGGCAACTTATCTGGGATGTAGGTGTTTGAATCCAGAGTTAAGGCCACATCATTGTCTCTCTCACATATAGTTTCTATGAGCTTGTGTCCAGGGCCTGAGCTTTGGAGGCAAAGTTCTTTGTGGAGAGCATCAGCTCCTACACCAAGAGCAGCCTCTGTGTTTACCACTGACAGTGGGCTTTCCACAGGCAGTCAACTCCCAGCCTCAGGCACTTCAGGGACCTTGAACTAGAGTGGTCACATGCACAGGGGGCGTGTAGAGTTCCCCAAGAGGAGCCAAGCTCTTACAAGGCAATCTTTCCTCTGGTGGTTGTAGGCTTCCCCCAGAAGGAAGATTGAGTTTTAGGGTTGATGGGTGACCCAGGGTTTACTGCCCACTATTCTCTTCTCTTTATCGCTCTCACCCAGAGCCGAGAGAAGAGACCTAGACAGTGGGTGAAATTTAGAGGGGCCTGACTGTGGCTTCAATCCCATCAGATGGCGGTGTGCCCAAAGAGTTCCCAGCTCTTGTTCTTGAGGGTCTTCTGGTGCCCTCCCTACCACACATCACACTGGGAAAGTGCACCACACCCCAGCCTATCATAGCTCCCACCCACACCAAGGAAAGAGCATCCACTGGATGTGAGGAGCCCTGAGTTCATGTCCCAGACCTGCCAACAACAACTACCTTGGGCAAGTCACTTAGCTTCTCTGGACTTAATTTCCTCAGCTGTAAAAGGGAGATATTAATCCTATCAGGCCCTCCGTGCTATTTTGAGGGATCAAGATGACAAATGTGAAAGCCTTCAATTTATCCTAAAGTGTGATCAGTATTTATTATAACTTGTCCTGGAACCTCTTTCTCCTGTGGGCTGAGATATAAGTGCTTAGTAATGAACTTCTGTTTCCCTTCCAGACAATTATTTATACTTGTAACCACGACCTCCCATGTCTTTATTTAGAAAAGAGTAGGGAATAACTCTAAGTTCTTGGGCACGTTGGCAAAGAGCAACTTCTGAGCATAACTCCTGCTTCCTTCACTGGAGACTTTGTTGATGTTGCCATTCTCCTCAGGAAAGGGGGACCTTGTTATCTACTTCAGGGAAATCCTTGTGCAGAAAGCTGGTGGGGGAGACTTTCCGAGGACAAAAAGCTCCATGGCAAAGCCAACTTCACACGCTTCCTTCAGTTGTTGCTTCTATGAGGCTGTTCTGAGCTGAAAACACCACAGCAGTGTGCTGGGGAAATAATCCTTCCTGTGCATCCCAGTGTTAGGCTGGTTAAAGGGGAGAAAACTGCCAAAGAGTTTAGCAATGTTTGTTTTCATGCAGATAAGTTGGCAGCTGCTTTCTTTCTCTCTTGCTCCATCCTTCCTTCTGCATACCATCCAAATTCTGGTTTCCCACCCAAAGGACTCAGTTCCTTTCTGAGCCATATCAGTTTTCTAGTCTCCCATTTCTTCCTCATCCTACACATATGGCCACTGCACCATCTCAGAGTTTCCCAGTTAACCTTGGTATAGCCATGCAATGCCTCTCTCAGCATTTGGCTCATAAGTGAACTCATCCTTCAATCTAACTCAATTCTCTATGTCACTCTCCTGTTTCCAAATTCTCATCAGGCTCCTCATTATCTACTGAATTACCGTCCATCTCCTACGCCTGGCTTCAGAAGCCTTCTTCCATCTGGTCCCAGGGCAGCAGCTAGCACAGACCCAGGGCCAGATGTACCATTTCCATGGGCTGATACAGCTACAGACCCGGGCAAGGTGCTTGGCTTGAAAAGGGGAGTTTGACCTGGATATTACCCCCATTGAATCCACTCACCCTGGTGCCTTTGTCTGGCACCTGTTGGTCCCAGACACCCTTTTCAACCTCATCTCCTGCTTTTCCTTTACTTCTACCCATCTCCCTGGCCCAATGCCCTACTCACTGCTTCTCTTAAAAGACTCAACCTGTCCTGTGTCTGCACATTTGTTATATTATTACGTCCACCAGATTCTTTAATTTCTCTCTTAAAAAAAAACATACACACACATAGTAATTCATTTCTTTTTCTTTTAAAGCTTTGTGAATTTACAAAAAAAAAAAGATTAAAGTTTACAGACTGTTCAGTGCAGACTAAGAGGTGGAAACCCTGAGCCTCCGAGATCACTGGGTGTTTGCCAGATATGCACTGGCATCTGATTTGTTTCATCTCCTTCAAGATGCTGCAGCCCTCACAATGACATACTTGGCTCATTAGTCAAAGTCACTAGAATGGTACAGAGATTTTTGTTTGGGGGATTTTGGTTTCTTTGAGGGGGGCCTCCTGCTATAAAATGAAATTGTCAGTTTGTTTCTGAAACATAAATTGGTCAATAAATTCATTTTGTTCTGCTTTTACTTTACACAAAGCTTCACATTCAACCCAATACCTTTTGAGCTGCATTTTCTTCTCCACTATTAGTGCTAGGAGTTGTTGCTGTTGGTCTTCTCTCTGCTTTGCTATAGATTTGAGCAAGTTCCAAGCACCAATGGCCTTTCACCTGAGCTCACAGCAAAATCTCTTCCTTTATCTTTCCATACCGTTGGTTAAGAGAGGCCCGGCTGAGAAATAGTAACAGACAGTGAGACTATTTTATCTAATATGCATTTGTTATACGTTTAAGGTATGTTTTTAAAGTTAATACACTTCTTTTTTAGCAGTTTCATTTTAGATTCGAGAAAAATACAAAGTTCTTTTATACTCCCTCATCCCTATTAGCATCTTGCATTAATGTGATACATTAGTTTTAATTAATGAACTAATATTAATACATTATTTTATAATGGTTTTTCCATTCGAGATCACTCTTTGCATTCTGTGGGTTTTGACAAATGTCTAAGGACATGTATCCACCTTTACAATATCATACAGAATCCCCTGTGCACCAGCTTTCATCCCTTCCTTCCGTCCCTGCTATGAACCTCTGCCTATGTTTCTTAATCTTGAGTTCTCTATTTCCTCCAAACCCTGATGCTGACAAACCCACCTCAGCATCCCTTGTCCATGGGGTAAAGTAGGAAAAGGAGAACTGGAGAAAGGGTGCAGGTGCTCCAAGCTTCCCTCTGAGGCCAGCATTCCTCGGGGCTTTGCTCTTTTTATTTCTGCTCACCCAATACCACTCCTAGAAGGAGAGTAGCTACCCAAATCAATAAAAGCTAAACCTACTACTTTTCTCCCCTCCTTCTTTGAGCTGTCTCACATTAGATCCAAGAAAAATGAGAGGAAATTGGCACTCATGAAAGAAAAACTTCCAATGGCTCAGCGGTTGAGCATCAACCTATGAACCAGGAGGTCATGGTTCCATTTCCGGTCAGGGTACATGCCAGGATTGTGGGCTTGATCCCCATTTGGGTGCAGGAGGCAGCTGATCAATGCTTCTCTCTCATCATTGATGCTGCTATCTCTCTCTCCTTCTCTTTTCCTCTCTGAAATCAATATAAATATATTTTAAAAATTAAAAAAGAAAACAGAAACCTATGTCCTTTTATTTTGTGGTGACGGATTTAAACGTTTCTAAAAACACATTTTATCTGAATGTTGGTAGAAAGCATCTATTTCATTATACTGGCAAAGTTCAAGTGTTAAAAATAGGATTTGGGAACATTTTTGTAACTCATGTAATTTTGAGAATTTCCAGTAACAATCTAGCAATGTTTCTTCCAAGAAAACAACTCTGGTTGTCCTGTTTGGGTGTCAAGGAGACAACCACATGGGCAAGGTAACAGTCAAAATATGCAGGAACTTGTATGCACTGATGCATATTAGTCATCGAGTTATGCTGCAGTAACAATCAACCCTGCAACATTAGTATCTTAAAATAGATTTATTTTTTGGTCACATTCCTTCTGCATTGGTGGGGGTAAAGGGTGTGCTTGCTTAAATGCTCTGCTGTTACCATCTTGAAATTCTTAATAATTTTTAAAGTTTTTATTGAATTTATTGGGGTGATATTAGTTAATAAAATTATATAGGTTCCCAAGTGTACAATGCTATAAAACATCATCTGTATATTGTATTGTGTTCACCACCTAAAGTCAAGTCTTCTTGCATCACTATTATCCCCTCTTTATCTTCTTCTACCTACCCCAACTCCTTCCCTTCGGTAATCACCATGCTGTTGTCTGTATCTATGAGTCTTTATGTTTTTGGCTTAATCCCTTCACCTCTTTCACCCAACACTCTAACCCCTCCCCACCTTTGACAGTTGTCAGTTTGTTCTCTGTATTGGTGAGTCTGTTTCTCTTGTTTATTAGTTTATTTTGTTCTTTAGATTCCACATAAGAGTGAAATCATATGGCACTTGTCTTTCTCTGATTGGCTTATTTCACTTAGCATAATGCTCTCCAGGTTAATCTATGCAGTTGCAAAAGGTAAGATTTCCTTCTTTGTTATGGCTGAATAGTAAATGTACCACAGCTTTTTTACCCACTCATCTAATGATGGGCACTTGGGCTGCTTCTAAATCTTGGTTATTGTAAGAAATGCTGCAATGAATATAGAGGTGCACATATTCTTTTGAATTAGTGTTTCACGTTTCTTTGAGTATATTCCCAGAAGTGGAACCTCCTGGTCATAAGATAGTTCCATTTTTAACTTTTTGAGGAATTTCTATACTGTTTTCCATAGTGGCTGCACCAATCTGCATCTGCACCAACAGTACACAAGGGTTCCCTTTTCTCCACATCCTCACCAACACTTATTGCTTATTGATTTATGATAGCCATTCTAACAGGTGTGAGGTGATATCTCATTGTGGCTTTAATTTGCATTTCTCTGATGATTAATGTCATTGAGCATTTTTTTCATATGTCTATTGACAATGTGTATGTCCTCTTTGGAGAAGTGCCTATTTAGGTCATTTGCCCATTTTTTAATTTGGTTGTTCGTTTTGTTTTGTTTTGTTTTGGTGTTGTATTTCATAAGTTCTTTATAAATTTTGGATATGAATTCCTTATCAGCTGTGTCATTGGTGAATGTGTTCTTCCATACATTGGATTATCATTTTCATTTTGTTAATGGTTTTCTTTGCTCTGCAAAAACTTTTTAATTCAATGTAGTCCCATTTGTTTCCTTGCTGGAGGAATTATATCAGAAAAAATATTGCTATGAGAAATGTCTGAGATTTTACAGCCTATGTTTTCAGCCTAGAATTTGTATGGTTTTGAGTTTTACATTTAAGTCTTTTAATCTTTATAAATTTATTGAGACTTGTCTTGTGGCCTAACATATGGTCTATTCTAGAAAATGGTCCGTGTGCACTTGAAAAGAACATATATTCTGGTACTTTGGGGTGAAATGGTCTGAAGATATCAATTAAATCTATTTAATCTAGTGTGTCATTTAGGGCCACTGTTTTCTTATTGATTTTCTGTCAGGAAGATCTATCTATTGATGTCAACGGCATGTTAAAATAAGACACTGCCTATGACAGACCCTGGGCAACATGTGTGGAGATACAATGTGATCCACAGTTGGTGGTTGACTCCGCTGGGCCATGGTGTGAGTGGGAAGGACAAAGCTGCGCACCAAGGTCAACTCCCACCAGCACTTAACCCCGGGGGCAGGTCAGCAAAAGGTCCATAGTACTCCAGTATCTGCCTCTGCCTGCCAGCTGCATCAGGCCCAGTCACTGAAAGAGCCTCTAGCAATATTCCAGTTGCATGAGGCAGGTTCAGTGAGTCACCATGTAGAGGTGATTGGAATTCACCAGATTGGTACAGGTTCACACTCAGTGCCAGGACTGGGTCTGAGGTCACTCAGCAAAGGTCTCAGGGTTTGGAAATCTAGCTGCTCTCCACTGGGTACCCACAGATTTTTGTGGTGTGGTGGGGTGGGGTCTCATGGAATCATCAGGGTGGGGCTAAGAGTTTATCAGTCCCAAGCAGACCAAGATTTGGCTCTGTGAAGGGAGGCTCTTCACTACTCAGGCATGTGAGGGAGAATGGCCCCCATCTCTATAGGCACATAATTCAGTCTATCCCAGATTCTTCCAGGAGCTGAGCTCAGCAGGACGGTGCTGCCAGGAATCATGAGTCACATTGGTGGGGCTAGTGAATCTCCTGTGCCAGTCAGGAATGGGGAAAGATGGGAAGGTGGCTCCCATCCCAGAGCCACTCAACACCGTCTGTTCTGGATTCTGCCCAGATCTCCTGGGGAGCCCATGCTTGGCAGGGTAGACCACCAGGAGCCCAGAGGGTGGGGCTAGCATATCTCCCATGAGGTCAGGTTCACAGGAAAGTGAGGAGAATTACCCCTGCTTCACAGGCACACAAGCCAGTCACTGATACTCCCTGAGTCTATCTGAACCTCTGCCCCCTGGCTCAGGCAGCTGACTCCTCAGCAGGGCATGTGCTTCTCAGGATAGGGTGGTAGGGAGTCCAGAGTGTGGGGTTTTGCATTCCCCAAGCTGATACCACAAGGACGGGAGTGCTCCACTTAAGAAAGTGGGTGTCTCTGGTGTGGGAGAGGGACTCAGCACAGGGATCCTGGCTCCTTCAGCTCGCTCCCTAGAGCCACAAACCCCAGTCTCTCCTCACACGACTCTAGTCCATTTCACCCTCAATAGACATATTAACTAAGAAGATATACAGATGGCCAACAGGTACATGAAAAGATGTTCAATGTCACTAATTATCAGGGAAATGCAAATCAAAACACAATGAGATATCACCTCACACCTGTTAGAATGGCTATTATCAATAAATCAACAAATGACTAATTTTGGTGAGGATGTGGGGAAAAAGGAACCCTCGTGCAGTGCTGATGGGAATGTAAACTGGTGCAACCACTGTGAAAAAACAATATAGAGGTTTCTCAAAAAATTAAAGACAGAATTTCATATTTTACTTCTGGTATTTATCCAAAGAAATTTAACACACTAATTCAAAAAGATATATGCACCCCCATGTTCACTGCAGAATTATTTACAATAGCCAAGATATGGGAAAAGCCTAAGTGCCCACCATGAATGAGTGGATACATAAGATATGGTACAGTCCTAGCCGATTTGGCTCAGTGGGTAGAGCATCACTCCACAGACTGAAGGGCTGTGGGTTCCATTCCGGCCAAAGGCACATACCTTGGTTGCATGCTGGATCCTCAGCTCTGGTAGGGTCATGTGCAGGAGACAACCAATTGATGTGTCTCTCTCACAATGATGTTTCTCTCTCTCCCCATTCCCTTACACTCTCTCTAAAAATCAATGGAAAATATCCTCGGGTGAGGATTAACAACAAAAAAAAAGAAAAAGGAAGAAAGAAAAGAAAATTTGGTACATATATGCAATGGAATATTACTCAGCTTTAAAAAAGAACGAACTCTTGCCATTTAGCAACATGGGTAGACTTTGAGGGTATTATGCTGAGAGCTGGAGCCCTGAGTCAAGTGATATCAATCTGCAGTGGTTGGGGAGCTGAAGACTGAGTTCAATCATGTGGCCAGTGACTCAGTTAATCATGCCTTATAATGAAATCCCAAGGAAAATCTGGACACTGAGATTTGGGCAAACTTTCTGGCAGGTGACAGACACATCAGTGTGCTGGAAGGATGATGTAGCCTGGATTCAGCATGGGAAGAACCTGGGAACTCTGAGTTCAGGAACCTCCCAGACTTCTCCCGATAGGCCTCTTCATCTGGCTAGTGCCAGTTTGTATCCTTTATAATAAAACCAAAAACCAGGGGGCAGTGGTTCAGACAGACTCAGGGAGTGTCAGTGACTGGCTTGTGTGCCTATTTCATTCTAGTGAAACAATATCCTGAGGGGAAAGTAGGAAGCCGGGGCCTCTCCTACCTCTGAGGAACAAGCAAGGAAGTGGCTAGAGTATGGGCTACCTGGTAAGAGCTGTACCTTAAACTCCCAAATTTGTAGTCACTTGTTCAGAAGTATTGGTGGCATGAGGATCCCTGAACTGTGGCTATGGGAAGCACGACAAAAACTGTTAGAGATTGTGGCCTAAACCTGTGGAGTCTGGTTATTATTAGAACCACACTGCAGTATTGCGAATATGAAGGGCAGGAAGGAAGCCATACTCCCCATGGTTGCCATTGGTAACAAAAGTGGAGGAGATGAAGAGGTCTCCACGGGCAAAACAAGCCTTTCCGGACCTCTGATCTTGCAACCAGGGCATTCTCCCTCCACTGCCAACCTCAGAGGAGCTGGGTTTTGGTAATAAAATATGTGAGTTTTCCCAGGCCTCATAGGTACAAATAAGGTTATATATATGTCCTTTTTTCTCAAGTTCTTCCCACATCCATCCCTAAGTGCCAGTGTACCATGAAAATTTCTGGAGTGCCCAGGATGGCTCGTACATGCTCACAACAAGCATAGTCAGCTCTTTCTGAGGCCCACAGGGCACTGTAGCTTCTACTGGATGGGACTGCGTTGGATAAACTCCACTTGCCCCTCCGGGTTCTCTCCCCACCTTCCTCAGCCAGGCTTGATGTCCTGCAATGCTGACCTTTATGAGTTGCATCAACCAGGCCACTTTGCCCTGGTTTATGGTCAGGTTCAGCCAAGGAAGATGCTGGAAGGAGGGAGGGGGGGGTTAGGGTGTTTACTTCCTGCTGCCTCACAGCAGTGGGTTGGCTGATTCCCCTAAGAAAGGCTTCAGCTCTTACGCAGGTGCAAGAAGCAAGGACACAGCTATCTTACTGTATATACACTGCACAGTGTGCCCCTCTATAACCCAAAATAGTGAGATCACTATTTGGAAATAAGCATCTTTTGTCTAATTCATTATTAAAGTATGTTACTGACCAGCAAGTAGTGGGCTTGGAAGAGGCTGCTTAGTGAGGCTGTAGCTCTAAGGATGGCTCCTGTATAGCTCCTATGTTGGAGGCTGCTGCGACTTTGTAGGAAAGATGTATGGTTACCTAGCTGGTGTACAGCGACTTATGGGACTTTACTTTGGAGAACTGCTTTGTCTAATAGCTCCTGTCATAGCAATGGCTACATGGCCACTGGTTCTTACAATAAAGACTCTCTTATATATACCCATGACTTCTTATGTCTTCTCCGTCGAATACCTGGCATCCCAGGAGGTCCAGTCCCTGGCAGAGGGCCTCGGACCTAACACTCACCTTGATCTCTGGCAGGTGGAGCACATGAACAAAGTACAGCCAATCAGGGCTTCACCTTAGCTTGGTCATTCACTACGTGTGAGAACCTGGGTAGATTAGCTAACCTCTCTGAGCTTCAGTTTCCTTATCTGTAATCTATGCTCCTCAATGCTCGTGTTCTATGGATTGTGGGGAGTTTAAGAACGCATTCAAGCATTCTTCAAAGTTGCTGGTTCAGAGGACACCTCTCATAAGTGTGTGCTGCTGTTAGTTGAATGTCCTAAGATGCAGGAGCTCCAAAGGAAGATAGATGCCTGACACCTCCAGTCATCCTACGAGAAGGGAGGGGCATTTGAGAGTTGCAGGAATGTGGGAAGAACTGCTTGCAGTAGTGTTATACAGGGTGAGGCAAAAGTAGGTTTACGATTGTTCATATGGAAAATAATACAATAATTAATACAAAATAATACAAGGATAAATGGTGTTTCACGTACAACTGTAAACCTACTTTTGACTCACCTTAAATGTTGGTTTATATCAGTCAAATATATCTTTTTATATTTCTTGGCAAGAATGCTTGTCAAAGAAAGTGGGCAGGGACCCTGATCAGCCAGGGTAGTTGGCATGTGAGAGAGAGTGACCAGAGGGAAGAGTGCACCAGGGGAGAAGGTGCTAGAAAAAAGAGCTGAAAACAAGCTGAACCCATAGCTCAATGTTATCTAAACAGTCCTGTGTGCGGTCTCCCAGTGGTTATTATCAGAACTACACTGCAGTATTGAAAGTGGGCAGGGGCCCTGAACAGCCAGGGTAGTGGGGGTGGGAGTGGGTGGGGATTGGGAACACACTAGAGGGGTGGGGTGAGAGCAGCATAGATGCCGGTGTCAGGATACTGAGTTCTAGTCTTGTCCCTGACATTCATGAATGAACTGGGAGCTCTGAGTCTTATTCCATATACTGTGACATAGAGGAACACGAGTGTCTGCCTCACAATGGTGTAAACAGTAAATAGACCACTGATGTTTTCATAGTTTGTGATTCACATATCATAAAATTCATCCCTTTAAAATACACGCTTTCATTGCTTTTCATACTCACAAAATTGTGCAACCAGAACCACTCTCTCGCCTTAGAACATTCTTAATGTCTGTACCCATTATCAGTCACTTCCTATTCTTCTTCCCCCGAAAGGATTATTTTCAAACTGTGTAGTGCTATACCCATTTTAATTGGTATAGAAAAGTTGATTAGTAATAGCATTTCATCATGGCTGCACAATAGTCTGCTTCTAAAGTAATATCACAATGCTTTATTAGGACCAGTAATATGTGGCTTGAGAATTGTATCAGGCCAAACCCGGTTTGGCTCAGTGGATAGAGCGTTGGCCTGCAGACTGAAGGGTCCTGGGTTCGATTCCGGCAAGGGCATGTACATTGGTTGCAGGTACATCCCTAGTAGGGGGCGTGAAGGAGGCGGCTGATCAATCTCTCTCTCTCATCGATGTTTCTAACTTTCTATCCCTCTCTCTTCCTCTCTGTGAAAAATCAATAAAATACATTTTAAAAGAAAAAAAAGAATTGTATCAGGAGTAAGCTCAGCAGGGTAATGTTAAAGGTAAAGCTGCTTAAGAAACAGAATAGCCTAGGAAGCTGACTACTTCATCTTCTCTAGGCTATGGTTTTCTTCCTCAAGACCCAAAATCTCAGCAAGAGCTCCAGCCATCATCTCCTTGCTCCAAAATGCAGGAAGGGATGAATAGGGCATGCCACAGGTCTTTAAGGAAGGGTCTCAGAAGCTGTCACTCAACACTTCTGCTAACATCTCATTGACCAGAATTCAGTTATATGGCCACACCTCTCTGTAAGGAAGGCTGGGAATCTAGCCTTATTCGAAATAAGCAGTTAAAATTTGAGGTTTGCATTGTTACGGAAGAGGGGAGAACAGTATTAACCTCAGTCAGCAATTGCTATAATAATTCTGCAAAACAAATAACACATAACTCAATGTCATACAACCATGAGCATTTCTTTTCTTGTTCTTAGGTCTGTAGGTTGGCAGGGAAAGCGCTGCTTGAGGATGCAAGTCTGCTGGGCTAGGATTGAAGCTCAAGTTGGCTCAAGTCTATGTATCACCATATTTTCCTTGGACCAGCACTACTAGGACATGTTCTTTTCATAAAATTACAGGAGCACAAGATGACTCTTAAGACCTCTTGAGTCACTCCTGCCCACATTCCACTGACCAAAGCAAGGCACATGGCCACTCCAATATCCATGGCAGGAGCTGTCCTCCACTCATACTACTAGGGAACACTGCAATGTCACATGACAAAGGGTGTGTGTGCAAAATTCTAATACAGGAAGTGTCTGAAGAATAGTGAGCAATGATATCCTGCCACAGAGGACAAACAACATTCCCAGAAAATGCAGTATCAGTGGCCTTTAGCCCCCGAGATCTCCCAGGGGCCTCCTGTTGCTGTTCTTAAAATTGAAGTCTCGCCTTGCCGGCGAGGCTCAGTGGTTGAACTTCGACCTATGAACCAGGAAGTCAATTTCTGGTCCGGGCACATGCTTGTGTTGTGGGCTTGATTTTCACTGGTGGGCTTGCAAGAGGCAGCCAATCAATGATTCTCTCTCATCACTGATGTTTCTATCTCTCTTTCACTCTTTGAAATCTATAAAGATATATTAAAATAATAATAATTTTTAAAAATTGTAGTCTCTTGCCCTGGCTTCCTAATTTTGATGGTTCCACTTTGCAGATGGGTACTGTGTTAGTATAGCCTCTCTCGTGGGCTTTCTAAGCCATAATTTATAGTTCCTAGCCTCACCAGCTACCCTACCATTTCCTCTGAGATCTCACCAAGAGAAGCAGGGCTTCCAGGGTTTCTGGACTCCCCCGCCTCAGGACCAGTTGTGGTCAGACCCTTCTGCTTCAGTTCTCAGGGGTCCAACCAAGGTCAGAGCCCTTTCTTCTGTTCAGTCACCAAAACACAAAAGTGTTCTGTGCTGCTTTCTTGTACAATATGGTTTGATGCTATCTCTGGCAGAGAGTGAAGGCCTTCAAGTCACAGAAAATCTTGTTTATCTTTCCTGGGGTAGGACAGGAGTCTACAGCAGCGAAAATTCAGAACTCAGATTCACTTTTCAAAGGGTGACCTTTCCATAGTTTATATTCTCAATAAGTCACCCTGCTAAATTGTAATTGGATGAGCTTAAGGCAAAATTCCAAGAGTTTTCATCAACATTTTAGCGTATGTTTCAGTGTGTTTCAGTACCGCTATCCTGCTTAGTCCATTTCTATTAGTAATGTGAATAAATCATTTTCTTGGATACAGTCCAAAGTTAGCACCAATTATGAAATCTATGCAGGAATTAGTTAATGCAGCAGCTATTGAAAAACAGCTTTCTTCAATAAGAGCTGTCCCCTCTCTGCTACCATCTTCCCTCCAGAAAGGTTGTTTTGGTATGGTCTTTACAAGCTGATTTCTAAACATCCTTTCAAGAAGATTATATTTTAAAAAAATAAGCCACAAAGTTTTTATAAAGTTAAACATACACTTATAACTCAGGAGTTCCATGCCTAGGTATTTTCACCCCAGACAGATGAAACCTCTATTCATCCCACACAGAAACTTGCACATAAATGTTCATAGCAGCTTTATTCTTAACAGCCTCAAACTGCAAAAGCCCACATGTCTATCAACAGATGAATGGCTAAACAAATTGTGGAATCTACATACAATGGAAAACTGTTTGGGAGTAAAAAGGAAGGGACTTCCCATACATGTGACAACATAGATGAATCTCACAGATATTACGCTAAGTGAAAGAAGCTAGATACAAGAGACATTGTGCTATTATTCTATTTATATGACACCATCTTAGTCAGTTTGGGCTGCTTGACAGAATACTATAGACTGGGTGACTTATAAACAACAAAAATGTATTTATGTAGGTGGAAAGTCCAAGATTGAGGGGCAGGCAGATTTGGCATCTCTCTTCCACTCTGCCGTCTTTCTGGTTCATAGATAGCTGTCTTCTCAGTGTGTCCTCACAGAGCAAAAAAAGGCACAGGAGCTCTCTGTGATCCCTTGTTTAAGGGCATTAATTCCATTCGTGATGGCTTCATCCTCATGACATAAACTCCCAAAGGCTCACCTCCTAACTATCACATTGGAAGGTATTTGGGGGCAGCAGAAGAGAATTTCCCACTCTCTCTTTCTTTAGTTCTGATGGCTGGATTAGTTATCCTAATATATAAAAACCCAGAGTCCATAATGTCTGTCCGAAGGCTCCACTGAACACCAAAAGTCAGTCCTGCAGTCAGTGCTGGGTTGCCATGGTGACTCAGCACTGATTGTCGAGGGGCTGCAGATCAGGACTAGAAAGAGGCCCAGAGAGAGAGGCAGGGTCTAATCCACAGCCTCCATGGCAGCTGTTGATCAGCCTTTGCCTCTCTTTTTCTCCGGACTTCACCAGCAGCTGTGCCTCTGTTTCTCTCCTGGCCTCCGTAAGGGCTGCCGATCAGTCCTGCTTCTCTGATCAAGCCCAAAGATAGACCTGGAGATGTTGACTGGCATAGAAAACGACTAATTAGAACCAAATCTGGGTGAACTGTGAGGAGCCAATGGTTCCTAGGAGGTGGAGTTTTTGATGCTGACTGGCATAGAAACCAACCAATCAGAACCAAATTGGCTGGCAGGGGAGAGCAGTTGGGAGCGAGATCAGGTCAGCAGGGGAAAGCAGTTGGAGCAACCAGGCAGGCAGAGGAGGGCAGTTGGGGGTGAGATCAAGCCAGCAGGGGATGGCAGTTGGGCAATCAGACAGGCAGGCAGAGGAGGACAGAGGAGGACAGTTAGGGGCAATTAGGCAGGCAGAGGGGTTAGGGGCAATCAGACAGGCAGGCAGAGGGCAGTTAGGGGCAATCAGGTAGGCAGGCAGGTGAGTGGTTAAGAGCCAGTGGTTCCATATTGCGAGGGAGATGTCCAGCAGCCAACATCCCCTAAGGAGTCCCTGATTGGACAAAGTGCAGGCTGGGCTGAGAGAGCCTCCCTCTCCATGCATGAATTTTGTGCACCAGGCCACTAATTAAATAATAAAATTGACACAAGACTAGACTAACAGAAGAAAGGAAACAATTTAATATGTGTGCACAGGAGAATCAGAATGATGCTCAGATCATAAAATGAGGCTCAAATGGTGATTAAACTAGGCACATTTTTATACTTTTTAGATAAAGAAATGTTAAGTGTATGAGCCATTGACAAGAGAAAAAAGTTGGTGCTTATTAGAAAGTGCTCTAAGCAGGTTTGGTTATTTGTAAGTGAGGAACCTAAGTAAAGTCTGGGCCGAGGTAGTAAACTAGTAAAGGCATTATGCGATTTATTTAGATACTTTTTCTACTCTGGATTTTATAACATAAAGTCGTGTCTCATGCCTTCCGGGGTGGAAAAGGCAGCTGTCACAGAGATTTGTTACTGTTTTTAATGGGGCAGAGGAGAGTCAGCGAGCTCTTCTTGCTCTGGCTGCTTCTCGGGTGATTTTAGTTTGAAATAATTCATATGCTGTAGTGGAATGTCTTGGAACAGCCTGCCCTGGGCCCTGGCAATATGAACCTTAGAGGGACACAAACATTCTGTCTGAAACAAATACCCTAGAAAAGTTAAAAACAATCTATGGTGATGGTAGTCAGAACAGTGGGATTGATTGGAAAGAGGGGAGAAGGAATTTTCTAGGTGATGGAAATGTTTTCTGTCTTGATTGGGATGATGGTAACACCATGTATATATTTACCCAAATCATCAAAATTCTGCACATTAGATCTGAACATTTTGCTATATATAAATTATACCTCAATAAAAATACTTTTATAGCCTTAGCCAGTTTGGTTCAGTGGATAGAAGATCACCCTGCAGACCAAAGGGTCCTGGGTTCAATTCCAGTCAAGGCTAAGTCCCTCGGTTGTAGGTTCCTCCCTGGTCCAGACCCTGGTCTGGGCTAGTGTGGAAGGCAACCAGTCGATGTGTTTCTCTCACATGATGTTTCTCTCTGTTTTTCCCTCTCTCTTCCACTTTCCCTAAAAATCAATGGAAAAAAATATTCTTAGGTGTGGATTAACAAAACAAAACAAAACAAAAAACTTAAAAAATAAATCAGACTATTTTCTCAAATGTCCCAAGAGCAAACTTAGGAGATCTGTGTCCTAAATATTAATGAAGATATTGGTGACCTTCGAGCTAGAGAGGTGGTTTGCAACATGTAATCAACAGCCAACTGGCAGCATTTGCATTTTGTGTCGTCAATCATTTATGAAAGAATTTTCTGAAAATGGAGTATGAGGCTCATCCAAACAGGTCCTTAAAACCATTTTTCAGGTGGATCTCTGTTCAGTAAACTTTATTTTTTCTGTTTTATTTATTTTTATTTTTTTAAATAAATCTTTATTGTTCAGATTCTTACAATTGTTTCTCTTTTTCCCCCCATAGCTCTCCTCCACCCAGTTCCCACCCCACCCTCTGCCCTTACCCCCACCCTCACTATCCTCATCCATAAGTGTACAATTTTTGTCCAGGTTCTTCCCACACCCATTTACCCCAGAGAATTGTCAGTGCACTCCCTTTCTATGCCCCTGATTCTATTATGTTCATCAGTTTATTCTGTTCATCAAATTTTTTATTCACTTGATTTTTAGATTCACTTGTTGATAGATATGTATTTGTTGTTCATACTTTTTATCTTTACCTTTTCTTCTTCTTCCTCTTCATAAAGAATACTTTTCAGCATTTCATATAATACTGGTTTGGTGTTGATGAACTCCTTTAGCTTTTTCTTATCTGTGAAGCTCCTTATCCACCCTTTAATTCTGAATGATAGCTTTGCTGGGTAGAGTATTCTTGGTTGTAGGTTCTTACTATTCATCACTTTGAATATTTCTTGCCACTCTCACCTGGCCTGCATAGTTTCTGTGGAGAAATCAGCTGACAATCGTATGAGTGCTCCCTTATAGGTAATGAACTGTTTTTCTCTTGCTGCTTTTAAGATTCTCTCTTTGTCTTTTGCTCTTGGTATTTTAATTATGATGTATCTTGGTGTGGTCCTCTTTGGATTCCTTTTGTTTGGGGTTCTGTGTGCTTCCTGGATTTGTAAGTCTATTTCTTTCACCAGGTGAGGGAAGTTTTCAGTCATTATTTCTTCAAATAGGTTTTCAGTATCTTGCTCTCTCTCTTCTGGCACCCCCATAATTCTGATGTTGATATGCTTGAAGTTGTCCCAGAGGCTCCTAACACTATCTTCACATTTTTGGATTCTTTTTTCTTTTTTCTTTACCAGTTGAGTGTTTTCTGCTTCTTTGTGTTTCAAATCTTTGACTTGATTCTTGCCTTTCTTTAGTCTGCTGTTAAAACTCTGTATATTATTTTTTATTTCAGTCAGTGTATCCTTAATTTCTTGTTGGTCCTTTTTTATATCCTCAAGGGTCTCACTAAATTTATCCATCTTTTCTTGAAAACTTATAACCGTGATTTTGAACTCTATATTCAGTTGTTTGCTTTCTTCCATTTCTTTCATTTGTGACCTGTTTCTTTGTCTTTGCATTTTGGCTGCTTTCCTGAGTTGATATAATGGCTTTGTGTGCTAGGTGTCCTATAGGGTCCAGTGGCTCAGTCTCCTCAGTTACCTGAGGTGGACACTCTTGGAGCACCCCTTTGTGGGCTATGTGCACAGTCTTGTTATAGTTAAGCCTTGATTGTTGTTGGTATCACTGGGAGGAATTGACTTCCAGGTCAATTGGCTGTGAGGAACAGCTGTCTCTACACTGGTAGAACTTCTGTGCTGGAGACACCCTTATGAAACAAGATTTGCAAAAGTCTCTGTGCTCGGCTTGGATGGGGCAGAGTCTCAGGGTAGAGCAGACAGCAATGGCTTCCCATCAGCCCTGCCCTAAGAGGCCCCTGGGTCTCAGTGTCCCACGGTAATTGCTGTTAGCACATCTGAGAAAAAGCTGCGCTTGAGTTTCACCCACTGCCAGACAGTCCAGTTTCTCCCTGAATGAATCTGGGTCCCCAAAGTTTCTCCCAGAACTGGAGTTCAGAGCTGTCAGGAGCTTTTGTCTCTCTTCCAGTTGAGAAAGTCAGCCAAGTAATCAGTTGCCAGCACCTCAGTACCTTTCCTTTCTACAGCTCCTCTGAGTCTCAGTGTGCTTTTCTCTTTTTTTCTAGTTGTAGAATTTCCACCAGCCAACCTTCCTGTGGTTCTGGATGATGTCCGTTTTATCTTTTAGTTGTAGTTTTGAAATTGTTGTGCGAGACAGCAGTTTAGGTGTTTACCTATGCTGCCATCTTGATGTCTCTCTCAGTACACTTAAATGTCATTATGGGTGGCTTTTTCATCAAGGTTCCATGATGGTCCCTTGCTGAGAAGCGGGCTTGTCCAAGCCTTAAGTCCTTGGGTCTAAAGAGACTGTGATGTATGAGTCAGAAAGAGCACCTCTCTAGCCCCAGACAAAACATGAGATTCTGGAGGCATCACAGAGTTGGAAGAGACCATGGGCACTATTTGTTGGGTGGTAGAAAAAGATCTGGACTTGGAGTCCAGAAGCTTGAAGAAAAACTTTGCCCTTCCAATAACCTTCACAGATCAATAAAGCTCTCTGGGGTCCTGCAGACACTCAACCAGAGAGAAATAGTGCTGTGACCTTGGGCAAGGCATTTGCTGCCACTCCTGCAACCTATTCAGAGCCTTGGGACTTCTAGAACCAGATGTTCATTATCACACCGCCTTGACTCAAATCCTTTATAATCCCCATGCTCCTGTCTCTGGCATGAAGGGCAAAACGCTTCCTTGTGTTGAAAACCTTGTTTTGTTTAATGTAGCCTGGGCCTAACACCAGCCATGGGTTTTCTCCCACATGCTCAATGGGGCAAGCTCTTTTGACACAACTCTTCTGAAAAAACAAACAAAACAAAAAATACACCCTCCCTCCCACCTGCCTTCCACACACCCACACACACACACACACACACACACACACACACACACACACACA
>JAAGEH010000041.1:14079862-14112531 GCA_011751065.1 Lasiurus cinereus | reverse complement strand
CACACACACACACACACACACACACACACACACACACACACACAGAGTCTGTGAATAAGCTGCAAAGGAAGACAAAGAGCTCCTACCCCCATTCCAAATTTTCTTTGAAATGTGTTTTCCTTTTCACCCTGCAGGGACAGGGTCCCTCCCAATCAGGGGAGCCATCACTGGGTGCTGTCAGTTGCTGAATGGCCTAGCCAGGCTCCTGCTCACTTGCTGCTGGGATGATCATGTACAATGCACTTCAAGGGCCTATATGCACTAAAGGTCCCCTATAGAGAGTGCCTGGGAAGGCACATGGGCATTTCTTTAATTATTGTCAGCTGAACCCAAGGCGACAGGCAAAGCCTCATCTTGGTTACACATTTTACCAAAAAGGTAGTGGGTTTTAATATGTAAATCCAGTCAAGTACAAATAATCTCCTTTGTCTTGACTTTTGGTGAAACTTCCTGGTATTTGGGGGTATAAAATAAACATGCTGCATTGGCTTATGGGTCACTGTCTCTCCAGTAGAAGAGGGCAGCTTTCCCACCCGGTCCCCAGCTTTTTCCTTCTATCTCTGTGTCTTGTCTGTTTCTTTTATTTCTCAGTCCCCAGCTCCTCTACTTGAAGAACCAGATCATCTCTCTTTCCATGCTGGATGCGGAAAAGAGAGACCCCCCCATAGTCCCCTCCATTCTTTTTTCTTCTGGTCACCATCTTCTCAGTCTCATCAACACTACTTGCCTCAGCACTTTCATAACATGTGCACAGAGGTGTGTATACCCAATCACACCTATATACCATATCCATGGCGCACAGCACAGAGACACACACATACTACACACATAACTACACATCACACACACATATAGTGCATACACAACACACACACACACACACACACACACACATTCAACTATTGTTCCATGATGATTCCTTACTGAGAAGCAGGGCTTGTCCAAGCCCTCAGATGGTGGGTCTAAAGAAAGTGTGACATTGATCAGGAAGAGCACCTCTCTAGCCCCAGACAAAACATGAGATTCTGGAGGCACCACAGAGTTGGAGGACAGATACCAATACCCACAGTCTCCAGTGCTTCTCAAACCCCAGGTTACAGGAAAATGTTGCTGGGGACTGATTGTCCCTCTCCCCATTTTGATCATGTATAGTTTGCTGATATCCACCAATAATGTCATTTTAGGCAACTAGCAGTTAAGCTGATTTTTCGATCATTTAACCCATTCCAGTTCTGTATAATCCTGCCAGTGACTGCTGTTGCTGGTAACTTCAAGGAAGTCATTGGTAGAATAAAAGATGCACATAGCTGGAATGCACCACAGTGTCACTACTGGTACTAAAATGCGTCTGTACCAACTGCTAAACACCTGCTGTCAGGAGCCCCTGAAGGCCACACCCCCTGCAACTCAGGCCCCTGTTCTGGGCCTTCTCAGATTCAGCAACTAAAGGGCTAGTGCTTTGCTTTCAAGGGAGCCTGAGACACTGGTCCTTTGGTGTGATTAGTTGTGGTCCATGATGCACCACATAAGCTGCATAAGCTGCAAAGAAAGACAAAGAGCTCCTACTTCAACCATTATCCCAGTCCTCAGGGAATAGGGTAAGGCTGCCTTGCCTGCTTCTAGGTTTTTTTATAATTGTCAAACATATTTTGTCCAAGTATAGAGTAAGCCCTTCTCTGTGAATAGGGCTATCATTAGGGACTCAGCAGGTTGTGGCCCAGTTGGTGGCAGTGAGAGACCCAGGAGGAACCTCAGCCAGGCAGACCTGCCACTAGGCAGGGAAGCCATGGGACTCAGGGGGACAACCAGTCCATTGGAGAATGAGGGCCTGGAGAATAAGAGCAGCAGCAGCAGGGTTAGGCCAGCAGTCAGCATCCCTGTCCCCTACCCTGGACAATACAGTGGGATGGGACTCTTCAAGTCAAATGGCCTTATGTTTGTGAAGATGTTTCCTTTCTAACTATGCAAGTGGACTTGATGCTGCTGAGCAAGTTTTTAAGTCTTAAGCAATTCTCCTTTCCCTGAAAGGGAGGCAATGCAGGGAAGACATCACAGGCTGAGACAAGCAGACTCTGCAATGGAGGCCCAGGGAGTGGTCGCTGGAACGCTTCCTATCGGCAGCCTGAGTCACATGCCGAAAGGCGAATGCCAGGCTTGTGTTTACTTATGTGGTCGTATCAACCACACTGTGATATGTTGATCAAACTAAGATCCAACTTTGAAATAATACATATCGCCATGCCTAGAAACTCAATATAAACAGTTTCTGCTTTGAATTGCATAGTTTACTTGAAAATTGCAATGCACCAATCATTTACTCTGAAGCCTTTATGTCAACCTTTGACCAAAAACACTAAAGTTCTAGAGAATATGATGAAATAAATGTTATTGTCTTCATTAAGGTGCTTAGCACTATGCCTAAAGCAGAAAAGATGTTCAATAGATGGTAGCAATGTTCATTCGCTTTCATTAATTTTTGACAAACATTTAAAATTTTTATATCTAAGCCAAAAGAGAAAAAACAAAACAAAAACAAAGCAGGTACCCCTGTACTTGAGACCCCTTAGGAAGATTTTTTAAAGACATTATAGCCCTAGCTGGTTTGGTTCAATGGACAGAGCAACGGCCCTCAGCCTGAAGAGTCCAGGGTTTGAAGGCCAAGGGCAGGTACCTGCCTTGCAGGCTAGATCTCTGGTCCTGATCTGAGCATGCAGATCTGAAGCAACCAATCAATATGAAACACATGTTTCTCTCTGTGTGTCTCTCCCCCTCTCTTTTGCTCTCTCTAAAAAATATAATAAAATATGGAAAAATATCTTTCAGTGAGGATGCACAAAAAAACAAAACAAAAAAAGCATTATAATTATTGTCCAGGGTTTCTCAGGCTTGACACTATTGACACTTGGGGACAGATAGTCTTTGCTGTCTATGTATAGGGTGTTCTGGACATTATAAGATTTTCAGCAATATCTTTGGCCCTTCTCCCAGGATGCCAGTGGCACCCCCTTCTTGATTGTGTAAACCAAAAAATGTCTTCAGACATTTGCCAAATGTCCTCTGGGCAGAAAAAAGTTGCAAAAATTACCTCCAGACAAGAGCAACTGATTGTCAAATTCTCTGTATGAACTGTATCAAAGGGGAACAAATTCTATGCTCAACCACAACTATCTTATTAAAAAGTAGCTCTGGCTTGTTTGGCTCAGTGAATAGAGCATCAGCTTGCAGACTGAAGGGTCCCGGGTTCGATTCCAGTCAAGGGAACATGTCTGGGTTATGGGTTCGATCCCCAGTAGGGGGCCTGCCGGAGGCAGCTGATCAATGATTCTCTCTGGTCATTGGTATTTCTATCTCCCTTTCCCTTCCTCTCTGAAACCAATAAAAATAGATATGTTTTTTTAAAAGTAAATCTGGCCCTAACTGGTTCGGCTCAGTGGATAGAGCGTCGGCCTGTGGATTGACGGGTCCCAGGTTTGATTCCGGTCAAGGGCATGTACCTTGGTTGCAGGCACGTTCCCAGTAGGAGTATGCAGGAGGCAACTGAATTGATATTTCTCTCTCATCGATATTTCTAACTCTCTATCCTTCTTCCTTCCTCTCTATAAAATGTCAATAAAATATATATTTTTAAAAAGTAAATCTGTTGTGCAATTGGCCTTTTTGGCTAGCTCTAGCCCACTGACAGTGTGGGACATGCTCAGATCAGCCTGGAGCTGAATTTGTGGAGAAGCAGCTATCCAGAAGTGCTTATTTCCAGCAGAGATGTCAGAGAAACCTTGCCAATGAAGAGTACTCATAGATACTAAATACAATATTTTTTAAAAACCGCTTTTAAAATGTAGGACTAGTGTTAGGTCTGATCAAATAATTGAATTTATACCCCCTTCCTAGGAAACTGACCTTTAGGTCATTTTGCAATTGACATTCTCTTTCGCTTAGATCACATTCCATTTGCTAAGACCAGTAACTTTTCTCTCTGGACTTGCCCAGGATCTAGATCCACCCAGAGAATTCCCCACACAGAAAAAGCCCAAATAGAGTTCTTTAAATCTCCAACTCCCCATCCATGTGTGCTGGTACCGTTTTGGGTCTCAGCCCATTTGGTTTCCAGAGGACCTAATAAATGTGTAATTCTTTACCACTTTTGGCCTCATGCATTCCTCTTTTGATGACCCTAACTGTTAATAGTGTGAAAGCAAGGGAAGTCCTCAGAGGCCCAAGCTGAGAAAACTCAAATACAGTTCTGCTGAAGTCAGAACTCACCCTGAAGATATCTGCCAATCCCTAGGGGGTCTAGAGCTGGGAACAGGAGCCAAACTCTGGGACCTATGTTGGATAAAGATAGGATCAAAGACTCCTTCTCAGGCTAGTACCTCTGAAAGGTAACTGAAAAAAGCAAAACAACAACAACAACAACAACAACAAAAACACCCCACCCTCAAAGTTCTGTCTAGGACTTAGCTCTGAGTTGAATGGAAAAAAGATCTCCTCTACTAATTCCTAGTCATAAGCCTACTCACATTTGTTTTAAGGGCTGGAATTCACGCTCTTATGTAATTACAAATTCAAAGCGAAACATTTAGTGTATAAGAGTACCAGGTTGGTAGTACATCAGGCATCTGGCAGAAGAAATGCAAATCCTTCTAAGAGGAGCACATGCCAAACTCACACCTCAAAACATCACAACTGATAAAACACTGAGAAATATGCAATAACACTAAAGAAATTATAAATATTTAAAGAGAAGAGCCACCAAGAGTTAGAGTCAGTAGAAACAATATGCAGAATCAAAAGTTGGATACATATAGAAAATAAATACGTTTAAAGAAATAAATGAGACTAGAAGTGTGACAGAGAAATGAGAATCTATTAAGATTTACCAAATAGAAAGGAAGAAATATGTGCTGTTTTTTGTAGATGATACATTTATGTGTGTAGAAAATTCAAAAGAGCCCTGACCCATGTGGCTCAGTTGATTGGAGCATTATTCTGTATACCTAAAGGTTGCAAGTTCATTTCACAGTCAAGGCATATACCTAGGTTACAGTGCAATCCATGGTCCGGACACTGATGGAGGGCAACCAATCAACACTCTTTCATATCAACATCTCTCTCCTTCCCTTCCTCTCTCCTTCCATTCTTTTCTCCCTCCCTCCCCTTCTCTCTAGAAATCTTCAAGTGAGGATTTAAAAAAAAATCCAAAAGAATTTTTAAACAAATTATTAAAATTAAATAAACTTAGCCTGGCAGGTGTGGCTCAGTAGTTGAGCATCAACCTATGAATCAGGAGATCATGGTTCAATTCCCAGTTAGGGAACATGCCCAGTTGTGGGCTCGATGCCCAGTATGGGGCATGCAGGAGGCAGTCAATCAATGATTCTCTCTCATCATTGATGTTTCTATCTTTCTCATCCTTTTCTTTCCTCTCTGAAATCAATCAAATGTACATTTTTTAAAAATTAAATAAATTTAGCAAGGATGAGGGATAAAGGCAGTAGACTAAAACCAATTATACCCAGAATAGCTAAAATAATAAAAAGAAGAATATAGGGAACACTTCACACTTCTTAATTTCAAAACTTACTACAAAGCTGCAACAATCAAGATAGTGTGGGTCCTGGTGCAACAGTAGACAGATCCATGGAATAGAATTGACAGTCCAGAAATAATGGGAGAAAACTTTGCAAATAATATGTTTAATAAAAGACTTGATTTAAAATATATAAAGAGCTTCTACAAGTCAGTAATAATGTGACAACCTAATTTTTAACAATGGGCAAAGAATCTGAATATGCATTACTCCAAAGAAGATATACAAATGGCCAATAAACACATGAAAAGATTCTCAACATCATTAGTTATCAGGAAAATGCAAATCAACATATATATGTTCACCTGATTGATGACAAAGGTGGCACCTGCAATTCAGTGGAAGAGAGGGGAAGAGATGTTCTTTTCTAGAGCAATCCAATAGCCAAAGCGACAAAACAAATCTTGACAAAATAAATTATTCACAAAAATCAATTTCAGGTTGATGATAAATCTAAATGTCAAAGGTTAAGAGAAACCAAGATGGCGGCATAGGTGAATACCTAAACTGCTACCTCATACAACAATTTCAAAACTACAACTAAGAGACAGAACTGACATTATCCAGAACCACAGGAAAGCTGGCTGAGTGGAAATTCTACAACTAGAAGGAAAGAGAGGGCCTCACGGAGACTCAGAGGAGCTGCAAAAAGCTGAGGTATGGAGTTGCGTGCGTGGAGAGAGCAGGTGGCAAAGTGCCTGGCTGGCTCCCTTTGGCGGGAGGGAAACAGAAACTCCCAACTGCACTGAACCCCTTATCCTATGGCACTGAATCCCAGGTCCAGGTGAGACTCATATAGGGGGAGTCTGGAGAGTGAAAAGGGAGGAGTGCACAAAAATTTAGGGGAGCCACAAAAGAGCAGAGGTCTGGGGGTGTGCACACTACTGTGTGCAGAAGACGAACTGCTGATAGTGCCGCAGGCTTTCTCTAGTGGGCAGGAGACAGAGACTACCAACTGCACCACTTCTAACTGCACTGAACCCCAGTTTCGGGCTAGATCCTGAGGACCCAGATTCATACAGGTCCCAGAGCACAAGGGAGCCAGAAAAGCAGAGGTCTAGAGGCACACGCATGTGTATGCATGGAGAGGCTGCAACAATTACAGAGAGACACTTGAGACCCAGGGGCCCCACAGGGTGGGGCTGACTGGAAGCCAAGGCCGTCTGCTAAGCCCTGAAACTCCACCCATCCAAGCTCAACAGAGAGGCTTTTGCAGTTTTACAAGCCTTGTATCATAAGGCTGATTCTAGCACAGAAGTTCTCCCAGCATAGTGAAAATGCGGAGACAAAGGAACAGATCACAAAAGAAAGAAATGGAGGAAAACAAACGAATGGATATAGAGTTTAAAACCATGGTTATAAGGTTTTTCAAGAATTTCCTAGAAAAGATGAATAAATTTAGTGAGACCCAGGAGGAGATGAAAAAGGACCACTAGAAATTAAACAAACACTGACTGAAAAAAAAAATTATACAGAGACCTAACAGCAGACTAGAGAAATGCAAAAATCAAGTCAAAGATTTGAAATACAAAGAAGCAGAGAACACTCCACTCAAAAAGAAAACAGAAAAAATAATTAAAAAATGTGAAGATAGTGTTAGGAGCCTTTGAGACAACTTCAAGGGTACCAATATCAGAATTATGGGGGTGCCAGAAGAGAGAGAGCAAGATACTGAAAACCTATTTGAAGAAATAATGACTGAAAACTTCCCACATCTGGTAAAAGAAATAGACTTACACATCCAGGAAGCACACAGAACCCCATATAAAAGGAATCCAAAGAGGACCACACCAAGACATCATAATTAAAATACCAAGAGCAAAAGACAAAGAGAGAATATTAAGAGCAGCAAGAGAAAAACAGTTCATTACCTACAAGGGAGCACCCATACGACTGTCAGCTGATTTCTCAACAGAAACGATGCAGGCCAGATGGGAGTGGCAAGAAATATTCAACGTGATGAATAGCAAGAACCTACAACCAAGAATAATCTATCCAGCAAAGCTATCATTCAGAATTGAAGGGCAGATAAAGAGCTTCACAGATAAGAAAAAGCTAAAGGAGTTCATCAACTCCAAACCAGTATTATATGAAATGCTGAAAGGTACTCTTTAAGAAGAGGAAGAAGAAAAAGGTAAAGATAAAAATTATGAACAATGAATACATATCTATCAACAAGTGAATCTAAAAATTAAGTGAATTAAAAATCTGATGAACAGAATAAACTGATGAATATAATAGAATTAGGAGCATAGAAAGGGAGTGGACTGACAATTCTCAGGGGGAAAGGGGTGAGGGGGGTGCAGGGAGAGACTGAACAAAAATCATATACCTATGGATGAAGACAATGTGGGGGAAGGTAAGGGTAGAAGGAGCGGTGGGAGCTGGGTGGAGGGGAGTTATGGGGGGAAAAAAGAGAAACAAATGTAATAAACTGAACTATAAAGATTTATTAAATAAATAAATAAATAAATAAATGTGAAAGGTTAAAAAATAATCTTTTGGATAATACTTGGTATAGGCAAATATTTTTAAACATGACACAAAAATTACTAACTGAAAATAAGAAAAATAATAAATTGGACTATATTAAGGTTGTTCATTGTCTATCCCAGCTATTGTTTTTCTTTATGCCAGAACCACAAATTTATTTGGGGTGACAATGTCAACTACTAAAGTTGCATAATTTCCAGCCTCCCTTGTACGTAGGTATGGCCATGCACTAAGTTTTGGGAACTGAAGTATAAATAGAAATGTGTAAGACTTCTGGGAAGAATCCTTATGGAAAACGGGGCAAGCCCTCCTTCCCTTGTACCACATGACTTATGATAATGCAAATGTCAGGGCTGGATCTCCAGAAGCTAACTTGGACCTTGAGAAGGAAAGTCATGGGTTATAGGGCAGTAGAGTAATGAGATAAAAGACCTGTAACAGTCAAATATTGTCTAGCATCTAACCACGTATATGTGAGAAATTATCTTCTTTTACAAATTACTATTATCTTGAGATTTCTGTCACATGTGCTTAATCGAGTGCTAACTAGTATAGACATAAATTGTCAGATCCAGAATGCCCAACAAATCCCATGCAATAAAAATAAAAAGAAATTTATATTTAGATAGCTTTGTGGTAAGATCGCAGAACACTAGAGACAAATCATAAAGACAGAGAGAAAAGACAAAGAATGATAAACTATTGACTTGCATAAAGACAGAAGCCAATAAACAACTCAATTATATCTTCAAAATATTAAGAGAAAGTAACATTTTATATCTAGAGAAATTCTTATATGAAAACAAAAGAAAAATAGGTATTTTCAGCTAGAACTTTCTACCAATAGACCCTTGACTGATAGAACTTAAAAAGATATACTTTAAGAATAAAAATGAGCCCTAGCTGGTTTGGCTCAGTAGATAGAGTGTTGGCCTGCAGATGGAAGAGTTTCAGGTTTGATTACAGTCAAGAGCACGTGCCTGGGATGCAGGCTCGATCCCCAGTAGGGGGCATTAAGGAGGCAGCCAACCAATGATTCTCTCTCATCATTGATGTTTCTATCTCTCTTTCTCCTTCTCCCAAATAAATAAAAATATTTTTTAAAAAAGAATAAAAAAGAGTTCAGAAGAACAATGTAAGGTGCCAGAAGGAAAAGTGAACAACAAAAATTATAAATGTATGGAGAAATATAAATAAACATTTGACTATGTAAAATCATCATCATCATCATCTCTAATTGTGTGGTTAAAAAGAACTGAAATTCTGGGCAAAAATAGCATATAATTTAGGAGAGAGTAGTTTGAGTGAAAGTGTTCTAAGGCCTTTGTAGAATTAAAGTATTCTGAAGCCTTTGTATTTGGGGGAGGAGATGAAAGACATTAACTGTACAGATGTTATCAAAACACAGAACTAAATAAATGGAGAGATATTCCATGTTCATGGATAGAAACTCAATGTTGTTGAGATGCCAGCTCTTCCTAATCTATAGATCAAATGCAATCTCAATCAAAATCCTAGCAAGTTATTTTGTAGATATTGACAAAGTGATGGTAAAGTTTTTATGGAAAGACAAATGATCCAAAATAGCCAACTTAATATTGAAAAAGAAGAACTAAGTTGGAGAACAGACACAACTCAACTTCAGGACTAACTATAAAGTTATAATAACTAAAACAATATAGTATTGGCAAAAGAATAGACAAATAAATTAATTTAACAGAATAGTCTTACACATTTCTATTTATACTTCAATTCCCAATGAAGTATAAATACCTATTTTTCTTTTGTTTTCATATAAGAATTTCTCTAGATATAAAATGTTACTTACTTTCTCTTAATATTTTGAAGATATAATTGAGTTGTTTATTGGCTTCTGTCTTTATGTGGAAATCGACCACATAAATTTAGTCAACTGATTTTTGACAAAAGAGTAAAGACAATACAGTGAAACAAACAAAAAGACATTCTCTTCAACAAAAGAATAATTGGACATCTATATGCAAAAACTGGTTGCAGATACGATCTTACAATCTTTATAAAAATTAACTCAAATGGATCAGAGACCTAAATGTAAACTGCAAAACTATAAATCTTTTATTTTATTTATTTATTTATTTATTTATTTATTTATATTTTATTGATTTTTTTTTACAGAGAGGAAGGAAGAAGGATAGAGAGTTAGAAACATCGATGAGAGAGAATCATCAATCAGCTGCCTCCTGCACACCTTCTACTGGGGATGTGTCCGCAACCATGGTACATGCCCTTGGCTGGAATCGAACCTGGGACCCTTCAGTCCGAAAGCCGACGCTCTATCCACTGAGCCAAACCGGCTTCGGCAAAACTATAAACCTTTTAGAAGATAACATAAAAGTGCTGAAACCGGTTTGGCTCAGTGGATCTTATGTCGGTCTTCGGACTGAAAGGTCCCAGGTTTGATTCCGGTCAAGGGCATGTACCTTGGTTGCGGGCACATCCTCAGCAGGAGGCAGTTGATCGATGTCTCTCTCATCAATGTTTCTAACTCTCTATTCCTCTCTCTTTCTCTCTGTAAAAAAATCAATTAAAAAAAACATATATATATATATTTGTTTTTAAAAAAAGAAGATAACATAAAAGAAACAGTAGATGACCCTGGGTTTGGTGATACCAAAAGCATGATCCATAAAAGAATTGATAAGCTGCACTTCATTATAATTAAAATTGTCTGATCCAGGAAAGACACTGTCAAGAGAATGAAAAGACAACCCACAGCCTGGAAGAAAATATTTGCAGAAGACACATCTGTTATTTGAAGGACTTTTATTCAAAGTATACAAAGAACTCTAAAAACTCAACAATAAGAAAATGACCCATTTTTAAAATGGCCTTATCAGACACCTCACCAAATAAGATATATATATATATGTCAAACATAGGAAAAGATGCTTCACATCATAAGTCATCAGGGAAATGTAAATTAAAACAATGAAATACTACTCCACATGTTAGAATTTTCAAATATCAAACACTGACAACACCAATTTCTGACAAGAATGTGGAGCACCAGGAACTCTCATACTTTGCTGTTGATAATGTAAAATGGTATAGCCACTTTGGAAGACAAGTGGCTTTTTACCACCTAATTTAACGTAAACATACCCTTACCATAGAATCCAGCAATTGTGCTCCTTGGTATTTAACCAAAGTAGATGAAAACTTATGTTCATACAAAGGCCTGTAAAAGAGCATTTATGACAGCTTTATTCATAATTTCCAAAACTTAGATGCATCCTAGATGTATAAATAAACTGTGGTACATTCCAGACAATAGAATATTATTCAGTGCTTAAAAAAATGAGCTGTCAAACTATGAAAAGATATGAAAAAATCTTAAATGCATATGACTAAGATTACATACTGTATGATTCCAACAACATGACATTCTTGAAAAGTCCACACTATGGAGACAGTAAAAAAAAAAATCACTGGTTTCCAGGAGCTAGGGGTGATGGAGGGATAAACAGATTGGAGCACAGAGAATTTTCAGGACAGTGAAATTACTCTATAAGATACCATAAGGGTAGATACATACCATTATACATTTATCCAAACCCATAGAATATAGACCATTAAGAGAGAACTAATGTAAACAATGGACTTTGGGTGGTAGTCTGTCAGTATAAAATCAACAATTATACCCCTCTGGTGGGGGGTGCCAATATTGGGGGCAGCTATGCATGTGTGGGGGCAGCTAGTATATGGAAAACTCCTTTACCTTCTGCTCAATTTTGCTGTGCATTTAAAACTTCTCTAAAAAATTGTTGACTTTTTTAAAAAAGAGAAAAAATTATAAAAACAAGGAGAAAGTAGCTCATTTATGATCATAATGAGAGATGTTAATGCACCTCTGTGTAATTTACAGACAAGCAGATAAAAAAACAAAAGTCAGTAAAAATATTGATGATTTGAACAACACAAATAATGCTTGACTTACATAAAACTGTGCACAAATTAATTTAGGAAAACATTCTTTTCAAGCACCCAAGATATATCCCATAAAAATCAATCACATACAAGTATATAAAGCAAATCTAAAGAAAATTCAAAGCATCGAACATATTGATCACATAGGTTCATACAGATCACATTGTCTAGCAAAAACAATGAAGTTAATCAGTAACAACAACAAAATCCAAAGATTTGAAAATTAAAACAGATCGTCTAAATAACTCATGCCATGGATCAAAGGAAAACTGATGGTCTGAGGCTCCAGACTTTCATGAGTGGAAACAACTAGTGACAAATCTCTGATGGGAGCACTGAAGCCTGTAAGAAAAGAGGGTCTACTGCTGAATTTGAAGCTGCTTTTACTTTTTCAGTATTTTCTGGATAAAGAGGACCCCTCTTATCCAATATCATGTCAATCATAATTGGCCCTTCTTAGGTCACATGTCCATAATTGAACCAATCCCTCTGGATGGGGTCTTGTTGGCCACCCTGGGTTGGGTTCTATCACTGTGTAATGAAAATAGGCATGGGAGTGTTTTTTAAAATGTATGTGTGTGTGTGTGTGTTTATTTCAGAGAAAGAAAGGGTGAGGAAGAGATAGAAACATCAATGGGTTGCCTCCTGCATGCCCCCTACTGGGGATCGAGCCCACAACCTGGGCATATGCCTGACCAGGACTGGAACTACAATTTCCAGGTGCAGGGTAAGATGCTCAACCAACTAAGCCACACTGGTGGGGCAGGTAGGAGTGTCTTGACTGCTGGAGTCTCCAAAAGCTCATGGAGTTAGAAGAAAGTCCTTCCTGGGAAGGTAGCTTGATAAACAAAATCACTCTTCCTCCCATAAATAGAATGTTATAAATGCCCCCTGACTGGCATAACACAATGACTGTATAAACAAAAACTGTAAAAATCAAAATCATGTCTCGTTGTCACATCCAATCCCAAGTCCAGGATTTCTGGGTGATGTACTTTCCTCTTCCATCAGGTTCCAAAGCAGCCCTTCATGGATTTAGCAGCCCACAGCTAAAAGATAAGTTTAACCACCCTCACATTCCTAGGACCCAATGACAAAGGGAAAACAGAAACATTGCTCTATGTCTCCCATTAGACAACAAGGAGAAGGGAAAACTTCAAATACTCCCTGCTCTGCAGCCCAGGAACAGGGACAGCCCCAGGAAGAGCTGTCAATCTCTGGGTCAGCTCACCTACTAACTGCTAGGACACCCTTGCCAAGGATTTCCATGGTCACTTCTGAGGAAGGTGTAGAGCAGCGGTTCTCAACCTGTGGGTCGAGACTCCTTTGGGGGTTGAACAACCCTTTCACAGGGGTCGCCTAAGACTATTGGAAAACACCTATTTCCCATGGTCTTAGGAACCAACACACAGCTCCTCGGCTGTCATATGAAGACTGTTGCCCATACTACACCACGATTCAAGACAAAATTTCATTTATTTGTAATTAGAAATAAATATTTCACAATACAGTGGTACCTCGAGATACGAGTGCCCTAACATACGAGATTTTTGAGATATGAGCCGTCAAGCGAGTGATTTTTGCTTTGAAATACGAGCAACATTTGAGATAGGAGTAATCGCACAGATCGGCTGGCTACACACGACCCACCAATTTACCACCACTCGAGCGTCTCATAGTTTCCCACATCTCAAGGTTACGGAACGAATTAAACTCGTATCTCGAGGTACCACTGTATATAATTACATATTGTTTTTGTGATTAATCCCTATGCTTTAATTATGTTCAATTTGTAACAATGAAAATGCATCCTGCATATCAGATATTTACATTACAGTTCATAACAGTAGCAAAATTACAGCTATGAAGTAGCAATGAAAATAATTTTATGGTTGGGAGTCACTACAACATGAGGAATTGTATTAAAGGGTCTCAGCATTAGGAAGGTTGAGAACCACTGGTGTAGAGGAACGAGACTCCCCATCAGGGGATGGTTTAGTGGCCTTCCTCTCAGCAAAATTGCAGGGCCTGGGACTTGCCTTGGGGTTTGGAGCAATCACAGACCACTGCTCATCAAGCTTGGGAGTTTCTGGAAATAGAATATCCCCACAATCCTAGTGGATGGATGCTCTATTTGAGTTTACAAACTGTTAACTAGTAACTAACTCCAGAAGTCTATTCCTGGTCATGGTCCTTGAACTGAACTTGCCCTTGTGGTTTCTGAGATAAGCACAGTTCCTTTGGCCTTGTGCTCAAATTGAGGGCTTTCTTTTGGACTTGAAATGAGAAACAAAGCTAATGTGACCCCTACCTCCAGTCTACATCCCAATGCATGCTGGGAAAAGAGAGTTTATTAGCACTAATTACAGGCTGTATCTAGGAGTGGATCTGGCTTTAGGTATAGCTAGGTGTTGTGACTCTAACAATACTATCAAGTTTCTGTCTTAATCTCTCAGTCGGCTCACCTCTGCTTGGCCTCCTGCAAAATAAGTCTGTGTACTTATGTCAGGAAAGATAGCTCCTAGAAACCTCTGATTTATACCCTTTCAAATTAGTAAATAGCTAAGAGAACATCTCTCTCTCATATTGATCACAGGTAATTCTCCTATTGGCCCCTCTTGCATTACATAGCCATATCTGTGGCCATGTGGGTGTGGTGCTTTGGCCAGCCAGAGACAGGTACCCACCCGGTCATGAGAATAGGAGATGGTGCTGGGCACTATGACTAGCATATCTGGAGTGAGGTGAAATACTCCAAGGAAGGGATGCTGGGTAAACAAAGACAGGAAAGATCCACAATAGAGATGCAAGAGTGGAAATGGAAGCCAAATAATAGAATAAAGCCCAGGGAGAAACTCTACAAAAGTTTATTTATCATAAGGGACCTCCAATGTGACTCTGAGTTTCCTGACAATGAAAGCCAAGACGGAAATATGATCAGTGATACAAACCAGATGGTAGTTGAGTCCCCAGGCCTGGGGGAGGTTCAAAGCACAACCCAAGTTTCCTCTATCTCCCTGGGGGCTCACTTTCTCAGAGTTTATGATCCCACAGGGCTACCTCTGTTCCTCACCACATGGCTCCCAGATGGGAGGCATATTTTTCCTCTGACTTCTACTCACACAAAGTAGTTAGTGAAGATTTTCATAGGAAGACAACCTTGTGGGGGTGGAAGGTGGTCTTCAAATGTCCTTTGGCTCCTAATATAGGCTGCATTGTGCTCCCCCAAAACCTATTTGCTGAAGTTCTAACCCCCAGGACCTCAGAAAATGACTGTGTTGAGAGAAAGAGTCTTTAAAGATAAAATTAACACGAGGTTGATGTGGATGGGCCCTAATCCAGTAGGACTGCTGTCCTTATGAGAAGAGGAGATTAAGACACAGACACGCACAGAGGGAAGACCATGTGAGGATGCAGGGAGAAGCAGCCACCTACAAGCCAAGGAAAGACGCCTTAGAAGAAATAAACCCTGCCAACACCTCGAACTTAGACTTCTACACTCCAGATCAGTGAGAAAATAAATGTCTGTTGTTTAAACCCCAGTCTGTGGTATTTTGTTATGGCAGCAAACTAATCCAGCCCCTCACCTGCTATTTTACATGAAACTTTTCCTACTATTGACCTGGCTTCCCTGAATTTCCTGTCCTTCTCAGAGGCCAGATTTCCTCTTGGTCTCAGGCAGAACTGTCTGCACCTAATCTTGAGTGTGTGGCCTACAGAAACACCCACTTCTCTGGCTCCTACTCCCATGCCTTCAGCTTATCAAAATATTTTCCCAAACAAGTACTACTTACTGCCTAAGAAGAATTCTACCACCTGCAATTAAGATCAAAACATTTCCCCTCGTGTTCGAATCATGCCTGTGCTGGAGACAATGCCTGGGTAAGAGACGTGTTCCTGAGAACCTCCCGGAAACCCTCAGGAGAAATCTTTTTGTGACAAATCAGAAAGATATCAAGAGCAAGAAAAGTCAAGTCGTTTTTAGACTCACAGAGCACGTTAAAACAGGAAAGATTCCAATAAATCCTATTGTTTAGGAAACAAACTAGTAAAGAGCTTCTAAATCAAAGGAAGGAAAAGGAGGGACAGGAAGAGGAGTGGAAAAAGGAGGCTTCATCCCCAAGGGTCTTAAAGGAGCATCTGGATCCTCCCCTCAGTATCCTAAGCACCGCCCTAGCCTTCAAGCTTTGAGCCTTCCTCTCCTCCTGGGCCTAACCTCTTGTGTCTGATGGAGCCTTTGTTACCTTTTACTGGTCAGCTGTGGTCCCTGACACAGCCTTCCTTTTGCTGGAGCTGCCCTACCCTGAGCTGGTGTTTCCTCTCTGGCCAAGTAACTAGACCCAGCCTCCAGATGCCCCTTCCACTTCACCCCAGGACAATCCCATACTCCAGTTAACCCCATCTTCTTGTTCCTCAGGTTGTCCCTCAGGACAGGGGGCATCAGCAACCAGTGATATACCTGAATGTGAGCCTGGTGGCACCTATGTTACTTGGTGACTTAGACCTAGGAAGTCCTTCTCCAGGGCTGTCTATGCACACACAGCTGTTTGTTGTAGTTGTGGCAGCAAATCCTTTCTCTCATGTTTTTGTTTTTTCCCAAAAAAAATGCCAAGCACAGAGGCAGTCACATAGGAAGTGTCTATGAATGCCATTGGGAATGGCAGTGTTTGCCACACAGCACTACCATCTATTTTGGTAGAGTCTCTGCCTCACTTCTAGGAGCCCCATCGTGATGGTGGTAGGCGGTTGAGGTGAGCCCATTTGGTGGTGGCTGGGCTCTGACTCCAGCCCTGGGACACATGATGAGGAGCTGAGGAAGTGTCCTTCCTGTTTCCTTCCAGCTTCCTGTTTCTTTCTACATGCCATGAGCACATGCTTCTGAGTTGCCTTCCTCCTGTTCCACAAACACTGTGAGGTTTCCTGGCTGACATGTCTATTCTCCCTCCGGACACAGGGGAGTCCATGGCAGCAATACCACTTTGGATCCCAGACAGAAAACCCCAAGAACAGCTCTAATGACCTTGATTTTCAGTCAAGGTAATTGGCTTCATTGTTGTGCCTGATAATCTGACCCAGATAGACCATCCACTTCTTACCCCAGGACACGGACCACAGCTCTGACATGCTGTGAAACACCATGGGATGTGAAAGGGGAGTAACCATACAAACCTGCACAGGGCATGGCTGCCTGTAAGGCTCTGTGGCCGAGAGCTTGCTCTTGTTTCCCCTTGCTGCTCTCACCCTTTTAAAGAGGCTGAGACAGGCCAGGAGCTTGCTCAATACCACACAGAGTGGCCTTTGTGCTTCTGGTCAGTGCTCTTTCCACACAGATGGACCACGTGGGGTCAGGAAGGGTGGGAACATCTTGTGTTCTCTTGACACTCACACCTTCCCAGGGTATCCCTCTCTCCCTCCCTCCTGGACACAGAGAGCAGCACTCACCTGCCACCCTGCTGGCACAAAACTTACTGGGTTTGAGTTTGCAGAGGAGATACAAGACAAGCACTGTATGTGCTGCCCATCCTTGGTCCTGAGAAAGGGCACTTGAGGCAGGAGCAAGGCCTATGGAATTCTTGGCACAGGGTGAAGTGGAGTAGCTGGGTGGTGGCGTAGGGTGCCCTATCCTTACCTTTGGGAGTCTAAGTAGCTCCTGTTCTGAAGTGTTTAATTGGCCAGGAAAGTGTGCACAAAGAACAAAAAGGCAAAGGTAAACAGCGGTTATACTTATACATAGTTAAGAACTTGCCCATCTGCAAGTTCTGGTGTTTCAACATAGTTTCAGATCCAAAGTAGAATTTTAACCCTCATTACTTCCCCCAAATTAAATTCAAGGGCTGCCTTCACCAGAGAACAAAGCTCTGGCTTTCGGACCTCCTGGGGCCCCGTAATGAATGTCTTCTGTTTCCATTTGAGGGCTGCTTCTGGCATGCCCTTCTCCTTGCTCAGATTCAGCTGGCATCAACTGGCACAATATTAAGGGTTTTCACTCACGCCACCTCATGCAATTCTCCTAGCTAGCCCATAAAATTGGTTCCTTCTCTCAACTTCAGAGATGAGGACTCTGAGGTTTCCCATGGTTAAGTCATTTGTCCAAGATCAGCAGTCAGCAAGCAGTTCCCACGGTGCTAGCCAACATCACACTGACATGTGTAGACATGACATGGGTCCAACTAGGTCAGGACCTTTCCTAGCCCCAATAATATTATTTATGTTTTTCTTACTACTCCCCAACAGCCTCAACCACATCTCTCAAGTTTTTCAATTATCTATATGTTTGATTGACCTGTCTAGATCTTCTTTTGAAGGGCTGACCTTCCTCAACATCCCACCTCATTCTCTCAGGACAAGGAGTTTCATCATAGGCTGCAGAGGCTCTCTGGGCTCTGTTAAGAATAGTCTAGTCCCTTGCCGAGACTGGTTTGGCTCAGTGGATAAAGCGTCGGCTTGCGGACTGAAAGGTCCCATGTTCGATTCCGGTCGGGGCATGTACCTTGCTTGCGGGCGCATCTCCAGTGTGGGATATGCAGGAGGCGGCTGATCGATGTCTCTCTCTCATCGATGTTTCTGACTTTCTATTCCTCTCCCTTCCTCTTGTGAAAAATCAATAAAATATATTAAAAAAAAGATAGTCTAGTCCCAATGCCCGACTATTCCTCCCTCTGTACCAGCTACTCCTGCTATACTGGATGGAGGTAGCTAGAAATTCTGTTTAACAGTTTTTCTCATTCCTTTTCTTTTTCTTTGGAGAACTTCCTCTCCCCTAAACTTAATCCTCAACTGCCCATGATGATTCTTCTCTATTCCCTGGTAATAGAGGAAAATGAGTGACTGAAGTTTGCCCAGTCAGAGGACTTGATCCCTCTGGCCATCCTGATTGGCCCAAAAATGAGCATGTGATCTGATCCACTGATTACAATTTTCCATTCTTCAAGCAATGATACAACGAATCTACTATGCTGGTACTGGCATCTTTTTTCATTTGTCCAATTATTCCCATGGTATAAATACCTGGTTTGGAATTGTTGAGTCATGTGTATGTACATTTTAGATATTAGCACATTTTGTGAGGTTGCCCTACAGAAAGGTTGGCCCAAATTTACACTATCCCAGCAATATGTGAGAGTCGGCTCTGCACAACTAACAGCAGCTGGTGTTGTCAATCTTTACATGTGTGCCCTTCTGGAAAGTGAGGACAGCTGTTGAAATCTGTTCCCATCTCAGGCCCTCTTTTTGAGTCATGTTCCTACATGCCTGTTCCTAAAGTTACCTACCCCTGACCTTGCTTCTAAATTTCTTGCCTGATCCTGTATCCATTGGTCTAGTATCCTAGCCTCACTCTACAAGACTGGAAAGTGAGTCTTTATAAGTCATACCCCTTTTTCCTTTTAACTCCTTGCAGGTGCTAAGAACAGTTTGGAACTCAGTAATTACTTGTTGAATGAATTAATAAATGAGTAAAAACTCTCCTGTTAGTCCCTCATTCCCTGCTCAGTTCTGGGTGGTGCCATTCATCAGGTCAAGACTGATCTGACAGATAAACGCTTAAGAACATCAGATTTCAAGAATCCCAATAGTCTAACGGCATCACCTCTTTCATTATCTTTACCTTTTCCTCATTATAATGAGCCTCATAACCCTTAAGTTAGGATGACATACATTGCCCTATCCCCAGGGTTCTTCCTTGGATCTTTTGTTGTTGTTGTTAATCCTCACCTGAGGATGAGAATATTTTCCCATTGATTTCTTAGAGTGAGTGGAAGGGAAGGAGAGACACACAGAGAGAGACACATCGATGTTTCAACTGATTGCCTCCTGCATGTGCCCAACCAGGGCCAGGGTCTGAGCCTGCAACTGAGGTATGTGCCCTTGACCATAATGGAACCCAGGGCTTCCTTGGCTCTTAAAGCACTTTGCCACTTGTGGTTATAATTGTTTTTTTATTTGTTAATGGATTGATTGATTGATTATTTTTATTGTTGACAGTATTACAGCTGTCCCCATTTGTCCCACTCCACATCCTTCCCCCCCCCCCACATCCCAGACCTTCCCCATGCTATTGTCTGTGTTCATGGACTACGTATATATGCATATATGCTCCTTGGTTAATCTCTCCTGGTCCCCTCTCTCCTCCCCTCTGAGATCTGTCAGTTTGTTCCATGCATCCATGCCTCTGATACCATTGTAATTAACTTGGTTATTAATAATAGGAAAGGAGCAAAAGGGTATGCCAGATATTATAGGCATGTCATTTAGGCAACTTCACTAGGAAGCTACAACTTTACACTCCCCAGGGGTCCAACCAAGGAGAGATATACACATGCCCAGTAAATATGGAGGGATTAGTGAAGGTACTTGTCATCAGTCACACTTGAGAACAAAGATCATTGGGCAAAATAGGCATGGCTGATGCAAGGACTCAAAATTTGGAATATTTAATCCCCTAATTAAAAGAACTCGCCCTTTGTGCTTTCTTGCTTCCTTTTGCTGCTCTTAGGACTCTTGGGACTTGTGTGACTCTGGGCTTGTGGGTTTTGCCCAGTTGGCCCACGGCCATGCGCATCCCATTCACAGTGGACTCATGTGTTAGAAATAAGGCGAGCCCCGCAAGTCAGAGGTTCAGGTAGAATACAAAACATACTTAGGTGCCAGGCAGCAAGGCAAAGATCTTTGCTTCTACATAGAAGGGTGCACACACATGGTCTGGAAGCATGCACACCGAGCAAGTGGTCTGCTCAGGCTTATAATCCCTGATGCACGTGACCTGTTCTGTGCTCTTGATTGGAGCTCAGGCACATGGGCTTTCGAGATTGGCTAATTCAAAGGGAGGGGTTGGCCTTTGCTATTTCAAAATGGTGGCCCCCAGGGGAGCTGCAAGCCATGCAGCCAACATGGCGGCTGCCAAGTCACACAGTCCAAAATGGCAGCTGTCTAAATTGTTCTTTGACAGAAAAGATGACTTGTTTATTCTCACACATGGACTGCAACTAGTCTGATAGTGAACTGGACCAGGCTCTAACATGGAAAGGACACTCTGGACTCTGACTCTGCTTCTAGCTTTATCAAAGGGCTGTAATGCCCTGGAAATAAAACATTCTACCATTTCATCCTCCAGTGGGGCCTCCAGAAATGCTTATTTTTGGTGGTACCCTAAGAACCCCACTTCTACCAATAGCACCTCCAGATCTATTCTATTCCTCAGTTTTTAAAGAGTTCATTCATCACGTTCTTCATATCCCTGTGATATTTGCTTGCTCTTTTAGAGTGAATCCCCATGGTCATTCCTGAAGTGGGGCTTGGGATGCAGGGGATGCTTGGCAGCCATGCTTTAGACCTCAGCTTATGTCTGTCAGTAAAATTTTTTGTTTTAAAAATTTATCTTCTGGGTAGTTACATACCAAGCTAATATCTTCACTGACAAGGTCAACCTTCACCTTAACTGAGCCTATGTGTCTTGTTGCATCTAAATAACATACCCTTTAAAATGTCTGGGTAACTTGTAACTTCCCTATTTCTGGACCTCTGGGGCACAACCTAATGTGCTGGGCTCCAAGACAGATACCACAAAACCCTTCATTATTCTCTTGTTAATTGTTCCTGCACCCACCTAAGTACATGTCTATCATTTTACTTTTAATCCAGTCCCAGGGTTTCTCCGCTTTGCTTTCTCCCACCTCTCTAGTCTATCACCAATGGATTTCATGTAACCCACCTACATCCCTTTCCTTAGATTGCAATGTATAAATACAGATGTAACCTACCATTCTCTGGAGCATTATCTCAATTTGTTAAGGTTCTGCTTTCTGCATATGTCAACAGTTTGGCTCAAATAAACTCACAAAAGTTCTTTAAAAAATTTTTTTGTTTCCTACATATCTTATTAGGTCTATTCTTACATGTTTAATCTTTCTGTGTATAGTAAATATGTTCCTTTTTCTGTGAAAGTGGCTATTGTTTGTTTATTACCACATGATTTTTGTATGTTGATATTGTTCTTGGCCACCTGTCTAGAGTCTCTCACTTTTATGAGTTTTTAAGTTTATTCTCTTTTATTTTCTAAATAGATAAGTATATTCTAAATAGTAAATATCTTATATTAAACAAGATGATTTTTTAACAGCTTCATAGAGATATAATTCATATCTCATACAATTTGCCTACTTAACATATACAATTCAATGTTTTTTTAGGATATCCACAGAATTGTACAACTATCACCACAATCAATTTTAGGACAGCAAATAGAAATTTTTAAATTACTTCTCTAAGAAATTGATCTGGTTAGGGCCACCAGTGGACTGTTAAGTAGTAATTGTGATCATAGAAAATCTTGTCTCATTCCTTATTTTTCTGGATTGCTTGATTTTTCACCACTGAGTAGGATGTTTGCTAACTGTTTGGGGTGGTTATTCTTTGTCGTGATAAGAAAGTTTCCTTCTACTCTGGCAAGTTTGGCTCAGTGGTAGGAGCATTGGCTGGTGGACTTGAAGGGTCAAGGGCATGTCCCTCGGTTTCATATTCAGATGATCCCTGCTCCACATCGATGTTTCTTTCTCCCCCTTCCCCTCCTGCTCCCTCTTTTTCACTCTTTCTAAAAATCAATGGAAAAAATATCCTTGGGTAAGGATTTTAAAAAGTTTCCTTCTACCTCCAGCTGGCCAAGAATTTTATGTTCTTGTTTAGAAATAGGCACACATTTTATTAAAACCACTTATCAAAGCATTTATTGTTATGGAAATATATTTCCTCCCATTTAACCCATTAATGTAACAAATTAATAGATTCTCTACTTAAAACATCTTTGCATTCTTTATGTTAATCCTTTTAAAATACCATTAGATTCAATTTGCTAATAGACTATTTAGAATTTTTGCCTTTCACTTTTTAGTGCTAGTAGCCTATAGTTTTTTTCCTTCTTTTTTCATTTTCTTTTCTTTCTTTCTTTCTTTCTTTTTTTTTAACATACGGTGGTAAGCCAAGGTCATACTTTTCTCAGGATGTGTTCAAATAATGACTAAGCAAAACTGAGGAAGGTACAAGGGCTGAGCTATTTTTGCCCAACGCAGGATTCCTCTAATGGGCAACCTTTGCCCTGGAGCTTCTCATTGGGCAGACAGAGATTTGGACAGAAATGCCTGCAGCTCTGACAGTTTCTCCTGCCAATCTGTATGCCATCTTTTCCCTTTCACAGGAGCTGTTTGTTCATCGATAAACTGCCTGCATCCCTACCTCCAGTCAGTATCTGCTTCCCACAGCCCCTAGTGGATGCATATGCCTCCCTTTTCATTTGGCATCTAGACTTTTGTTTTCTGTACTGGTAGAATTTATGTACCCCAGAAATGATCAGGTCCTGGAACATTAGGTGTAATTCATCAACAAAATCATCCTGGGCCTGTTTTGTTCTTAAAGATTTTTTATTGATATTTAGAGAGAGAGGAAGGGAGAGGAAGAGAGAGAGAAACATTGATGTGAGAGCATAACATAGCTCGATTGCCTCCTACATGCCCCCTACCAGGGATCAAGCCTGCAACCTGGGCATGTGCCCTGACCAGGAATTCAGCTGGCCACCTTTTAGTGCACCAAAGGACGCCCAACCAACTGAGCCACACCTGCTAGAGCTTTTATTCGTTTAAAGGAAGGAACTTTAACAATAATTATAATTTCTGCTGTGGTTATTGGCTAATTCTGGTTTTCTATCTCTTTTTGTATAAATGTTAGTAATTTGTATTTTCCAAAAATTCTGTATTTTGATCTAGATTTTAATTTTTTCATTAAGATTAATTTCTTTTTAGTAGTTTCTTAAAATATTTTACAATTTCATTGATAGTATCCTGTCTCATTTCAGATGATATCTCTAAAATTTTTACTCAGATACCTTATTTATGAGATTTAATTAGATGCATCTATAGCAGTGGTTCTCAACCTGTGGGTCGCGACCCCTTTGAGGGTCCATCAACCCCGTCATAGGGGTTGCCTAAGACCATCAGAAAACACAGATATTTACATTACGATTCACAACAGTAGCAAAATTACAGTTATGAAGTAGCAAAGAAAATAATTTTATGGTTGGGGGTCAGCACAACATGAGGAACTGTATTAAAGGGTCCCGGCATTAGGAAGGTTGAGAACCACTGATCTAATAGTAATGGTTTTTTCAATGATTAACTTTTTGTTTTATTTATTTTTTATGTGAGTGTCCCACATCATTAAATTCTGTCAATTTTTATACTCTCTCTACTTTCTTTGGGTTTATTTTGATGACCTTTTATTCTTGCTTCTTTTTTTTAAAATCCTCATCCGAGGATATTTTTGCCATTGAACTTTAGAGAGAGTGTGTGTCTAGGGAAGGAGGAGGGGAAGAGAGAGAGAAAGAGAGAAATATTGACTGGTTGCCTCTCACACGCACCCCAACTATTAAATTTCAGAATTCTATTGTGAGCTGCACTGAGGCATATGACTATTATATCTTTTTGGTAAACTGTAGTTTTTACCAATATGAACTATTCCTATTTGCTGTGGTGCTTTTTAGTTACTTGTGTTTTTTTTTAATTGTGTTAAAACACATATAATAGCCCTGGCCTGTTTGGCTCAGTAGATAGAGCATTGGTCTGCAGACTGAAGGCTCCCAGGTACGGATTCCGGCCAAGGGCATATGCCTGGGTTGCATATGCCCAGTGGGGGTTGTGCAGGAGGCAGCTAATCAATGATTCTCTCTCATCACTGATGTTTCTATCCCTCTCCCTTCCTCTCTAAAATCAATAAAAAATATTTTTAAAAGATAATAAAATACATATAATAAAATTTGCCATCTTAACCATCTTTAAGTGTACATTCACACTGTTGCGTGACCATTACCACCATCCACCCACAAAACTCTTTTTACCTTGCAAAACTGAAGCTCTGACCCATTAAACAACACCCCCTCCTCCTATCTCCCATCCCAGGCTGCCATCATTTTACTTTCTATATATATTTATTCTTTGTTGCTAGCTTGTCTGACTGAGCTTACTGCCCTTAAGATCCATCTATGTTGTAACATGTGTCAGAATTTTTCTTTTTAAGAATGAGCCAAAACCAGTTTGGCTCTGTGGATAGAGCATCGGCCTGCGGACTGAAAGGTCCCAGGTTCAATTCCGGTCAAGGGCATGTATCTTGGTTGTGGGCGCATTCCCAGTAGAGGGTGTGCAGAAGGTGGCTGATTGATGTTTCTCTCTCATCGATGTTTCTAACTCTCTATCCCTCTCCCTTCCTCTCTGTAAAAAATCAATAAAATATATATTTTTTAAAAAGAATGAATAGTATTCCACTGTATGTGTACATACCACATTTTGTTGCTTATCCATTAATTCATGACCCCTTTTGTGAGTAATGCTCTAAACATGGGTGTGCAAATATTTCCTCCACTTCCTGCTTTCAACCCTTTGGTTATATATCTACAAGTGCAGTTGCTGGGTCATATGGTAGTTCTATTTTTAATTTTTTGAGAAAAGGTCACACTGTTCTCCATAGCAGCTGCACCATTTTACATCCCCACCAATAGGGCACAAGGCTTCCTATTTCTTCACATCCTACCAACACTTCTTATTTTCTTTTGTTGTTGTTGTTCATTTTTTAAAAAATAGTAGCCATCCAAGTGGGTGTGATGTTTTAAATTTTAATCATTGTTTCTGTTTTAATAGCAATTATGCAATATTTTATACCTATTTAGGTGGTATAGATTTCCCTATGTTGCATAATTTTGTTTTATATCTACCTTTTGGAAATGGGATACAACTTTATCTTTATCTTTTTATTAACCTAAACTGAAAACATCCTATCTAATAAAAGAGTGATAGCAAATTGACCGTACCTCTGCTACACTACCAGCCATGCCCACCAGCTAATCAGAATGAATGTGCAAATTAACCCAACCAAGATGACTACAGCCACAGAGAGAGCAGGAAGGAGGCTTCGGTTGCCCCTGGCGATGAAGGAAGCCAAACTTTCTGCATACCCTGGCCGGCCAAGGCCTCCACTTAAGGCAACAAAGTTTCAATGGCTGTGTGAGCAGAAGGCTTGGCTCCACTCCAGGCTACAAAGTTTCAATTGTAGAAGATAAATAAATCCTTCTGCTTGGGTCTCTGGGGGGAGTGGCCAGCATGCAAACCACCATAGGCCTCTTGCCCAGGCCACCCCACACCCCAAGGAAACATCCTGATACAGGACACCCTTCAGGGTAAACCAGCTGGCCCCGACCTGTGCACCAGGCCTCTATTCTATCTAATAAAAGAGTAATATGCAGATTGACCATCACTCCAACACCCAAGATGACTGCCCTCATGTGGTCAAAAGATTCTGCCCCCATGTGGACATAAGATGGCCAGCAGGAGAGGGCAGTTGGCAGGGACCAGACCTGCAAGGGAGGGCAGTTAGGGGTGACCAGGCTGGTAGAGGAGGGAAGTTGGGGGTGACTGGGCCTGCAAGGAAGGTCAGTTGGGGGGGACCCGGGTTAAGTCAACGAGGACCCTAGAGTGGGAGTGGGGATGAAAGGGACAAGAGACACAAAGAATGGAGACAAGACAAAGTTCTGATCAAGTCTCATTTATCCATGAGGAATTCGGGGTATTTATAGGGAGAAGGAGGAATGAGGAAGTTAATGAAAATTCCTAGCCCTAAGGCAAAACACCTGGCTTACGGGAGATAGGGAAAGAGATAGGTTTGGGATAATAGAAACCTAGCCCGAGGTTAGTGCTAATGTGGCTGGAGCTTACTACAAAATGTCTGTCAAGCACAACAAGTTTCCCACACCCAGGCCTGCAGGGGAGGGCAGTTAGAGACAAACAAGCTGGCAGGGGAGCAATTAGGCATCAATCAGGCTAGCAGGGGAGTGGTTGGGAGCCAGCAGTCCTGGATTGTGAGAGGGATGTCCGACTGCCCGTTTAGGCCCGATCCTACCTGGGTCGGGCCTAAACGGGCAGTCGGACATCCCTCAAGTCTCAGATTGGAGCAGGCTGGGCTGAATGACACCCCTCTCCATGCACAAATTTTGTGCACCTGGCCTCTAGTATGTCTTATAATAGGCTAACTTAACATATTCATAGGTACTGTGATATCATATATAATTAGACCTATACCTGTCCTTTTATTTCGTGTTTTTATTTATCAGAATTTCTTCTTAATTCTTTTTTCCCCTATCTTTTCTTCAGCTGATTTAGATTTTCTTATTCCATTGTTTTTTCTCTTGTGGATTGGAAAGTCTATATATTCTATCTCTATTCTTTTAGAGGTTACCATTTGGACTGTGGGCCAAATCCTGCCATTTGCCTTTGTACTTATTTCTTTCATAATAATTTTTAAATGGTAGAAGAAAATAAAAAAAAGAATTATATTTTGTTACACGTGAAACTTCTATAATTCAAATCTCAGTGTCCCTACATGAAGCATTATTGGAAGTCAGCCATGTTTGTTTGTTTACATATTGAACATAGCTGCTTCTGTGTTGCAGTGACCAAGCCTATAATATTTATAATCTAGTCCTTTATTGAATAAAATTGGGTTTCTGGTCTAGATGCATCTTCCTCTGAACAAGATAAGAATAAATATAGCTATTGCTGGTTTAGCTCAGTGGATCAAAGGGTTTGATTCTGGTCAAGGGCACATACCCAGGTTGCAGTGGGGGACATGCAGGAGGCAGCCAATCAATGATTCTCTCTCATCATTGATGTTTGTATCTCTCTCCTTCTCTCTTCTTCTTGGAAATTAATAATAATATATATATTTTTTAAGAATAAATATAAAGATTATTTCTTTCTTCCAATTTTCCAGCCTTTCTCCTTACCACCCCTATTTTGTATTTATTTGGAATTTTAGTTCCAAAAATTGAAAGCAACCCAAATGTCCATCAATAGGTTAGTGAATTAACAAATTGTGTACATCAATACAATGGAATGCTTCTCAGCAATAAGAAAAGAACAAACTATTACAACACACACACATCTAAAAGCATGATTAGTGAAAGAAACTAAATGAAAAGGGCAACATACTGTATAACATTTTGTGAAATTCTGGAGAAGACAAAGCTATAGTGATAGAAAATGGACCCATGTCTTTCAGGAACCAGGGGTTGGGGAACGGTGATTGGCTGAAAAGAAACATGGGGCGATGAAATCCTATATAATAAAAGCCTAATAAGTGTCCAACCGTTGGTTTGACTGTTCGACCAGTTGCCATGATACCCACTGACCACCAGGGAGCAGATGCTCTGACTGGTAGGTTAGCTTGCTGCTGGGGTCTGGCTGATTGGGACTGGATGAGACGGGCTGGACAGGCCCTTCCACGGTCCCTCCCCAGCTGACCAACCCAATTGGTCCTGATTGGGACTGGGTGAGACAGGCTAGACACACCCTAGAGCCCTTCTGCACTCCTTCCCAGCTCTGATCATGCACCGGTGTGAGGGATCCCACTGGTGCATGAATCCATGCACCAGGCCTCTAGTATATCATGATGATGGTAGTGGTTGCGCAACTGTATACATTTGTCAAAACTCATGCAATTGTGTGCTTAAAATTAGTGAATTTTATTGTATATAAATTATCTATACATATAAAAGCCTCATATGCAAATTGTCCCCTCAGGAGTTTGACCAAGAGACAGGGAGTTCAATGTGCACTGACCACCAGGGTGCAGCATGGGATGAAGGAAGGCCCCAGCTGGCAGCTGGCATCTGCTAGGAACCCTACCCGTGCCCAAATTTCATGCAATGGGCCTCTAGTACCTCAATAATGTTAATTTAAAAAAACTGTTCTGGGAAAAACTAATCTTTCATGGAGGGAAGGGAATCAAAGATGAGAAAGAGCATGAGAGAACTTTTTGAGGTGATGGTAATGCTTTATATCTTAACTAGAGGCCTGGTGCATGAAAATTCATGTGCAGAAGGGGTCCCTCAGCCCAGCCTGCCCCTCTCACAGTCTGGGAGACCCTGGAAATCAGGGGAAGGCAACACCCTCATCATACTCTGTTGCTGCCACTGCTAAGCCTTGGCCAGCCCTGGTTTCCTGAGTCTCGAGAGGCCCTGAGCGACTAGGCAACCGCCATCTAAGGCAGCCTGTGCCTCAGACCGGCCCTGGGTGGCAGAGCAGCAGACAGCCAAGACTTGTCTGTGCCTCTGGCCAGCCCTGGGCAGCTGGATAGCCAACATCTAAAGCTTGCCTCTGCCTCTGGCTGACCCAGGAAAACTGGGGGGCTGAGAGAACTAGGAGATTCCAGAGGCAGGCACGAGGGCCTGCCTGGGAGTGGGCCCAGCTGTGCCACATGTCTGCCATCCCAGTGGAGCTAAGGGGACTGGGCACTGCCATCTTGTGGCTGTAGGCACCACCATCTTTGAGGGTGTGGCAGTCAATTAGCATATTCTCTTCTTATTGACTTTGGGTGCTGCCATCTTTGAGGGTGGGGCAGTCAATTAGCATATTCCCTTCTTATTGGCTGTGGGTGCTGCCATCTTTGCAACAACATGAGGGTCAATTAGCATATTCCCTCTTTATTAGATAGGATGGAGAGTTACATTACACAGGTTTAATGCATTTGTCAAAATTCAGCCAACATACACTCCAGATTTGTGTATTTCATTGTACATAGATTTTACAGCAAAAGATCTGTATTGAACCCTAGTCATGATAAGCATATTGAATATTTAAGGGAACATATGCTGTTGTCTGCAATTTACTTAGAAATACATCATCTTGAGAGGCACTGCTGGGAGGATTCCTGAGATTCAGTGCAGTGGTAACAGCCTCATTGTGAGTGGGACCTGGGTTTAACCCCTGGCACTGTGATCTTGGGCAAGTTAGTTAATGTCTCAGCCAGGTACAATAGAGATATTGTCTTCCTCCATAGGGTGTCCATTGTTTATTAAGGAGTTGGCACAATGTCTGGACCCAGTAAGCACTCACTCCAAGGGAACCACTGAGAAACCAGATTTGGGCTCTGGTGCTACACTTACAAGCTGAGACTTTCATTCTCAGAACAATTCCTAAGGGGGTAGTATTTCCCATTCTTACAACTAAAGCAACTGATATGCATATTCAACATCAAGTCTTCAGATCTGGATCAAACACAGATATTATTTCCTAACTAGAGGCCTTGTGCACGAAATTTGTGCATGGGTAGGATCCCTAGGCCTGGCTGCCAGTCAGGGCCAATCAGAGCCTTCCGGCTTCTGGCCAGGGCCTTCCTTCATTCCATGCCACCCTCTGATGGTCAGCATATGTCCATAGCGAGTGATTAAACTCCTGGTTTCCTGGTCAAACTCCCCTAGAGGACACTTTGCAACTTCGCATATTAGCCATATATATATATATATATATAGATAGATAGATAGAGAGAGAGAGAAAGAGAGAGAGAGAGAGAGAGAGAGAGAGAGACTAGAGGCTCGGTGCACAAAATTCATGCACTGGGGAGTGAGGAGGTTGTCCTTCAACCCAGCCTGCACCCTCTCCAATCTGGGACTCCTCGAGGGATGTCCAACTGCTGGTTTAGGCCTGATGGCTCTCTACAATCCAGGACTGCTGGCTCCCAACTGCTCGCCTGCCTGCCTGATTGCCCCTAATTGCTTCTGCCGGCCAGCCTAACCACTCCCCTGCCCGCCTGTTTGACACCTAACTGCTCCCCTGCCAGTGCAATTGCCCCAACTGCCTTCCCCTGCCAACCTGGTTGCCCTTAATTGCCCTCCCCTCCTGGGCTGGTTGCCTCTAACTGCCCTCCTCTGCTGGCCTAATCACCCACAACTGCTCTCCCCTGCTGGCCATCTTGTGGCAACCATCTTGTGACTACATGGGAGTGGCCATCTTTGTGTGAGGGTGTGATGGTCAATTTGCATATTACCTCTTTATTATATAGGACTAGAGGCCCGGTGTATGAGTGGGATTCCCTCAGTCCAGCTGGTGCCATCTTACAGTCTGGGACCCCTCACTCCTTACCACCTGCCTACAAAGGAGGCAGGAGAGGCTCCTGCCACCACTACTGCGCTCGCCAGCCATGATCTCAGTTTCTGGCAACAATTGCTGATAAGCCTGAGTGGTGCTTCCCCTGTGGGAGAGCACTGACCACCATGGGGAAGCTCCTGTGTCGAGTGTCTGCTGACTGGTGGTCAGTGTGTATCATAGAGACCGGTTGTTCAGCCTTTGGGTCAATTTGCATATTATGATTTTATTATATAGGATTATTCTTTTGGCAGGTATGGTCACAGCAAAATTACCATTCAGCAAAGTGTATTTTAGCACCTCCTTCGTTTCTTTCCAAGCTTCTCCCTACCAAGTTGGTATGAGGAATAGAAAGTTGCGGGAAGCCTGAGATTCCTGGGTGATAGTAATACTCTAGGGATATTTCCCTAGAAAGCTCTCCCTTCTTCTAGCCCTGGCTGACAGATACAGCCAGTAAACAGAGAAGATTCACTTGTGATATCCCTAAGGCAGTGCCACTCAAAGCCTGGTGCACTGACCAGAAGCATATGTGTAGGGGAGGGAAAATTTTTACTTGACCCTCTTAGGGTTCCTGGCTTAGTCTGAAAATTAAACTGACACAGACTAACAGGAGAAAAGCTTAACTTTTTTTTTTACATGTATATGGGAGCTTTCACAAGAGAATGGACACCCAAAGCAGTGGCCAGAGCAGGAAGCTTTCACACTTTTTAGACAAAATAAATTTGTGAAGAGCTGACAAGCCTGGGCTAGGGGTAGGAAGGGGTGCAAAAGTAACTAGGAAGTCATGAGCTAGTTTAACAAGGTTTGTTGATCCAGATTTCTTATCCCCAGAGGGGTATATAAAAGGACTTTTCACAAGGGAATTCTTATGATCTGTTAGGGCAGTGGTTGGCAAACTGCGGCTTGCAAGCCACATGTGGCTCTTTGGCCCCTTGAGTGTGGCACAAAATACCATGGCCTGGGAAAGTCTATTTTGAAGGAGTGGTGTAAGAAGAGGTTTAAGTTTAAAAAATTTGGCTCTCAAAAGAAATTTCAATCATACTGTTGATATTTGGCTCTGTTGACTAATAAGTTTGCACTTCCACTATTTTCTCATACTCCTTCAGCACTTAAGATATTCAACATGCCAAGGTGTTATGTTTTGGGGTAATGGGTCCTGAACCCTATCATATGCATTATCGGGGAGTATTTCATAAATGACAATTCTACCCGCACCCCCATCCAGACCTACTGAAACAGAATCTCTGGAGTTGGGGTCCAGGATCTGTTTTAGCCAATTCTGTAAGAGATTCTTCAGCACAGTAAAGTTGAGAAGTACTACTCTAAGGGACTAAGAAGAGGACATGGGAGTGGACTGGCCTCTGTGATCTTGCCTTTCCCCAAAATGGGGGGACTGCTATGTGCTGAGGGTTTTTCCAAGGAGGAAACAGACTGAAGAGGAGAGATTGCATTAAAAAATGTTTTCTCATTTTTCTTATTCTCAAAGCATTCTTTTCAACATCTCTTTTCACACAGAAAAACTATTTCCATATTTCTGCCTCCATAGAAATGATAGGTGTGGTGTGTTTGGCAGCATGGAACAAATCAGAGAGGAGTGCAAAGTGGATTCATTCCTACGTGACCAAGACAGGCAGGAAAGCAGCTTGGTTAAGGGATCTTGTCAGGGTGTT
>JAAGEH010000041.1:13992327-14053750 GCA_011751065.1 Lasiurus cinereus | reverse complement strand
CACAGTTCACTAGACATTCCCACCTCTGCACACTCACACTCACAGATGGCAAGACGTTCCCACCTCTACATACTCACACCCACAGTTCACCAGATGTTCCCACCTCTGCACTGTTGCTCATACTGACCCTTCCTGCTGAGGCCCAGCCCAGTTTGCAGCTCTTCTATAAAGCCTCCTAGAACCCTCATGTCACTACCAAAGCATCTTTTCCCCTTATCCAGTGGTCGGCAAACTCATTAGTCAACAGAGCCAAATATCAGCAGTACAATTGAAATTTCTTTTGAGAGCCAAATTTTTTTAATTTAAACTTCTTCTAATGCCACTTCTTCAAAATAGACTTGCCCAGGCCATGGTATTTTATGGAAGAGCCACACTCAAAGGGTCAAAGAGCCACATGTGGCTTTCGAGCCACAGTTTACCGACCACTGCCTTTGACAATAGCATTTGCCATTAGCGACTTGTGTTAAAGGCTAAGCAGGTTAACTAGCTACAGTACTTCTTTGGGTTAAAAAAAAAAGAAAGGTGAGCCGAGCCAGCATAGCTCAATGGTTGATCATTGACTTATGAGCCAGGGAAGTCACAGTTTGATTCTTGGTCAGGGCATAAGCCCAGATTTCAGACTTGATCCCCAGTAGCGGGCATGCAGGCGGCAGCCGATCAATGATTCTCTCATCATTGTTGTTTCTATCTCTCTCTCTCCCTCTCCCTTCCACTCTGAAATCAATAAAAAATATTTAAAAATAAAAATACAAAAGCAGTGGCATGCCCTTATGGCTTGGTAGTGTGTAAAATGCCTCCTATTTCCCTAGACTTCTCACCAAAACTTATCATTCCTATAGATGTGTCTTATGGTAGAGGGGAATGTTGATAGAATGGCTTAGGTTTGGGGAAAATGCACAAAACGGGATTGTGTCACCTGTTTGCTTCCCTTCCCAGGTGAGCAAATCCTGCACAATATAGGTGGAGATCTTATTCCGGCCCATTAGGAGAGCACCAAACATCTCTGTCCTTCCAGGATGAAGGGGATGGGGTCCTGAGAGGCCCCTGGAGACCATACTACAGCTCTGTGCTCGGGAGCATTTGCAGAGCCAGGGGAGATGGCTCCCCACCCCCAGGGGCAAGGCTGGGACTCAAGGACTCCCACACAATGCCCCATTGACACTAGTGGCCAGTTAGGATCTGGGTGCCATGGAAACCTCTCTTGGGAGCAGAGAGGGAAAGCAACAGCTCAGGCCTCGGACACTAAGTCCATTATCTTCCAAGCCCGCCCTCCCTGAGAAGCTCTACAGCACCCTCTGGCTCCCCGTCCTACAGCAGCAACAGCTTTCTTCCTGCTGGCCCAGCCTGGGGACCTAGAGGCCTTACCCACCTGCCTCCCATCTTGCCTCGCCTACTTCCTTGAACTCAAAGGCAACCCCATCTGAGACTCATTTCTCAGCTGTCCTGAGAGTGGAGGGGACACCAGGCAGAGAGAGGTAACCCAGGTAGTCAGTTCCCAGCACACAGTCCCCTGGGAAGTTGGTTGGAGCATCGTTCTATACACTAAAAATTCCTAGTCAGGATGTATACCCAGGTTGTGGGTTCAATCCTAGTCAGAATGTGTACAGGAGGCAACTGATCCATGTTTATCTCATATTGATGTCTCTTTCTTTCCCCCTCTCTCTCTCTCTCTCTCTTTTTAAATATATATTTTATTGACTTTTTACAGAGAGGAAGGGAGAGGGATAGAGAGTCAGAAACATCGATGAGAGAGAGACATCGATCAGCTGCCTCCTGCACGCCCCACACTGGAGATATTGCCCGCAAGCAAAGTACATGCCCCCGACCCGAATCGAACCTGGAACCTTTCAGTCCTCAGGCCGACACTCTATCCACTGAGCCAAACAGGTTCCGGCCCTTCCTCTCTCTTAAATCAATAAAAGCATGTCCTCAGGTGATGATTTAGGAAGGAAGAGAGGGAGGGAGGAAGGGAAAGATGGAGGAAGGGAGGGAGGAGGGAGGGAGGAAGGAAAAGGAAAATCTGTTCTCTGTTTGGACAGCCCCAGAGCCACCACTGTGCCCTTCCACAGGGAGGAAGGCTGGGATCGGGGAAATGTCTCTGGACTGGACTCAAATAAATGCATGTGGACCCCGCAGTCCCTGGTTCTGCTTGTAGGCCCCACCCATTCTTTTCTCCTCTCCCAAGTCCTGGAAACTTCCTCAGAAACTGTTTCCTAGTGTCCCTGGTCCCACCACCTCCCTCTCTTGTCTCCTGGGTCAAAGACCCTGATGCAGAGTAAAATCCCAGCACATCTGGCCCAGAAGAGGCCCGAGGAATTTCATCCCTGTGCCCACCCCATCTCCATCGTCCTTTACCATTTTGTAGAGAAACTGAGGCCGGAAAAGGGCAGGGTCTTGCCTGGGCTCCCAGGGCCAGCCCAGCATCCACCTATCTGCCTGTGGCTCCCGCTGACTACCCGGGCGCTGCTCCCTGGAGCTCTGAGCAGACTTGATAGTCACAAGCCCACAGCAAGCAGCAGAACCCACAGGAGCTGGAAGCTCCCAACCCAACCCATCCAAAGTGGGGGTGTCAAAAACTAGAAGGAAGTGCATCCTCACCGCCCAATGGTCACCCAGATGTCCCCAGAGCGCTCTTTTCACAGACGCCAATATGGCCAAAGAAGGCACCTTGAAAAGCACCTGAGTCTGTCTGCTCAGGCTCCCAGAGGGAGGGGCTGGGCTGGGCTGGGCGGATAGCTGAGAGAAGCCTGGGCTTTGGACCCAGAGCTGGGGCTCCGATTATAGCCAGGTGACCAGGGACAAGTTTCATATCTTCCCTTGGCCTCAGTTTCACCATCTGTAAAAAGCGAGCAATAAAAGATGTCTACACACCTTGTTAGGATGGTGTAAGGACTGGCCGAGAAGGATAGGAAGTGCACAGCGGGGCTTGCAGAGAGCACTCAATAAACAGACCCTGAGGACAGATGACGGATCCTGTGCTATTATTATCTACACGCAACCTTTTATCCCAGAACTCTGGGCACCAACATAGATGCGGGAGGGGAGAGCACAGGGAGGGCCCTGCGTGACCCCAGAGAAGCCCAACTGGCCTGAAGCAGGGGGAGGGGACAGCCAATGGTGGAATCGTAGTTGGCATAAGGCCCCTCCAGGGGCCTCACTAACATTCTTTTTGGGATTTAACAGGGGGTGGCCGGTCAGTTCCCGGAATGTCCAAGAAAAACAAAGTGGTTATTCTGAGTGAAACTGTGGCCTGGGTGAGTCATGGTGGGTCTGCTTTAAATTAGACAGAGCATTTCTGAGATTCTTTCATTTCCTGGCCACTGTGGGTTAGAGGTTAGTGGAGACATTACCTCACCTTACCTTCTGCTCTGAGGTAGGGAAGCTGATAGGGTGTGGGCCTCGGGCTGGGATAAAATGTCGGGGTGGGGGGAGTAGATGGCTGATAGCCCCACTTGGGCTCCTTCTCCAACACCCGGTCTCCCTCTGGGGTTGCGGATACTGGATATTTGGGGGTACAGAGGTGTTTCCATGTTTGTGGCATTTAGTTGAGTAATGATAGCATTTACAAATACACTCCTTTTGGAGGACTTGCAAAAACTCAACTGCAGCTCTGCAAGTTAAAGGCTGGCCCTTTCATGTGGGCACCAGGTGGCCAGGCCTGCCAGTTCCCCTGCAGAATTTCCCCACAGGAGTTCCTGGGTTAAGGGTGGAGCCCAGTTCTGGTTTGGGAAATTGCTTTTGGCCAGTCTTGAAGCTTGTGGGAGTCCTAGGAAATTCCAGGTGCTGGAGTCAAGCAGCCCCAGGATGGGTTCCCACACCCTGAGTGGCGTTCCCCTGCTCTGGCCGGACCTCAAATATCCTCATCTTTAAAATGCGGGAGAGGATGCCTACCTTTCACAGTTGTCAAGTGGATTCAATGGGAAGCAGTGTGGTCAAGGTTCTTTTGTTTCAAATGAAGTAAATCCAAAGTTTTCTGATTGTAAGAAATAGGAACTTCCTCAAGCTGCTTTATGGTGAAGGGGAGTTTGTGGTATGGAATCGAGGGACCTTCATGAAAAAGGCCTACGGCCTTTCTGAGAACTGAAACCAGGGATCCGAAAAGGGATTTGCAGTTTCTCTCTTCCTGCTCTGTCTCTGCGTGTCCTGGGGTACCCGTTCCTCCTGGTGCCTCATAACCTTGGGTAACCCTTCCTCCTGGTGCCTCATATCCTGGGGTACCCATTCCTCCTGGTGCCCAGGGCCAGTCTCCTCCCACTGCTGCCGACCAGCTTCATCTTCTCCAGTTACCCACAGCCCAGGCTGCTAGGTCCGCTGTCAGTGTTCAGTAGATGAAGGGCAGCTTCTGCTGTTACTTGGGTTTGGTGTGTGTGTGTGTGTGTGTGTTTTATGTTTATTGATTTCAGAGAGAACAGGAAAGGGAGAGATAGAAACATCAACAATGTGAGAGAATCATTGATTGGCTGCTTCCCACTTGCCCCTTCTGGGGATCAAGCCCTCAACACAGTACCAGGAATCGAACCATAGCCTCCTGGTTCATAGGTTGACACTCAACCAGTGAGCCTGTTCCTTTGGTGTGTATGGTAATAGGAGCATGCTGAACATCCCACTTAGCCTCCAGAGGGGCTCCTCCTTCTCCACTTGCTCTGTCCCTGGGGGCTGACCTGTGTGCACTGTCTCGACTGAGCTTTCTCGGCTTGTGGGTTCTGTCTAAGTCCAGCCCCCAGTGGGTACCAGCAAGAAAAGGGAGAGCAGGAGAGAGAGCTGGCAGGGCATTCACTGTTCTAGCTCCTTGCCTGTGGCAATAGGCTGGCAGCGGGGTGGCTGGTTCCCACACGGAAGGCCACAGTACCCTCCCAGCCACCGTCCTTCAGCGACAGCTGGTCCAGGTTCCCTGACCACCTCCTCTCCTGTCCCTCAGGCGCCCCATGGTGATGGCTCTCCACAGAGGTGCTGCGTAGTCCTTGTTGGCCTCCTTTGATCTTGTCCACAGCTTTATAAATAGTCCATTCATGTAATCCTCTCCAAAATAAGACCTGTGACTTTGAGTGGCCGTCTCTCTCCTGGGGGCACTCTGAGAATACAGGAAGGTTGAGGGCAAAGAGAGCTGCATCTCCTGGCCTCATCTTCCACTCTGGTTCCTGTTGGAAGTGGATGAAGGAGCTAGAAACTCTTTGAGATAAGCATCACAGGTAAGATATGCAGAACTGAGAAGACACCCAGAATTCTGCTAGAAGTGAAAAACAGTACAATTGCTGTGTTGGAGGGAAGGGGGGGGATGAGAGGAGGATTGCGGAGATAACTTCTCTTGTAAGAAACTCTCCATCTTCCTGGAGGATTGTGGCCCACACGAAAGAGTTGGAAATATGCTGCCAATCCAGCGAAAGCCTCCTAAAAGTAAGTGTCATCATACAGGCTGCGAACAGAGACTACTTTTAAGTTGCTGACTTCCCTGTGTTTTTCACTCCCAAATTCAATGGATTGGTCGCCAGAAACTCCGTCTTTTCCTTTCCTTTTCCAATTGGCTTCTGCATATCTCCCTGTGGATTTGGCCATGACAATGGCCTATGACAGACTTCCCTTCCCTGGTCTCTCTTGTTCAGTCTGTTCCATAGCTTGCTGTCAAATTTGTTTTGGCTTAACACAGACCAGTGCAGGTCAAGTTCCAGATCAAAAGTACTCCATGGTCCCCTGTGGAAGTGTCTGCCTGTTGCAGCCTGACAGTCAAGACCTCTGCAGTCAGTCCCCAGCTCAACGTTCTTTCTAGTCTACCCCCCATTCCAGGAACTTCCCACTCCTGACAAGTCCGATTCCCCACTGACCTGCCAATCCTCATCTCCCCTCCCCGGCCCCACCTCCCATCTAGTCTTTAAAATGCAGTTCAAATCCCACTTCCCAAGAAGGGCTTCCCTGCCCACTCGGCCAGAGGTGTCTTCTCACATTGAACCTCTACCACTCAGAAGAGGAGCACTCAGAGGTCAAGGAGGAAGAGCTGAAAGAAGGATCAATCACTGAGTTCATACAACAATGACAGTGTCTGTGCTTTCCCACTTGGATATGCCTCTGTGTGCCTCCCTGTGCATAAGTGTGGCCACCTCCACCCCAGAGGGGCTGAGGGAAGACCCTTCAGTTTTCAGTGAGGTCATCTCTCCTCAGGCCTCTGCCTTCTCTGATTTCATTACATGGTGGTGCCAGTGGCCTCCCTCTTCACAGATAAATCTGGAGCCCCTGGCTTTCTCATCTGAATGCTTGGGTCCAAGGTTAAGTGGGAGTCTTGAGGATTCCTGGACACTGGGCTGATCTTATTTCTCTGGAATTTTAAGTGGGCATCAGGAAAGGCACAATCATATTCTTTGGACAGGAATCCTGACCTAGCTTTAGGAAACCTTGTGCCTTTTTTCGCCCACATAGAAAGCCCAAGTCTTCTGCTGTTTTTGAGGTTGAACTTCAGCTGGTTTCAACCATTTTTGGTTACATATTCATACACACAGCTTTGAGCATTCATCACACTTCTGATCATTCAATCCAGAGTTTGCACTTGTCTTGACTACATAACAAAGGCCTCTACAGCACTGTAACAATGAATACCATGCAATTAATTTTTAGTAATTGATTATGCATGCCTTAAGAAAACTATAGGCTTATAAGGTTATTTTTATACCCAAAAGAATTCCAGTATGATTAGTGATCATTAATTCCATTAGATTGTGATCACTAACAGTATGGTAATGAAAATAATTTCAATTGGAATACTTTTTAAGAAAAAAATACTCGTCATGGGATATACTGTAACTTACCAAGAATAAATCATGCCAAACTAATCTCATTTCCATTATTTGTAGTCATCAGACTGACTAAAGATGTACTGCAGATGAGAATCAAAGAATGTCAAGCTTGCAACTGAGGTACATGCCCTTGACCAGAATCAAACCAGGGACCCATCTGCCTGCAGATAAGGCTCTACTCGCTAGGCCAAACCAGCTAGACCTTCTCATCCATTTCTTGGGAGAGACATGAACTTCCATCTTATTTAAGCCATTGTAGTCACTGTATTTCAAGGTATCTTTGTCACTGCAACTTCACTTGTATTTTTACTAATATAATAATTAAACTTACCACTAAGAATATTCTTCAGTTTCTTGCTTCTGAAGATTAATGGGGCAGAAACTTGTGATGAACTCTACTGACATTTTTTCCCATTTCTTGATCTGTCAGTCCATCAGTGTTCATTGAGAGCCACCAAAGTGCCAGCAGCTATACACAGTGCTGGAGATTTAATGGGGAATGAGACAGATATGGGCACTTGCTCTAATGGAGCCCCCCACATAGTGGGGAGACCAGCATCAAAGAAATGCCACAAATAAATATCTAATTATACTTTCTGATTTGTCTATGAATAAAAAATATAATAAGTCTTACAAGGGTCTGTGGGGTCTTCATTTCGTTTGAGAGACTTTAATGCTAACACCTAAAGAATGCGTAGGAATTAACCAGGTGAAGAGGTCAGGAGAAGTGTTCCTGCGGCTTGGGTCAAGGTCTAGAGGTAATAAGGAGGTTGGTACTTCAGGCATAGGAAGGTTAGTGTGGCCAAAGGAGGGCAGACATCAAGGACAATAGTTTGAATTGGGTCAGAAGGGAGAGTCCAAACATAGCAATCCAATTATTGCAAGGCCTTGAAGGCCATCTATGGTAGGCAAGATCCTTTTTTTATTTTTATTGACTTAAGAGAGGAAGGGAAAGGCAGAGAGAGATTGAAACATAGATGATGAGAGAGAATCATTGCCTGGCTGCCTCCTGCACACCCCACACTGGGGATCAAGCCTGCAACATGGGCATGTGCCTTGACCAGGAATTGAACTGTAACCTTCTGGTTCATGGGTTGAAGCTCAACCACTAAGCCATGCCAGCTAGGCAGTAGAATTCTTTTATAATTATTTTTCATTTTATTTTAGAGAGAAAAAGGAAAGGAGATGGGGAGAGAGGGAGAGGGAGGATGAGAGAGAAACATTGATTTGTTGTTTCACTTATTTATGCATTCATTGGTTGCTTCTTATATGTGCTCTGATCCAGGATTGAACTCACAATCTTGGCATCTCAGGATGATGCTCTAACCAACTGAGCTACTTAGCCAGGCTGTGGTAGGCAGGACTCTAAGATAGTCCCAAAGAGCCTCACCCACTGTGTACACATCCTATATAGTCCCCTCCCCTTGAATGTGGGTGAGGTCTGTGACTACAATAGGATGTTACTCTTGTGATGGCTATATTATTTGGCAAAGGTTGAGAAATTTTGCCAGTGTAATTAAGGTCCCTAATCAGTTGATTCTAAATTGATCAAAATGGAAATTATCTTAAGCAGGCTGAGTAGGTTAGGTGACCTCTTTAAAAGAGTGTCTATAAGCCACACATAAAAGGACAAATACTATATTGTTCTACTTATATGAGGTACTTCCTGTAGCCAAATTCATATAGACAAAAAGTAAAATGGTGGTTGTCAAGGCTGGGATGAGAGGAAAGTGGAAGTTATTGCTTAACAGGTAAAGAGCTTTTATTAGGGATGATGAAAAGTTCTGTTGATGGATGGTGATGATAGTTGCACTACAATGTGAATGTACACAATGTTGCTAAACTGTACATTTAAAAATGGTTACACCTTGGCCAGCATTGCTCAGTCGTTAGAGCATCAGCCCATGCATCAAAGGGTTGCAGATTCAATTTCCAGTCAAGGGCATGTGCCTGGGTTGCAGATACAACCCCAGCCCTAGTGGGAGTACATGCGGGAAGCAACCAATTGATGTCTCTCTCTCACATCAATGTTTCTCTTTCTCTCTTCTCTCTCTGTCTCTCTCTTCCCCTTCCCTTCCCTTCCATTCTCTCTGAAAATAAGTGGGGAAAATATCCTCAGGTGAGGATTAACAACAACAATAACAAAAAGAAATAGTTAAATGGTAAATTTTATGTTATGTATATTTACCACAATTTAAAAGGTCTAGATGTAAAAGCAACAGAGATAGTATTAGGTTGACTTTGAGGGAGTAAACTGCCATGCTGTGGAGAGGGCCATGAGGGAAACATGAAGCAAACTGAGAATCAGTCCTAGAGCTGCAAGGAACTAAGTTCCGCTGACAACCAGTGAGCATGGAAGAGGACCCTGGGGCTCAGAAGAGATCATGGCCCAGTTAACACCTTAATTGCAGCCTTGTGGGATCCAGAGCCAAGGACCCAAGTTAGCCATGCCCAGACTCCTGACCCACAGAAACCGTGAGATTATATATGTGTGTTCTTTTAAGTTGCTAAGTTTGTGATAATTTGTTATCTAGCAGTAAGATATTAATATACCTGGCTATGGATTTAGAATCTTATCCTGTGTCCAAGGAGAATCTATGGGTTACTTTAATGATGGGAGTGCCAGGATCAAATTTATACTTTTTAAAGATCATTTGGACTGCTTCAAGGAGAGTGAGCATGGAAGTAGGGACATCATTTGGGAGGTTACTGAATAACTGAGGCAAGAGGTGACATGGTTGCTGGGACTCCACTGGTGACAAAGAATGGAAAGGAATGAACTGATTCTAAATATATTTGGAGATGTGTGGATAAAAAAGTAGTACATTTATACCATGGAATACTATGCAGCAGTAAAAAGAAGAATCTCTTACCCTTTGAGACAGCATGGAGGGACCTGAGAGAGTATCATGCTAAGTGAAATAAGTCAGTCAGAAAAAGACAAGTATCACATGATCACACTCATGTGGAATCTAAGTAACAAAATAAAATGAATAGAGTGGATCCAGAGACATACAAGCATGAACCAGAGTGCGGAATCTCAGAGGGAAGGCAGGGGAGGTGGGCGGGTAGAGGTAATCAACCAAGGACCTTGTATGCATATATGCATAACCCATGGACACAGAAAATAGGGTGCTGAAGGCCTGGAAGGTGCTGGAGGGGATCAATGGGGAGGAAGGGGGGACATATGCAATATTTTCAATAATAAAAAATTATTTTAAAAAATATATATGTATGCATATTTGGAAAGTAGGTGATAGATTAGAAAGATGGAAGGCAGTGATGGAAGGGTCAGTGATGTCTTCCAGACTTTGAACATGAGCAGCTGTGATAGGAAACCCTAGAAGGGAAAATGTGCCTATGGGAAGTCCTTTCCTGAAATCCTTTAGGGAGTTCTGTGCTAGTTAGGAATGCATTTAACTGCAAAAACTCAAATGACTGGGCTGAAATGATAAATATGTTTAATTATATCACATACCAAAGGCTTAGAGGTAGGAGTTCCAAGGTTGGTTCAGAAGTTTTGTAGAAAATGAAAACTCTGAGCCACATATTCTTTAACTCAGCTCTGGCTGAAAAAGTTTCATTCCAGTTCAAGGCTGCAAGCCTGAGTCTATAGGTAATGAATAACCTTGACAGAATGGGAGTCTATTGACATAGGTACTTTAGGAAGACAAACCCTGAGTCAGCCATTATATTTTGTTAGATAACAAAACAGCAAAGCTCAGCACTGAAAGTGCCATTTTTGGCCATCTCTCTCAACCTTGATAGTATCACTTGCCTCACCTTTAGCTCTGCTGTGGCCCCACCCTGCCAAACCAGGTTGGCAGCCTCTTCCCACCCAGTGCCCCACCGTGGCCTCACCCCACCAAACCCAGAAGGTTTGTGAAGCCTACACAGGGAACTCCCCTTGAATGACTGGTGCTGGTGGTCAGGAAGAGGGAGTCTGGTGTTTCTAGGTCCCACAGAACTGAAACAATCAGAGAGACAGTTCTTGGCAGGCTAGTGCTCCCAGGGCACTTTGCAGACAACAGACTGAAACATGTCTTCCCATGATTATTTTTTCAAGATGGGGAGGAATTGCTGTTTTGCCTAATACATAGAAACAAACACAGAAAGTTAAGTGAAGTGAAGAAACAGAGGAATATGTTCCAAATAAAAAACAAGACACACCCCAGAGAAAAACCTTAAGGAAACATCAATAAGTAATTTACCTGAGGAAAAAGTTCAAAGGAAAGGTCATAAAGATGCTCACTAAACTCAGGAGAAAAACAAATGAACACCGTAAGTACTTCAACAAAGAGATAAAAAAATAAAAATTCCAAACAAAAGTTCAAGAACTGAAGAATACAAAAACTGTACTGAAGAAAATACTGTAGAGGGATTCAACAACAAACTAGATAAAGCAGAAGAAAAAAAATGGTGATCTGGAATACAGATCAGTGGACATCACCCACACAGAACAGCAAAAAGAAGAAGAAATTAAGATAGTTTAAGTATGGGACAACATAAAACAGAACAGCATTCACATTAGAAGGGTCCCAAGAGAAAAAGAAAGAGAAAAATGGACAGAGAACTTATTTGAAGAATAATGATAGAAAACTTTCCTAACCTGAGGAAGGACACAGACATCCAGATCCAAGAAACCCAGAGGCCTTCAAATAAGATGATCCCAAAGAGATTCACACCAAGACACATTATAATTAAAATGTCAAAGGATAAATATAAAGAGCGAATCTTTAAAGCAGCAAAAGAAAAACAACTTGTTACATACAAAGGAACCCCTTTGTATTCAGATTTTCAGCAGAAACTTTACAGACTAGAGGGAGTGGTTTGATATACTCAAAGTGCTGCAAGAGAAAACTTGCCACCAAGTTTTTTGCAACTTAGTGTCACTCTGTCACAAAGATGGCAGTGCCCAGTCCTCTCAGCCCTGTCGGAATCTCCAAGTCCTGGGAGGAACGGGTGGGCAGCCGCTGAGAGCAGGCAGTGTGAGTGGCCTAGCAGAATGCTTGCTGCCATCAAGAATGCCTGTCCCTTCCAGATTCCCCCAGGATGTCCTCGTTAGCTGCCCCCCACCTGCTGCAGGAGCCCCCACCCCACCCAGGCCCAGAAAGGCCCTTTGCCTTGTTTAGCTATTTCACAGGCACAGCTCTTGCCTCCCAAGTTAGGACATTCTTTTTTTGTTTTGTTTTGTTTTGATTTTTCACAGAGAGGAAGGAAAAGGGATAGAGAGAAACATCGATGAGAGACATCAATCAGCGGCCTCCTGCACGCCCCCTACTGGGGATGTGCCCGCAACCAAGGTACATGCCCTTGACTGGAATTGAACCTGGAACCTTTCAGTCTGCAGGCCGATGCTCTATCCACTGAGCCAAACCAGTTTTGGCCCAAGTTAGGATATTCTTGAGGAAGCATATTGTTACCCCTCTGAGTCTTCCTTTTCTTCATCTACAAAACTGATAAAACTGCAGCTGATATCCGCCCACCTACCTAACATATTGTCAGAGGTTCAAATGAAGGATGGATGTTAGGGACACAGAGATGCTGGTGACACTCCTCCTGCAGCCAGCTGCTACAGACCCACTCCCCTCTCCCCGCAGATCACCCTCAGGTCACTGCCCAGGCTCGGCTGGGAAAGCTGAGGGGCCTCTAGGGCTATTTCCACAAGGTCAGAAGTGCACTGAGCTAAAATAGCTTCTACAAAAAGAGGGCAACAGGTAAGAACACTTCCAACGAAGTTTCTCAGACAGTGGTTCTCAAACTAGATCGGAAGTAAGGCTACCCCAGAGGGCTTAAGTAAGACACAGAGTTTCTTTTTTTTTTTTTTATTGATTGATTTTAGAGAGAGAGAGAGAGACAGAGAGGAAGAGAGAGAGGGAGAACAAGAAGGAGTGAGGGAGGACAAGATTTGCTGTTCCACTTATTTACTAGTAAATACTACTTATGTATTTACTCGTGGCCCGGTGCATGAAATTTGTGCACATTAAAAAAGAATTAGAGAAAATATTTTAATATTGCTATTTGCTCTTTCTCTATAATAGAAGTGTCAGAGATGAAAGAAAATTAGTAAAATGTATATGAAAATATCCTTCCTGTCAGAGTTTGGGGCGCACTGTGGGACTCAGAGTCAAGTCCTTGCCCACTCACGTGTACCTCAAAATCACGCAAGACCCAGACCTGGCCCCACCCCCATCAAGCCCTGCTGGGCATAGGGTGCAGCCTCAAGTCACCCAGTCTGGTGCCAGGCAGAGGGTGCAGCCTCAGGACCCCCATCAAGCCCTGCTAAGCAGCGAGTGGGGGAGGGAGAAAGGGGAGGGGCAGGGAAGGAAGGAGATAGAGGGGTGCAGCCTTCCAGTGATGGGTGGGGGCACAGCCTCAGGTCCTCCAGCCGGAGGCAGGAAGTGTGGCCTGAAGTCCCCCATCAAGCCCCACCAAGTGGGACACAGGCCTGAGGTCACCCTTTAAGCCTCGCTGGGTGGGGGTGCAGCCTCAGGTCCCCTGGCCTAGCACCAGGGCATGAGGCATGGCCTGAGATTCACCAGGCCAGGGCAGGTGGCATGCCTTGAGGTCCCCATCAAGCCTTTCATGGCAGGGTCATAGTCTCAAGTTCCCTGGCCTGGCACCAGGTGGGGGCCGTGGCCTCAGGTTCTCCAGCCCGGCATCGGGGTGAGGAGGATGACCTGAGGCCCCCCAGGCCAGCACTGGGGTGGGGGACATGGCCTAAATTCCCCTGTCAAGCCCTGCTAGGCGGGGGGCATGGCCTCAGGTCCCACAACCCAGCACCAGGGCATGGGGTTCAGCTTCAGGTCCCCCCACCGGCTTCTGGGGCAAGTTGTGCGGCCTGAGGTCCCCCGTCAAGCCCTGCCAGGTGGGGGGGGGCATGGCCTGAGGTCCCCTGTCAAGGTCCACCAGGCAGGGGTGCAGCCTGAGGTTCCCTGGCCTTGCACGGGATAAAGGGCGCAGCCTGAAGTCCCCTGCCAAGCCCCACTAGGTGTGTGTGTGTGTGGGGTACAATCTCAGGTTCCTTGCCCGGGCCCAGTGCCATGCAGCCTCAAGTCCCTGCTGATTGCTTGTTAAGGCTCATTATGAGAACTCAACCTCTGCTGTGGGCACAACATCTTTGTTATGGTGTGATGGCCAATTTGCATATTCCCTTTTTATTATATAGAATTGGTTGATTTTTCTATGTGCCCTGACCAAGGATTGACTTGAAACCTTGGTATATCAGGATGATGTTCTAACCAAGTAACCTACCTGGACAGGACCCACCACAGAGTTTCTGATTCAAGAAGTTTGGGGTGTTGCTGGTCTAGGGGACCCCACTTTGAGAACCTCTGCTCTAGAAAACGGAGGAGAAAAGGACGCTCATTTTGAAGACTTCAGACACAGGCATTCCCTCCATCCTTCTTTTCCACTTCCCTTCTTTCTTCTTTCTTTCTTGCTTCTTTGTTCCACACTTACTATTAGAGCACAAGTCTGTGCTGGCTGACCAGAGAGCCATTGGCTGCCGGGGGCCAGGCCTGTGGTGTGACTAGATGTGGAGGAGTCGAGTGAATCAGCCACCAATGGAGGGGAAATACATGTTTTTGGCAAGGTGCCATGGTATCCTGCCAGACCCTGTGAGAGGCGGGGCACTGCACAGACAGGGCAGCCCCCTACTGTACCCCTATCCCCCACTGTTGGTTGGGTGGTCCCCAGGCAGCAGGATGCTGGGGTGAACAGCTGGTCTGTGGGGGAGGCACCTGACCCAGTGGGAAGCCTGGCCCCAGGCCCTTGCTCAGCCTTCAGAGGCAGGGCTGGAGAGCAGACTGAGCAGCACAGAGCAGCCAGCCTCTGGCCTGTAGATGCCACGTTGTTGAATTTCCCCTTTGCTCCAGTGTCTTCATGCCTGCCCCCTGCCCTGGGACCCATGACGAACCCCAGAGTTCACCTTCCCTTAGACTAAGCCACCAGACTCCATAGGCCTCCCGTGCCCTCCCTAACTGACCAGGATCTCATTCCTCAGGGCTCCCCTTCCTATTTTCAAAGATCGCTAACCAATCTGAACATATTTTCCTAAGAAAATGTTTTATCAATTTTTTTTTAAGAGAAAAAGGGAGAAGGGGAGAGAAACATGGATGGGCTGCTTCCTGAACACCCCTTAGTGAGGATTGAGCCACAACCCGAGCATGTGCCCATATCAGGAATGAAACTGGCGACCTCTCAGGGCATGAGATGACACTCAACTATTGAGCCACATAGGCCATGGTGGAAAACATTTAATTTTAATTACCATTTTACAAACAAGGAAACAGGAAGAGGCCCAGGGACTTTCTCAGGGTCACAGTGTCAGTTGGGTATCTGATTTCAGAGCTGTTTCTTGCCTGAAACACATCCAATTGCTCCACCATAGTCGTCTGACTTATTGAAGGTGAGAAAACTTCAGGGCCATGTGTCCAGGCAAGAGTTACGATCGGGGAAGGAGTGTTCATTGTGGTCCAGCTGAGCTCCATGGTGTCTGAAACCATCACAGTGAGCCCCAGCTGCAGGCTGATTTGGCCCGAGATGACATCGCCAGGCAGCTGGCCCAGGAGGCAGCCTCCTGCAGGGCCACCAGCCTCCTGAGCAAGGCTGACAGCCACTTGCAAAGACCTAGAGTCAGCAGCATGTTGGTTGAACCAGAGCAACCTGTCCTCAATTCAGGGGAAGGTAGAGCAGTGGGGTAAGTGTGAGCAAGAGGAGGGGTAGTGATGGCAGCCACGGCCTGGTTCTTTCTTCATTTCCCTCCCTCTGGCCCTCCCCCAAAGCCCTGCTGCTGCCAGCTGAGTGAGCCATAGTCCTACCCTAGTGGGGGGCTGCAGCAGGGTGTGCCAGCTACATGAAGCCTGGTGGTTCAGCCTTGGGCCTGGCCATGGTAAGGCTGATTCCCTGCTGTTGTCTGTTTGGGGCACTGGATTAATGAGCTCCAAGATAAGAACCTGTGAAATAGCTCCTGCACCCTTGGGTGCCTGTGCAGTGGGCATCCAGGCTGGGTGGATGCAGGATGGGGGAGGGAAAGGTAGCAGAACGGTCAGGATATTTGGGTTGGAACATGCCTTCCAGACCTCTGAGCCCAAATCTGTTTTCTAGACTTGCTCACAGGCAGTCACCTGAGCAGCCTGTGACACCAGAAGCAGCCAAGACGTGCAGAGTCGCTCAGCCCTGTTCCCTGTACCATCCGGCTGCTCCCTGGTCCTATGACTGACCAGAGTGGGAGGGAGTTCTGGACTGACCTGAGTGCCCTGGTCACACTCCTGGGAGGACAGGTGCTGCTCAGGGAATGTGAGGTGTGACCTTCATTAAATAATCAAGGCTTAACTTTTTTTAAAAATATATTTTATTGATTTTTTATAGAGGTTTAGAAACATCGATGAGAGAGAGACATTGATCAGCTGCCTCCTGCACACCCCCTACTGGGGATGTGCCCACAACCAGGATACATGCCCTTGACCAGAATCGAACCTGGGACCTTTCAGTCCGCAGGCCGACGCTCTATCCACTGAGCCAAACCAGTTTCAGCCAAGGCTTAACTTTTTAAAGGGAAACTTCTCAGAGCAGCTTCTAAGAAATCCTCTGGTCATGTGCCTGCTCCTGCCCCACAGGGGTTCCGCTTGCAGGAGCTCAGGTTGAGCAAGCAGCCCCCTCCCCGGCAGGAAGGAGCTGATGGGCATCCTGTCAACCCTCATCTCCTGGCAGATGTGCACCATGCGTCCCGAGAGCGCTATCACAAGCACACTCCTTATGGAGGGCTGGAAGAGCTCAAGGTCTTAGTGGGGAAAACAGGTGCCAATGACTCACTCTTCAGCTCATCACACTTCAGGGAGGCGATGGCGGCTGTGACAGGCACAAGGTATGGCTTCCTCTAAGCTGTGGGTTCTCCACCTGCTGCACACGAGGCTCCTGGGCTCCCCCAGCACCCAGGCCACACCCAGCCTTGATGTCAGATTCTCTGGGAGAGGAGTCAGGGAATCAGTTTTAAAAAAGAAAACAAGATTCCAAGGTGGCTCCAATGCTGAGTTAAGAACCTCTGTTCTCAGTGGACTTTGGTACAGAGGGGTTCTGGATGCTCTAGGAATTTTGAAATTTCCAACTATTTTGGTGGCTGGGACTGAAGGAAGGGCTCTTTGTAAATGAGGCAGGAGATAAAGGTGCCTCCCACCCTGCAGCCCGGGCCCTCCCACTCAGCAGTCTGCACAGAGACCACTAATGGACAGCATGTCACCTAACCAGCCTTTCCTACTTCAGGACCCTCACAGCCCCATCCAATCATAGACTCCAAATTTGAGATGGGCAAACAGCAGAGACAACTCCTAAGTCATTCTTTAGTCTGTGTAGGTGCAGATTACGAAGGGCCCCAACATCTGATTAAAACCACCCATACTAACCCATGTTACCTCACAGCAACTAGAATGGCTACTATCTGTAATCTACATGCATATTTATTTATAGAATCAGGAAATAGGTACTGGTGAGGGGGTGAAGAAATCAGAAACGCTGTGCTTGTGTGCTGTTGGTGGAGATGTAGCATGATACAGCAGCTGTGGAAAACAATATGGCCAGCTCCTCAAAACATTGAAAACAGAATTGCCGTGTGACCCAGCAATTCCACTCTGGATTGAAACTTGGAGGAATTGGAAGCAGGGACTTTCCCCCTCACCCACTCACACACAGCCAGCAATGGGCACTCACACAGGAGCCGACACTTTCACCGAAAGTGGTTTATTAGAGTAACAGCGAGAGGAAGCAGGGAGGCCGGGAGGAGCCTACAAGTACAGGTGGGCAAAGTGGGGCCACAATGGTTTGTCTGGAAAATACAGTAATTAATAAATAGTACAAGAATAAACTGTGTTTTGGGTAAACCAGTTTGCTCACCCTGTTTTCATTCGGCTTTTACTTGGGGGCAGGGGACTAGAGAGGAGAGCTCCAGCTCCAGATGGGGCAGGGACCAGGTACTTCTGACGTGCCTGGTTTCCTCCCAATATGGACAGGAAATGTCTGACTCACAGGGGACTTGTAATCAAGCTGGTAGTGTTCTTGATGAGAACCCAGAAAGTCAGCCTACACACACACACACAAACCTGTTAGAAGCAAGTGAGTTTAGCGTGGGTGCTGCCACCTGGAACCTGAGGGAAGGACCTCCAACAGCGCTGCCTGTGCGGCCCACCTCAGCGTCCCAGCTCACAGCTGTGGTGAGGCCTGTGAGCCCGGCAATCACTCTCCAGGCCACTGGGATTAGGGAACAATTATGCTGCTAGCCCCATCCTCTTCATCCATTCTGGCTTGGGCTTACGTATCTATTTCAAAAAAAAAAAATCAAATGTGCCCTCAGAGAAGAGCATTTCTAGGACTGAATATTCCAGGGAGCATGCCATCTTAAACAGAAGGGAGGCCTCCCATGAAGCTGCTGAACTGAGGGGAGCAGGGCAAGATTCCTGCCCACCACAGGAAAGCTCTAATTGTCTGCTCCCAGACCAGGAATAAGGATATTCTAGGAAAGAAACTCAGCTACACAGGAAACACCTGGGAGGAGTGGACAGGAAGGACAGGGGCCACCTCCCTCTGGACACAGGTCAGGGTCTGGCCTCATGTGGGGTCACGGCCTGTCTGTATTCTGGGCTTGCTCCCTCACCTCTGCCTCCTCAGGGCCCCCTGGCACTGAGTTTTCTTCTATGTTTATGCCCACCCCTGGGGCCATGCAGCCATGAGCCTCAAATCACAGAGGACTGACTGGCTCCCACAATCGGGGATGAGGGGGAAATTAAGTAGGCATGGCCCCTTACTTCCAAGACGCAGCTTCATCTGTGGTGCAGGGCTCACGAGACCCTTCTTCCTGTGCCCTAGCTGGCGAGCCTTGCTCCTAGGGGTTTCCCCAGTGTGGTCACTCTCCCCAGCAAGGCCTTCCTCCCCCGCCAGACACACAGCTCCTCCCGCCTGGCTTCCGCTCTCCTGGCCTTGAGGCCAGAGGCGGGCTTCAGGAGGGCAGGCTGGAGCGGAAGGGGCAGGCTGGGGTCACAGGAAAGGCTGTGGGGCTGAGCTCTCTCCCAGGTCCTCTGCCAAGACCAGGAAGAGGAGCCGAGAAGGGACTATGCTGAGAAATCCCAGTCCTGAGCTCTCAAATCACAAATGCGGACACCACAAACAAGGAAAGAATAAAAAAACTCCAAGCTTTAAATTTTTCTCTCCCAATAGCTAGTTCCAGTGATGTTTATTACGCAGCTTGAGCTGGAATAACCTTAGACAATAAGAGAAACAGCCTCTGGTTTCACTGAGTCTTCGTACAGTCCTAACTTTTCAGTTCACGTCAGGGCCCCTGGCTGTGGTGCCAGAGACCATGGGAGGCCAGACGGAGCAGGTTCTGCACAGAGGGACGAGGGCCTCGGAGCAGAGCCAGAGAAAGACAGCCAAGCAATTCGTCCCAACAGTGCAGCCTGGCTGGTGACAGGGTTTTACATGTAGGGTGAGCTGCTGGGGCCTGGGAGAGACCAGCCCAGACCCAGAACTAATCTGGCCTAAAAGGACATGTGGCCACATGCCAACAGGGCCACCACCCTGGCCCAGCCCAGACACTGGATGGGTAGAGTTCTGTGCCACCCTGTGCTTGGCCCAAGGAAAAAGCCTGGGTGGAGTCTGGGGAACTCTGTCCACAGGGTGGCAGGCTCTGAGCGCAGGGCCGGTGCAGCAGGGCCAGGCATGGGCTGTCTCTGCTCCGGAACCCAGAATCCCGCCTGCAGTTATTGGCTGCTCAGGGCAATGGGCCCTCGCCTTCCTACCTGGAGGAGCAGGGCTCTCACCTCTAAGTCTCCTGCAGCACAGGGGCCCTCCCCTCGGCATTTGCTGAACATGTGTATGTCCTGAGATGGAGAGGGAGAGAGAGAGGATGCCAACGCTGCCACTTTCCCGGGGAAGCTGCTCCTCCGATCCCAGCGTCACTGCTGTGCTCCGCACTGTCACTGGGAGGCCAGGTTCCGGCGGCGGTGGCTATCGAAGGGGCTGCTTGAGCTCGAACAGGCCTGTCCCGCCCTTGACGACTTTCCCAACCACAAGGCAGGCGGAAGGAGACCTCAGCTCATCATGGGATCCTGGGGGAAAGAGCACATGGTAGGTGGCTGAGAGAGGACCCTGGAGTAGCCGAGGGTCCTGGAGGCTAACTGCCCTGCATGTGAGAGAAGGCCCTTTTCCCTTCAAAACACAGAGGCGCTTCCCTGCCTGCTGCCCACCCTCCCCGACAGCTTCCTCCTTGAGATCTTACTCTCATACAAGGTGAAGGCATGTGGAAAGGGGCCCTAGGAACAGCCCGTTTGCCTGGAGCAGATTCAGGAGGGCCACCCTACCCACACTGACCCAGCATCGTGGCCTGCTTCAGGAACTGGAAGCTGGTCTCAAACGTCATCTGCTGCAGAGGGGACGAACTTGACTGGATCCCAAAGCGGTTCAGCGGCTTGTAAACACCCTCGAAGCACATGTAGTCGGCGACCAGGGAGAGATGGCGGGGATCAACTGCAATGCCTGTCACATGGGCAGCAACATCAGGAAGGATGCACTGGGGCAGTGGCTCTCGAACGGCTCCACCCCCAGCTCCAGCACTTATTCCCTCCCTAACCGGGGCGTGTCCCCCCTTCTCCCTCATTATACTGCCACCAGTCACACAGGAAACAGGTTCCAGACGGGGTGTGAGAAGTGACAGCACTGCTTTCACTCGAGAATTGAAACCCTGAGGGCTGGACAGGCCAAGTTGTTGTTAGGATGTGCTGCCCCTGGTTTGCTCTCTGACATGTACTGTTGTAAGATTTTCCCCATAGCTTGAAGCAAGCAGCCTGAACCTGCAGAGGATACACTCCCCAACCGACTTGCGTGCTCTCCTCTGCCTGACTGAGTTGTGCAAACAGACATTCTGCTATCTTCCCAGGGTGCCCCATTGTTCAGGCAGCAACCCCAGCTGCGGGTGCAAGCCCGACCCAGCCCCCTCTCCAGGACACAAACACTCCCTCAGTGCTGACACCGCTGACACCTGGCCTCAGCTGCGGTGAGAGGATGTAATACAGTTTCTTAAACGCTCACGTCTCCTGGCCTGGCTCTTGCTGTGTAACCTAACAATTATCAGGCAGGAGCTTTCAGAGGCTGGCAGGCGAGACATAAGTGGTGGCCCTTGATGATGGGATTTGCCACATAAGACCGAAACACAAGTCACCCCTTCCCCATGGTCACTCTCAGGGCCTCCTACAGCTACATGCTCACGGTACCCCATTTCAGTTCCCGGGCGCTACTGGACGACACCTGAATCCCCCAATGACTGTCTGCAGTCTCTTACCGTACACAGCAAACACGTCCTTGATCTCCTTCTCGATCACACGCAGGGCGGCCTCGATGCCGTATGTGCTGGCCATTGCGTGGATGTCGTTGGAATAGAGGCGGCGCAAGTCCAGGACCTGGGGAGGGAGGAGGGACTGACTGGGAGGGCCTGGCCTCTGCTCCGTCCAGAGGCAACACCCAGGCTGCTCTCTCCTTGTCTGACTGTTGAGCACAACTGATGACAAAGTGGCCACTATGTGGGCCAGGATAATAGAAAGGAAACAGTGTGGGTAGAGCTGCCGACAGGATGCTGGCCAGGCCCAGGTCTGCTCCTTTGCCAGAGCTGAGGGATTTGGCGCCCACTTTAGAGTCAAGGTATTTTTTGTTTTGTTTTGTTTTTGTTTATTAACAGAAAGACCCATTTCCTAGGATCGAGACATTCTTGATGGGTGAGAAAAGTTCCCTGGTGGAAGTACAAACACCTGTCCAGGGCACTTGAGCAGGGACAGTCAGCTGAAGGGTGTAACCTGGGCCTCGTCAGGGTCCAGTTCGGCCACCCTGGGGGCCCAGTGGGGCTCCATGAGATGGCAGTCACCCCCACAGAAGACCTCAGAGAACCTTGGGGCTCATCTGGGCTTGTTTAAACGAACTCGCGAAGATGACATGGAGCTTGTCCTGGTTGCCTCTCAGCAGGCACGAGCCCACCTGCTCTGTCTTCTGGTGGAAGATGTGGTGAGAGGGTCCAGGGCAGAAGGGACCTCTGTGGGCAGCTGCTGTGGGGGAAGTCTGCGAGTTGGGAGATCTGTGTCTTGCTGGGGACTAAGGGACCCGGGTTAAAGGGGTCCCAGCTCCCAATATTCTGAGGGAAACACTTGTGCACAGGGGCTGAGATAATCTCAGAGGCTGGAGGGACTCAGAGAGGTGGGAGGAGCCAGGAGAGCTCAGATGGAAGGACAGACCTGCTGGCTGAGCAGGTGGGACAGGTATGTGGGCCTCTGTCGGCTGGGCCTGGGTCACCTCTACCCCCAGAGTCTGCTTCACCAGATAGAGTGAGCAGCTCCCAGGCCAGCCACTCGGCCAACTCTGTCTTACAACAGAGGTTTGGGAAGGTTTAATGACAAGGAAAAGCTTCTGTACTTAAACTAGTCTGAGAAACAGGGTTACAGTTAAGCAGGTTTCTGTACTGCGAGTCGTAACTGGGCGCATTGTAGATTCCATACAGGTGGGCCAGGCCATGCCAACTTGGTTTGGGGACCCTGGGCTAGAAGTGCCAGCATCTCAGCAAGGGCCAGAGCAGAGCAGTGGACCTGGCCCTGAGTGCCTAAGGCAGAGACAACGCTTGCCGTGCGCCAGCAGAAGGCCTGGGGGCCGTACCTCGGCATATTTGAACAGCTCTGGAAGGTTGATTCCTTCTGTGTTTAGGATGAGCTCCTTCTCATTCTGGCTGTTGGTGACTTCATTCAGGAGGCACCTTGTGATGCCCTTAGTTGCATAGATGACAGCACTGTGGGCCAAGGACACCACCAGGGAACTCATGTCAAAGTTAATCTTCATCAGCGGGAGCTTCACAGTCACCTGCCAGAAGAGGAGAGCTGAGCCCAGGAAGATGGCCGCCCTGAGCCCCACAAGAGGGCAGAGGCGGCACCAACCGGGTTCCCCGTGGTGTTCCTTCAAAGCCCTCCTGTAAGCGTCTTGGCTAGGGACAGGTGGCCCTCCTGGGGAGCTGGGTCAGTGTGTCTGCACCGTGAACCTGTGGCTAAACTGACCATACACAGCACCCATCTCCAGTCCCCCAGACCACAGTGGAAACGGCGAAGTGGAAACGTTGTCACAGGTGTTGGTGACAACGGTGAAAATCACGTCGCCCAACATTGCCCTCGCTACCCTTTCAGTGACCACAAAGCAACACAAGGGTTTGTGTGTGATCCTGGTCAGTGACTCCTGCCTACATGGCCACAGGGAAACCTGAGCGAGTCAGGGCACAGGGAAGCCCTGTGTGTGGACTGTCTGGGCATCCACACCACTGGCTGTGAGGGAGCCATATCCCAGGTTGGAGACCAGGGGTGGCAGGCAACAGGAATAAGTACCCTGTGGCCCCACACAGCTTCCACATGTGCTGACAACCTGCCGAACCGGGGCTGAATGGGGCAATGTGTGAAAGCACCTTCTAGGGCCTGATCAGCTGTCACCACATGTGAGCTTAAGGGCTCTGGAATTAAAAAGAGACACACTAACTCTTACGGGCCCCAAATGGTCGCTGAGCAGCAGGCCCCTCCTGCCGCCCGCTCTCCCCCCCACCATCCCTACCTGAGGCACTGACCACTGACCTGGCACCACAGGCTCTCCTCGGTGTCATATTGGTAGTCCTCTATGAACGGGTGGGACTCCCGGACAGCCTGCACCCGGCGCTCCACAGCCTCAGCTCCCTGGGTGCTGCTGGACTTCTGGGGCTGCCTCGAGGGTGGAGCAGGGGCCGAGCTCTCCTCAGGGCCTGAGCCCACCTCTTCATCCTGCTCCTGAGCCGTGGGGGCGCCTTCCTCTGGCGCATCCTCGTCGTCCTCATTCTCCTTCCCCTCCTCCTCATCCTCACTCTCATAGTCAACCTAGACGGAGCGCAAGTTGTCGCTGGGCCCACCATCACTCTGGCTGTCTGCAGAGGCTTATCTGACGGGCCCACCCAGGCCCCACTTGTTCCTGTGGCCTGGGCTGCCATCCTCCTTGCCCCGCTGGCCTGTCCCCTGAAAATGCCAGCCCCCCAGTGCCCATGCCCCTCCTCACTCTCACCTTGTGAATTCCCTCAGTCCCCCAACACTGACTGCCCTTTGTCCTTAAGCCACCATGACACCAGAGGACTGATTTCAGGGAGAGAACAGAGGTATTATCTTTTTATTTTAAAAACAGGAGGCAGCCTGACTTCGCCTTCTTGTCAAAGGCTGCTGGATGCTAGACACTGATTCAGGTCCAGGACAGCCTACATGGCCACAGGGAAATCCCATCCCGCCTGCAGGGATGGGATTCAGATCCACAGGGCAGCCCTGGATGGCACCATCCAACACCTGCCCCGAGAACAACCTCTTCTCAGCTGAGGTGTGAGGACAGGCTAGTCTGGCTTCAAGGTTCCTGATAGGTCCCAGCAGAGACAAAGGAGCAGCCTCAGGTGTCAGGAATGACCCTTTGGGTCTGACGGAGGAGGGGGGCATGACCACAGCCCCCTCACCCCAGCCCAAGTCCCCTCACCTCCTCCTCTTGCTTCTCCCTGCGTTTGACATCAGAAGCATCGGCGTCTCCCTCCTCTGCTTCGGCGTCCACAATGTGCTCCTCCTCTCCCTCCTCGCCTTCCTGCTCTCCCTGCGGTGAGGCCAAGGAGGAACAAGATGCGCTCTAGTTCCTACTGCCCAGGGAACTGTCCACCCACCAACCAATGCACCTATGTCCCACCTACCCTCCCACCCAACCCAGGGCATCCACCCAGCATCTATTCTGTGTAACCCTGATTCCATAACTCCTCTTTGGTCTGTTTTCACATGGATCACCTGAAAATCCTGCATTTAAAAAAAGTTTATAAAGGGCCCAGATTCTCCAAGTCAATAAAAAGAGATAGTGCAAAATATTGTTCCAGACAATTTTGTTGCAGGTGGAGATGAAGAGTAAGAGCTGTCATGGTGGAATATTGAGCATTTTAAAAGGTATAAAGTATTTATACCTTTCTCTTTCTAAACTTGGCTCCTACTTTCTCAAGTCTCCAGAGTGATTTAATGATAAGGACTGAGCAACCTTTCAGCCTTGAGTTAGCCAACAGGTAGACATCCAGGGTAGGAGACCCAGAATGCTCTCTAGTCGAAGCCAGCCCCTCAGTTTAGGGATGAGGAAACGGGCCCAGAGAAAGGAGGTGGCACAGCTAAGGTCACAGAGCAGGCAGGGACAGTACCTGTCTTTGCTGCAGCCCCACCTAAGTACAGCTCAAACCCTGGGTCAGAGGACACTCAGGGACCTGCCCCCACACTGCCTCGGGTCTAAAGGCTGTTCCCTGGCTTCTTCCCTTTTGGCCAAAAAGTCCAACTTCCCTGCTTCAAAATGCCTCTCGTCCCTGCCAGACCCTAGGTAAGTGGAAGGCAGAGAACAATGAAACCCCAAAACACTTCCAAAAGCCCCGCAGGAACCATTATTTTGAGTTTATCCTCAGGATAAAAAAAAAAATCAATTGGGGGGGGTAGAGGGGACTGAGAATGGTATCCTTAGAAACAGATAGATGAATGACCTGGGGCCCTGCTCCCTTTTGCAGCCCACCAGACCACACTGCTCCCTTTTGCAGCCCACCAGACCATGCTGCTCCCCTGCATGGCCACCAGACCACGCTGCCCCTTACGCAGTCCACCAGACCACACTGCTCCCCTGCATGGCCTGCCAGACCTGAAAAGTCAATGTTGCTTTCTCAGCCCAGCAGATAAATGCTAAGATAAGTGGAGAGATGGGCCAACACCAGGGAGGAGCTGAGGAGCTGAGAAGAGTCATGCACCTGTCCCAGGAGAGAAGACCCTCTCTGAGCCAGTCCCCAAGGACCTCTGAGGGACTCACTCACCGGAGTCCTCCCTGACTCCCCCGTGTTGTCCAGATCCCGCTGGGTAGCTCTTCGAGTGTTCACGCTTCTGAAAGCTGACGCTTTGTTATTCTTCTTTCTGATGGACTCCATCAGTATTTTAAAGAATCTAAAGCAAGAAGGCCATGCAGATCGTTCAGGAACAGGATCTCCACTCCCCCCTGCTACAGGGATAGGATGTTCTGTCTGAGGATCTCACACCATGTAGGCTGATATTGGTTGGGGCTATTCCGAGACCTGGCCTCCCCTGTAAGCTCACGTTTTCCCTCTTGCTGTTTCTGAATGGTACATGGAATGTCAGGAAGAACACGGTTCCCTGGCCTGCCAGGCTGCTCTGAACACGTGCTCTGCCCATCCTAGAGTAATAGTCTAACTCCCTCGTCTGTGAAAAGTGAGTATTAATATGTTTCATGCATCTTGTTTTAAGGTTTAGCCACCACACTTTGACAGCTGCCACAGGGCCTAGCAGAGCAATGCTCAATAAATGACAGTTGTTGGTGAAGCTGTGGCTGCCATCCAGCAAACCGCCGAATCTACAGTATGAGAAGGTCCTGCCAGGACTGGGGCCTTCTCCCTGACTGCCCCGCCCCTGCATCTCCAGAAAGTGGGACAGCTCAGGCCTGATAACTCCCATCTCCTTGATGTGCAAGCCCAGCAATCTGATGAAAGAGGTAAGATATGGACAAGCTCATTGGAATTTCGAAGGCAATGATAACTTTGTGGCAATAAATTCTGTCATCAGGTTAGAACCCAATCAATTTAAAAGAACCAAATCAAGTACAGCCTAGGGGACCTTTCCTGCCCGCCCCCTTCCTCCTAAGATATTTTTCATTCCCTTAGGGACTCATTCCATCCCACCTCACCCCAACACCTGCTTCTGTGTTTATTACTCTATCTGCTTCATCAGGCTGCAACCATACCAAATGGATTGTTCTTTGTTTGATTGATTAATCCTCACCAGAAGATATTTTCCCATTGATTTTTAGAGAGAATGAAAGAGAAGGGGAGAGACAGAAATAGATGTGAGACACACATCAATTGGTTGTCTCCCCGACACACGCTGGGATCATCATTGCAACCAAAGTATGTGCCCTTGACCAGAGTCGAACCTGAGACCCTTCAAGTCCACGGGCCAGTGCTCCATCCACTAAGTCAAACCGGGTAGGGCTGGACTGCTCTTAATTATGTAAAGTATCAGGTGCCTCCAGTGTCCAGGCAGCCAGCCAGTATTCTGAGTCTTTACTGTGCCCCAGGGCACAGCAAGGATGAAAGCCAGGAGTTTAGAGTTTTAATGTGAGAAGCAGGCAGGTCAAATGTTTACTATTGGGGGAATTATAAACAAAGTCACTGCCACTCTCTCTCCTCATTATTCTTTAAAACTTAGCTGTATGTGATTTTACTAAGGGCAGAAAAAGGGCTCCTTGCCTACTCATTTGGTCACTAGGCACCGGGGACCGAGCTGAGGGCCCGATGAGGGGAGGCCAGGTTTTCCATTAGAAGAGACTCCAACTGGGAAGCGAAGTCTCTAAAAGGGGTTGCTGTGGTTACTTTGTGGCAATATCACCCATCTGAGGCTCTTCCCTTCAGCATCCTAAGTCTCCCCACAACTGTCCTCAACCCCAATTACACATCTGCTCCCACCCACCTCTGTGCATGCTATGAGCTTATGCTCAAGCCATTTGCTCTGCTAGTGATTTTCCCAGCCCCTTATCTCACATGGAGCTGCATCCCACACCTCACACCAAGGTTGGGTCTAAGTGCAGATGTTATTTATTCCAAGAGGCCTTCTCTAATCTGCCTGGTTGGGAATCCTTTCTACGTCACCTGCCAATTTGGCGAACAGGACTGGTGCAGAACACATGAGAAGGTGAAAAACTAGACTAAACACATGACTGGTAAGTGGCAGACACTGGTAAGTGGGAGTCCTGGAGATGCAAACCGTGGGCCCTTCTGTGATTTTGCTGAGAGCAAGGGAATGAAGGCCCCAGTGACTGCCCCAGGGAAAGCTTGGCTGATAGTCAGACCGTGGCAACTGAAAGGGAACAGTAGGGGAGGCTGCACAGAAAGCTCCCATTCCACATAAATGATTATAAACAGAGAACATGACTCTTGGCTGTTTCCGAAAGTGCCTGCCAATAGCTCCACCACCTGCTGCTTTCTAAGTTGGACTCACAGAAGCGCTAACTTCAGTTCCATGGCTGGGACTGAAGACCAGATCTTACACCCCCCTGACCCTAGTTCAAGGCTCTTTCTACTTCTCCACCCCATCCCACAACCCAGATAATTTATATAGATGTTCAAAGCTACCTGCCAGTACAAATATGTGTCACTGTGTATCTATATTTTTTTGTTTCCTATCTGTGTTAGTCTCATGAACCCTCATACATTGTTGGTGGGAATGTAAACTGGTGCAGCTACTATGAGAAATAATATGGAGGTTCTTCAAAAAAGGATCCAGCAATGTGACTACAACTGAGTATCTATATAAAAAAAAGAATGAACTGGCTGGTATGGCTCAATGGTTGAGGATCGACCCATGAACCAAGAGGTCACTGGTTTGATTCACCAGTCAGTCAGGGCACATGCCCAAGTTGTGGCATTGATCCTCAAGTAGGGGGTCTGTAGAAGGCAGCTGATTGATGATGTTTCTCTCTCATAGATGTTTCTATCTCTCTGCCCCTCTCCCTTCTTCTCTGTCTAAAGTAATAATAATAATAATAAAGAATGAAATCCATCTATGAAAATATGAATTGATCTAGAGGGTATTATGCTAAATGAAATAAGTCAACAGAGAAAGACAAATACCATGTGATTTCACTTACATGTGGAATCTACAAAACAAAATCAAAACCCAGACTCACAGAACAGATGTGCCAGAGAAGAGAGGGCTGGAGGAAGGGGGAGAAATGGGTGAAGGGGATTAAGAAGTACAAACTTGCAGTTATAAAATAAGTCAGTCACGGGAATGTAGTGTATAGCCTGAGGAATACAGTCCAAAATATAGTATTAACTTTGTAAGGTGACAGATGGTGACCAGACTTATTATGGTGACATTTCACAATGTACAAAAATGTCGAGTTACTTGTTGCACACCTGAAACTAATATAATGTCAATTATACCTGAATTAAAGAAAAGTGTCATGATCCCCAGCTGGGGGAGAAGGGAAGAAAGGGAGAGAAAGGAAGAGAGAAAGGGGGCTAGGAGAGAGGAGGGAGAAATGAAGAAGCAGCTGCGTGTGGGAGGATCACGCTTCTGCAGCACATGTACACTTCCTGTGGTCTGTAAGAGGCCTTACTGGGGGCTTCACTGCCCACACCTGACAACAGGGTCCTAGCCATGCCCCAGCCCACATACAGCTCCTTCCCTCACCTCGGGCCCATTCTGCTGAAGTCACAGAGCAGCTCCACCAAGAGCTACTGCACACGCTTTATCACAGCTTTTCAAGTGCACAAGCAAAGTACAAAGTGGGAGTTGAAAAAGTCTTACTCTGTGAAAAGAAGCCAAGCCTGTCTTTCATCAAGAAGAAATTTTTAAAAAGTGACAGATTTTCACCCTAGCTGGTCTGGCTCAGTGGATAGTGTTGGCCTGCAGACTGAAGGGTCCCGGGTTCCATTCCAAGACAGGGCACATGCCTGGGTTGTGGGCTCAATCCCCAGCAGAGGGTGTATAGTCCTAGAAAAGGACTGCATGGCCAGCACATACATGCGGGCCCCGGGGAGGAATCTCCTCCCTGGTAATTAATGAGCTGACAGGCTGCAGCACAGATGGATCTCCTGAGACAGGGCCCAGCACCAGGAGAGCACGAGCCTGCCTGAGAGAACAAACCTCTTACCCAAGTGGACATCAATGGATGTATTCCTGAGGTCCAGCCAGTGACAGCCTCACCTAGGGCTCATATGCACCAGGTCAGGGTCCAAAGGGCCGAGTTCACGTCCGAGCTCCCCGTCTGCCACAATACTCACCATCCTAAATGCCACCTGCTTAAGGAACCCAGACCTAAGCCAGCTCACTTCTTCAGGGGAGAGGACATCTGCTCTCTCTTGGCCACGCTACCTCATGACCTGCTTCTGAGTGGGTGTCACTCGAGCAAGGTTTGTGGGACAAGAGAACTCATGGACTTTCTGCTGCTTCTCTGCCAACGGTTCTCTCTGAGCAGCTTAGAAACAGCCAGGCGGTCTAAGTAAGAAGCAGATGGTCTGTGGTCTGTGGCCAAATCCCACCAACAGAGGGGATCTATTTGGGCATACCAGGCTTTTACAAAGATATGAATTGGTTGCTGATATTTAAAAATCAGGAAACTTATTTGTAAAAATAAAAGCAAGTAACCGAACAACCAAAGACAGAAAAGAGATGGGCGGGGACTTCTTCTGTAAACCAGAAGATGGGGCTCCCCATCTTCTGGTTTACAGCAGGTTCTGTGCACTCCAGTCTGCCCAATCTGCCTCACCAGCCTGTTACCTTCGAGGCCCTGCAGCCACGAGTTTGCTGTCTTCGATCTGGGGTTAGCTGGCAAATCAAAAAGGCTTTGTTGATTCTGTCTGGCTGGTCACACTCTGATGTGCCCATCTCCCATTCCTGTGTATTCAGCATTGTGGCCTGTGCTTTTCAAATGTCCAATAGTGACTTCAACTTGAGAGAAAAAGGATATTCATTCTTCCTACCAGAAGGCAACCAGAATTTCTCTGTAAGAAGCTGGAGGTAACCCAGTTATAGAACTGGTATTTACAAGCAGCAGGCCACAGGTATACTGCTCATCACCAGGAGATACAAGTACCAGGAACTACATTATCTGCCTGGATTTACATCATGTCGGAAATGAATACCTAGTGCTGGCCCAACATCACAGCAGCATCGCTGTGACGGCCCGTTCTCTCTATGGTCACCTTCTTCCACGCCTGAAAGCCTACAAGCCTGAGAAGACAAGGCTCACCAACCAGCAAGAACGGGGTTTAGGAAGTGGTGTTTGGTCACACTTATAAGCCAGAGGGGAGATGAGGGTTCCAGATTAGGCTGGAGGGCCCACTGCTCCCTAAGCACTTCCCATGAAGAACTTATTTGGGCAAATGAGCCCCAACCTTCGGAAGTCCTGAAGCCAGGAAGGCTCAAGACCCAAGACAAAGTCAAACAACAAAGTGGCCCAAGTCCTGACCTTGTCTCCATGAAGTGCAGAATGTCCGTAGGACTCAGGCACTTCTCCTGCTCGTAATATGCATGGGGTAGGAACTGAAACCGCAGCTCGTACACTCGGAACTTATTCTGCTTCTCTCCCATCCAGAAGGATTCCTGGACATCGACTTTCTGCAACACCTAGAACCAGATACACAGGGAGAAGCCAATTGCTCAGGTACCTGGGCATTACAGGTGGGTTATGGGCTTGGGGGACAGGCTGGGACCACTGGCCAAAACCCCAAAGAAATTCCCCAGGTAACAGGTCACCCCCAGAGAACAGCCCGGCTGCAGGGTGTGGGCTCCAGCAGGGCTGGAAAGCTAACCCAGGTCGTCTCTTTATTTGTAAGGCACACGAGAATGTTGCGTGATTACTTCTAAAGCTTCCTGCTCAGCCCCACCCTTGCTCAGCACCTGGCAAAGAAAGCTCCCCTCTCATTGGTGAGAGTCTGAGCTCAGGGTCTGAACAGTCCTGACAGGAGGCCGTAAAAAGAATGCATTGCCCAGTCTCCAGCATGTCACCTAGTTGGCAGAAGGTCCAAGAGACAATTACCTCCCCCAGGCACACCCTGGTGAGCTGTCTCTTCAGGTTTTTCACTCTCTTCAGGGCTTTTTTGGTGTTGAGTACGGGGACACTCATCATGGGTGTCTTGATGTTGGCGCTGGCCACCATGAGAATCTCCCTCAACCTGTCACAGAACAAGGACACTTGATGGTAAGTGGCACCCAGGTCCTCTTTCTTGTCAGAGCCCTTTGGGGTGTGGGACAGACCCTGGGATCTTGCAGGGAAACATGCCCTGGCACCGTGTGACAACAAGTGATCTCCCTGATGGTTTCCTACACTGGAGCGCAGTTCCTCAACAACAGGACTGCATCTTATTCTTGTTTCCTATCGCCTGTGCCTTGCATACAGCAGGTGCTTACTAAGAGCTTACTAAATGAATGAAAGGTAACTAGAGTCTACACCCCTTCTACTCTAGGGAGTCTGCACGCACCTGTTCAGGCCTTGCCCATGAGCTCAGTTGACCTGCACAGCCTATCTGCACTGGAAGGTGGGCCCCACAGGTAAGGATCCTGAGACTAAAGAAGCTAAGGAACCGGTCTAAGACAGTAGCAGGGCCAGGTATGAATGCAGGTGGGTCTGACCCCCACTCTTTCCTCTCATCCACTGGCCATCATCCTGCAGGTTGCATATAGTTACCTACAGGGCTAGGGCTGCTGTGGGTCATGTTCTAGGTGGATGGTGCCCTGCAGTTGGGCAACGAGGTGGCCCTGCAGGGGCTTTGAGCAACAGCTTCCTGAGTCCCGTCTCCAGGAGTGGGAAACTGACAAGCATCCAGGTAACTCTGATACAGGAGCCAGCAGAGAGATATATGGGGATTCTAAGAGGCCAGCCAAAGAAACTGCACAGAAGAGCCGAGTCCCCCAAATTTCAACCCTCATCCCCACTTTGATGAGCCCTGACTTCGTCACGCACACACACTCTAATTAAATGAGTTCTTCTCCAGGAGCGGGCTAGGACAGACCCCACATCCCCTCCCGCCCTCCCCGCCCCCCCCCCCCCGCCCATCCCACCTCGGAATGCCCAGGGTGACGTTCATCTCCCCTCTGCCAGCAAAGTGGAAGGTGTTCAGCGTCATCTGTGTGGAGGGTTCCCCGATGCTCTGGGCGGCCAGTAGGCCTACCGCCTCTCCCGGGTCGCACAGTGAGCGCTGCCACTTCAGCTGCAGCAGGGTCCGCAACCTGGAAGTGGGGCGGGGAGAGGGGTTAGGAGCGGACACCAGTCATCTGTCGGTTGGGTGTCCATATCATCCCAAACTAGGGAGCATGGAACTAGTCCCTCTCCCTCCTCTTGGCTGGTATTTCCTAACAACTAATCCTCTCATCCTTAAATTCCTGCTGGCGACCCTGGAATGTCTTCATTAGCCGGGAGGGACCCCAGTGGGGTGGCCGAAGCTCTGCACGTCCACCTTGACTGTACATGCTCTGAGGATGCTGCGTGTCCACTCTGCACTGGTTACCAGCCCGCTGAACAGTGAGAATGTCTAAGCTCCCCAGTCATATTTTCCTCCGTGAACCCTTTCCCCCACTGGTTGTGACAGTGTGGAGAGGTTAAACTTCCTGCTGTACAAACCAAGATGAGGTCCATGAAGCAGCTGTGGGACGAGGGGTAGGGGCTGTATTTTCTTAATTAGTGCAAACACTGCCACATCAGAAGTATGGGTCTTATATAATTTTGTAGTTACTAGCTTTTCTTCCTCTTAGAACAGCAGGGAATACTGTCGTACCCCCACATGGAACAAGGAAGGGCTCAACAAACAGAGACTAAATGGACAGGTATGCAAATGCAGAAGAAAGCAACAAACTACATCTAGGCAAGTTCTTTTTAAAAGTCAGACTTTGCATTAACCCAATGTGTCTTCTCTCCCAAGTACATCAAACCGGTTTGAGCAGGATGAGCAGCCCGGACACAGCAGGTGATCTTGGTCGTCCAGCACCGCAGGCCAGGCTTACTGAGTGAGGGCAGGACTCCTGACAACCCCCAAGACCAGCCCCACCAGGCATTCCTGGGGCACTTTTGGTGTTTTAACTCGTTCTGGCTCGGTGATGGTTCCTCTCTGGCTTCCCACCCACCTACACCACAGAACTTTTTTTTCCTGTTTTGTGTGTGTGAATGGGCTCAAAGTAAGGAAAACATGTGTTCCTTCTTTCTTAAGGCTTCAAAACCCAAAGCTCAAAGGACCAGTGGAATAATCAGACCTAACCCTCACAGAAGACTAAGACATGGTGTCATAAGGCAGTGAATTATTTGCTCTCGGAGTTGGAAGCCACTGAATGGCAATTAGGTTTCCTGACCCCCAACTGGCCACACCCATCACACCAAACTGAAGAGAGGCCACTTCTGAGAGCTATCTCCGCAGAGCTCTCTCCTCCTCTTGGCCAATGGGGATGCCCACACCTGCTCCTGTCTCCTGTCCCACAGCCTCAGGGTTTGCAGGCTGCCCTTCTGGTTCACTTCCCTCCCTCCTGCTGGGGTCTGAACCAGGGACGTGCCTCCCTCTCCTGAGGTAGGTTTCTTTCTGCACGCACTGAGCAACGCATCCATGTCGTTACCTGTCAAGAGAAAGCTCTGATTTCTCAAAACTCTTCTCTGCCTGAGATGCCCACTCAAGACTGTAGTCATCCATCTTTTTCTCAAATGTTTCTGACACCGAGGCAAAGTAGATATCCGGGCGCCAGATGGACAGGGTGGGGTCAGGACAAGGGGCTGCCTTCTTCTGGCATTTCCTTTGTCTCTGCTCATCCAACTCGTCCCACATCCTCAGCACCTGAAAAGAAGGGAGGCTCAGCCACACCAGAGGCACCAGCAATGGCTACTTCTCCTGGGACACGTGAGGATAAGGAGAATCAAAGGCACTGGCTTCAGAGGTGAGTGTGGAGAGACCGAATCTTGACTGCAGTGAGAATCCAGCTCTACATTTAAAATGAGGAAATGGAATCCGTCCAGAGCTCATTGCTCCACCCAATTCTGTGGGTTCTTTCGTCCTGGCACACCAATAATAGGGAGTGAATGTCCAAACTGGGATTCTTTAAGAATAAACAGGGCATTGTTACTAATAATGCCAGGAGAGATGGCAGAGCCGGGTGATCATCTGCCCCTACCTGGGCTTTCACAGATCCTGTGCCCCACGCTGTCCCACAGCTGCCACTTCAAAGCATGTCCCTGGCTCTCAGCTCCCAGCTGTGCTTGGCCAGGCCTCATCAGCAGAGGGGAAGGGGCGAGAATAAACCCTGGTGTCTCCCTCCCACCCTCTCAGAGGAGCCCCGAGTAGGCCACCTCTCTCTACTGAGGGCTCCTGTCGAGTGGCCTCTGCCAACAGCCACCTCCTTGCCCCTTCCAGCCTGGGGTGGTGTGGAACCAAAGTCAACAATCCTGGACCAAACCCTGCCCACACCTCTGCAGTGCCTCCTTACATCACTATTGGACTGCCACGTGTTTCTCGACAGTGAATGAAGCCAGATTTCATGATTACACCTCCCATTAGGGAAACACCCTTCTTCCTTCCGCCTCTGGCCAAGGAGGCACAGCCCCCCAAGTCACCTGGCAGGTCCCGGGGCTTCGGCCAGGCAGACCGGCACCCTGGAGGTCCTTGGCTCTCACAGTTGCCTGGACTTTCTGGGAATAGCTCAGGAAGGCTCCCATCCTCTGCAGGGGGCCGGGATGCTTGCTTTGCCATTTTTTGATGGCTCTGAAGTGGCGGAGAGCTTTCTGGGGGTCTGCTCTGGATAACACTTCATGGAGATGCTTCGATTTCATGATTACCTAAATAAACACACCACACACAAGACCAAAAAAATGCACGTGACCCAAAGGCCATACCACACAATTTCCCAGGACCAAGAGGGCCTTGTGGAGCTGTCATGACAGTTTTCACAGGCTGAGCACCCGCTACTCATCGGGGCCCTCACTGTGCAAACCTGACCTGTAGCTGACAGTCCCGGGAGCTAAGGAGTCAGGAGAGCAAAGGGCACACACAGGGCTCCTTCAGAACACAGGGGAGAGCCCAGGAAGGAGAAGTGTGGCCCAGAGCTGGGGCCAGGGCCAGGATGGAGGAGCATAGCCAAGTGTAATCTTCCTTCAGCCATCCCTGCACGACCCTGGATAGGCCACATCAGTTTCAGTTTCCCAGCCAAGAAAATGGGGTGACTGCAAGTCAACAGTGGCAGTCAACCCTGGGCAGTGAGTTACGGCTAGTGTCTGGGTCTGCGTTCAAATGCTGGCTCCACCCCTCATCAGCCAGGCACTGAATCTCTGACTGGGTGGCCTCAGTTGTGACATGGACAGAGGAAGGAGCGCCTCCTTCCCCAAGTTACATGAGGATGAGACTCAGTGTTCACAGCTTGAGTTAGGGTCCCACCCATAGTCAATGCCCCTCACGGCAGCTGTTGTCTGGGGTGTTCTGCCTTTCTGCCACCTCCAAGCTCACTGACGGCTGTGGAAATGGCGAGTGTCGCAAGGCATCGAGGTGGTTTGTAAACTCTTACCCCCTCTATTTATCAGCAGCCACTATAACTGGCCAGGAGAACCTGGAGGGCGGGACCTGTGACACAGCCCTGAGCCCACGCCCTGGCTGCTGGGGCCTGGACCCACCTCGTAGTTGCTGGCGAGAAAGGGGAACTGCTTGGGCTGCAGGAACTGCGTCTTGGGGATGTCCAGGCCGTCCTCCCCGTACAGGAACTGCACCACACTGCCGTCACTGTCGCGGACTGTCAGGTCGTACTGGACCACAAGGCCCTCCAGGTGCTTGATGATGCACCTGTGGGAGGCCTGGCTCAGAGCCCACCAAGCTCACCTTCCAGGGCAGGGAGGGAGGCGGAGGGAGGTAGGAAGGAACTGCTGCTCTATAGCCACGCTAGACTCCAAGACAGACAGCTTCCAAGGCCCAGGCTCTGAGCTATGGTCTCCCAGCTGGAAGCTGCAGCCCTGTGCCGGAGAGGTTGGCTGCCACTGCTGACCCCTGGCTCGCTCTCCAGCCCCAGCTGCCAGTGTTCTTAGAGCCACAGGCAGGCAGAGCAGTGGGGCTGTGTCCCCACCCAAAGCTTCTGCAATGCTCCCAGTCCAGAGATTCTCAGTCAGGGGCACAGAAGACATTAGGAACTAAATGCTGTGACATCCCTAAACCAGGCACTTTCCCTCAGTTCTCCCAGCAGTCAGCTGCCTCCCTCTTCTCCTCCTCCAGTGATGGCCCCTTACCTGATTTCTGGCCACTCGGCCCTGGTTTCTCCTCCTGCCACTTTAGGTTTCCCAGGAGCCACTGCTCCCCAGGTTCCAAGGGCAGAGCTCAGTGTTATCACCACTGTCTCCTTGGCACCCAGCCCACCTGCAGGGCTGACGCTGAGCACCCACTGAACATGCTGAACACATGGAGGTATCCCCTCTGCTCAGCTATACACACCCCCACGGCTCTGGCTCAAAACAGCAGTGGCCTCTCCAGGCTGCACCTCCAGGCCTCTCCCAAGCATCAGGCCTCATCTAAGAGCCACTGAAACGTGTCCACTTGAATGCCCTGCTGCTGCTGCCACCTCGCACCACCCACACTTCTCTGCCGTCACTGGGCTGCTATGGAGGTCTGAAAACAGCTGACCTGATGCTTCCCTGCCCTCACTCCTGCATTTCAGCCAGCTGCCCCACATCTGCCACATCTGCCTCTTCCTCCCTCAAGGGCTCCCAACCTGGGCTCCGCACAGTCGCACTGGCTCCTCACCCATCGCTGGGAGCACTACACCGGCCTCCTCCACCCAGACCTCCAGCAGCAAGCGTCTGTGCCCTCTGTCCCGTGGTTCCCCACAGCCTCCTCCCTCCCACCCTGCATTCAAGTGGCCTCGGGTCCTCCCACCGCAGATGCAGTTGATCACTTGTTTTCTAGTCTGTTCTATACTACATGTGTTCTTGAATGATTTAAAAGGATGGAGATAGGGTATTACCCCTGCTCGTGGAAGGAACTAGCCATGTGATCCATGGGGAGAGAAGCTCACCCCACTGTATTGAAGCAGCCAGTTCTGCAGATGGGCTCCTCTCTGATAGCCAAACCCGTAGGCTGCAGCTTTGGGTATCAAGGGGAATGGACTGAAAGAAGGGCTGCACTTTGGGAATGTGGAGGTCAGATGCAGCACAGAAGCGGGGTGTGTGTGTGTGTGGGGGGAACAGAGAGCCCTCTGAGGCGAGAAAAAGGGAGCTCTGCCTTCTTCTTGTGCACAGTCAGCGAGTTCCCTGAGAATGTGCTTAAAATAGGTCTGTGAGGCACGGGGTTTATTTTTGCTGCCTCTTCATTTCCCACCACCACTGGCTCCCTAGGCTCACAAAAAACCATTACTCCAAATCCCGAAGGCACAGTCACCCCGGCTGCATCCCTGGGGAGGGAGGCTGGATGCAGGCATCTGCTACCCTGTCTGCCGGGCCCTCTGGAGTCAGGCCTTGTCCAGACTGAAGCTTCATTCCCCCAACCTGCTCAATGGCCCATGAGAGTGGCTACTTGTTTTCTTTCCTTCCAGAGATGAGATAAACAAGTAGGTCTAGGCTGGGGACCCCAAAGTGACACCTCATCTAGAGCAACAGTAACTCCAATTACAGACACAAAGGCATGAACCCGGGCCCAGCATCCTCTTGGCTGTCGTGGACTGCCTAGCCCTCCCCGGGCAGAGGACCAGCCCATCACCACTGAGACCTTTCCCGTACCCGTAACTTCCCTCAGAACGCAGCAGCCCTTTGTCTGAGCTCATGTGCTATTAATCCTTTAAAAGGGGAAGAATATCTGCTATTTTCTGTCTCAGAATAACTGTGGGCATCCAAAGAAATTCCAAGTGAACCATCACTGAAAATGTGAAAGAACCGATATGAACGGTGCAGGGCGCTGAGCCTACCGAATGGTGCAGAGCAGGGGGCATTACCTTTGGAGGTAGCCGGAGCGGCTGGTTTTCACAGCGGTGTCGACCAGACCCTCACGCCCCGCCATGCAGTGAAAGAAGAACTCCTGCAGGAGAAGCGGGATCCAGGTTCCAGAGATGGCAGTGAGGACGGCATGCTTCTGAAGGACGGCTCAGGCCAACCCTCCAGCAGCCCCACCTCATCTCCTGGAGCCCTTGATGGCTCCAATGGCCCAGTGCCTTCTGCCCTCCCCTAGGGTGACCGCTATCTTATCTGCCGGAGAGCAGAGGGAGCATGGATGAGAAGTGACAGGTCCTGCTCCAGGGGCCAGGTGTCTGCCTGCACGTGTGCATCCACCCATGCCCATTTCCCCAACAAGAAAGGCATTGGTGGCTCATCACTAACTGGTGCAGCATACACATCTGAATTCCACTTCACACAGAGTTTAACTGAGATAAGGGTGTTTTCCAAACTCTTTGATTGCAACCCCCAGTAAGAAATAGTACATTTACAACAGTAATCAGCACACACACACGTATCCACAAATGCACATAAAGATATAACTAGAATTTCATGAAACTACCCCATCCCTTGTGCTCTCTGTATCATCCTGTTGTTTCTTTACATAAGCAATGCCATCACTACCTATTACAGTGGTTTCATGACTTACTATAGGGTCACAACCTGCTTTAAAAATTCTGGCCTCCGTCGGCACTCCACCATCCCGTGCCAGAGGCTAGGGATGACTACTAGGGCTGAGGCATGAGCCCTGGAGCTGTGGGCAGCCTTGAAACAAAGGGTCGCTCCTGTTCACAACCTGGACTTAGCTGTCTGACTACAAGGGTCATCCTTGCAGAAATGCACTGGGCAGAGGACAAAAGGTGCCAATGTTCAAAAAACTGTTTTACAAGTTTGAGGAGAAAACCCTCCTCCTAGGGTGGATTCTGATGTTGTCCAAGGGAATACTGGATATGTGCAACAGTTATTCAGTTTGCCAATGGAAGGAGGAGCCATGGGAAGCTCTGCTGGGGGCTCTGTGAAATAAATCTCCATGAGGTCCCTTTGGCAATGGAGAGACCCCAGTGGGGGTGTGCAGCCTTCCTTTCCCAGGTAAGACTGGATAAGGGGTGATGTGATGCACAGCAGGAAAAGGTGGAACTGGGATTGGTCTTATTCATCTTCTCATTTATCAGCAAACACTTCCTGAGTTCCACCCTATGCCAGGCACTGTTGTGTGAGGCTCTGGTGTCATAATGGTGGACATGACATAGTTGTGTCCTTTTGGTCCTTGTGGGCCACAGGGTCCAGTGGGTAAGCACCAGATGGCTTGGGATAATAACTACTTGGTATTTATACTTGATTGTCCTTGCTCAAAGTTGTTGGGAAAAGTCAAAGGCCTCCTACCACAGAGCCAGAAATGAGGAGAAACACCAAAAGGAAAACCCAAAATACATACGGGAGGCTTGATGCCAGTGAGGAACCTGCCGGTGACGAAGCCGCCAGCCCTGGGGGTGAACTCGTAAGGCTCAAAGCAGGGAAGTGACTTTCCAGACGCCATCAGTGGGGGCCTCCGACCTTCCAGTTCAATCTGGCCCAGCAGGCATGAGATCTAGGGAAAGGAAATATCTGTTAAGCAATGCTTGTCTTAGCAGGAGAGGGAGACCTGCTCTTCAAAAAGGCTGCATGGGAACTGAGTTCTTAAAGGCCAACCTAGATTTGTAAATGAACCAGGGAAACTTGTGTTTTGAGAAAATAATTGTTTCCCTTTTGTTGGCTGATGGGAGTCCACATTTGGTGTTTTATAAAAGAAGCCATGTTTCAGAATCATTATGCTTTACCTGAGTGCTGGTCCTAATGGGGAATCTGAGGCCAGCAGGAAAAAGTAACTTATAGTGATCCTTAATTTTAAGGCCAAAGGAGAGTAATACTGACCATATTTTGGGGAGTGGGGTGTGGAGAACAGTGTGTCTGGCTTTCACTTTAGTCAAAGGGACTTCTTGATGGCCTTCAGCCTTTAAGCCCATTCCTAATGCTCTGAGTCATCAAACAATGAAATGGTCCTTACGACCCTCTCAAGGTCACCAAGATTAAAAAAAAAATATTGCTACGATTTGTGAGAATGTGCCATAGCACTGAGGTCATCTGAGGAAATAATGGGCCTCAAATTAAGGGTTAGAAACGTCTAGGATAATATTTATAATACAAAATGGGAAAAAGCAGAGCATGCAAAACTGCAGGGTCTCAGCTAAGATTATATATACACAATGTTTCTATATAACATGCATATATGTAACACAGTAATCTAGTGAGTAAGTTTACAGTATATACTGTATTATACGTAATGTCTGGATACTTACATCTATATTTGTTCATAACGTTATTGCTAACAGTGGCAAGTTCCTGTACTGACTTCTATGAGCTTTTATATTTTTCAGTATTTGCCACATTTTATATAAAACATGGGTCCTTTTAAAATCAGAAACTACCTCCTGGGAATACCGCACCCTCGGCCAAGCAGCCAGCCCTGTGCTCACACCTGCATGGTGTTCACAGTCGAACCTTTCGCTCCGGACTGAACCATCATCTGCAAGTTGTTCTCTGGAAACTGCCTGTAAAGGCCAAAGGGCATGCATGCCTGCGGATTAAAATGCACTGGTGAGCACATCCTTCTGAAATCCCAGGCTCAGAGGTCAACTCAGAATGTGGCAGTGACACACTCACACTATTTACTCAGAGAAGCACCAGACCCCACCTGAGACGAGAGGTCCCATTTGGCATGAGCCTTCTTGCTAGAAGCTCTGCAAGTCTAACAATGGCCCCTCCATGTGCTGCCCTTGACACCATCTGTTAGGACGCCTGAAGTTCCTGTCACTGGCAAACTGTAGCCGACAAGGAGAAGTAGGGGGCCAGCATAGGCAACTGTGATTCTAATAAGAAGCTGGTTAAAAATAAAATCTGAGGCTATGCCCTGGCAAATTCCCCCAGCAAAGCATGGACTTAGCCTGGCAATGCTGACCAATGTCTCTGTCAGACTCACATTTGCCAACATGCTGCCCAAGTACCTCGGTTCCGGGACTATTGCAAGTGAGCAGCACCCCGGAGTGGAACCTATGGAGACACTGGGAAGGAGCTCTGAGTTTACTGAACCTTCTGCCTAGAGCTGCAGGGACCCAGTTCACCACAGGGAAGACACAGGAGTCAGAAGAGGTGAGCTGGAGGGACAAGAAGCAACAGCAAGATGCCACTGGAACAATGCCCTGCAATGCCCCCAGCCCCAATTCTCAGGTAACGCTGGAAGCCACGTCTCCTGGCTCTCTGGGAGGAGCTGGGAAGGCTTCTCTGAACAAAACCTTTCAGGGACAAACCTGTACGAATGAGAGGTCTGTGCTCCTGAGAGTCTGAGGGCTGCTGGAAAGCCAGTCAAACACTGACTTCCACTGAGTGTTGGCCTTGCCTCTTCCTCTCCTTCTCAGGCTGGGCCTTGAGGCCCAGGAGGCAGGGTGAGGGTTCGGCAAGGTGCTTCCAACCACAGGCCTGGGAGCCTAGCTCAGGGACCAGAAGATGGAGAAAAACAGACTCTGGTCTTGGCTTGTGCAGGGATTTCCCTCTTTTTTCTTAATTGCACAGGAACTGGCTTAGTGAAGAGCAGACAGGAATTTGGGAGGACTTCCGCAGTGCTCCTGCCATGCCAAGAGCACTACATAGGTCAGGCTCTTAATCCTCTCAGCAACCCAATGAGGCAGGTGCTTTTAGCATCCCTCCCTCCAGGTATGGAAACCAAAACACAGATTGGTTCCATCAATTGCCTGAGGTCACATAGCAAGAGTATGGCAGAGCTAGGGTTTAAACCAGGCCTTTGGCTCTGGTTCCAATATATAAGCAGCAATGGTGTTTTGGGTCCCTCAATCAACTCACCCACTGGCTGTGGCACCATCGGAAACTGCCCTTGCCTTTAGTCCCTTTTAATGCAGTTAATCCCCAAACACAAACATTTTTAGAAAGTGCACAGGGGAGAGGAGGCAGGGAGGGGAGGAGAGGGTGAAGGTGGAAGAGAGCATAGAGGGAATAAATGGTGATGGAAAAAACAATAAACAAAACAAACAAAAAAAGTGCAGAGCATTCCCGCTCAACATTCAGCAAAGATCTTTCTTCCCAAACCCTGACTAGGTGAGGGGATGAAGCCCTTGGCTCCTCAAAGCGATGACTTTTGCACATCCACCTCACATTTCAACAAGTCAGCTGCTAAATTGCCAAATTGCTCTAAAGGGCCCCGAGTGAAAATCAAAATGTAATTTTTTAAAAAACCAGCATTAAAATGGTGGGGATAAGTGTGTTCACTGCCAGACTAACCTTGTTAATCTCATTACTGTAATGGTTTACTTCCTCCTTGAACTTCAGATCGATCATATTAAAATCTCTCTGGTCTTGGCCCAGATGGGCATCCTGCCATCTCCCTCGGACCTCATCATATGGCGCTGCTTCTGGCAGGTTTAATGCAGACCTGATGGCCTAGAATGAGAAAAGGGACACGTCGGAGGCAGCAGCCAAGTGAGGAAGGTGTGGGTTTCACTCTGTTGGAGAGCTGACCGCTCAGCAGGCCTGGCCTCCCAGCCCTCCTCACCCGGGGCCCGCAGTGGGTAGACTCATCGATGATCCTGTGTCTCTTGACATCTGCCTGTGGCTTCACCAAAATGTCTTCCACGCCTGTGAAGTGAAACAGACAAGCTCAGGTGGCATGGACCTGACTTCTCAGCAGGACGTAAACTCAGTGAGGTCAGGGCATGGAGTACAGTGTCACATACCCAGAAAGCACCTGAATAACAGTCACCTAACATCCTTACAAGACTGCTGCTACACTCTCCTAAGTGCTTCCCATCCCATCAGCAAGTGTAGGGCCAAGCATTACAATCTCTATTTTACAAATGTCACAACTAAGGCTCAAACTCGAGCTACCTGTCCAAGGTCACACAAAAAGCAAATGCAGGCCCGAGTCCAAACCTGTATCTAAGAGGTACAGCTCTACTGTCTGAATTCAATAAATGGATGTTTCATGAATGGACTATGTATGGGTAAAGAGGTTGTGGATGAAAAACCAAGGTTAGGGAAGGAAGAGAGAGAGGAAGAGCACACCCAGGCTCTGATTCCCAGAAGTCGGGTGTCTGCATGCAGACACACACACACACACACACACACACACACACACACACACACACAGACACGGGAGCCCGGGTGACAGGAACCACACCACAGGTTCTGCCCAGGAAGAAAGCCTGGGTCACTAGTTAGGCCTGTCTTTCTGGCTCCACAGGGATGAAAAATTCCTCACCTTGGGCAGGATGTCTTTCTACTTCATTTTTCAATCAACTATTTTCTATCTGTATCTGTGAGTGTTACTGGGGCCAAAAGTCCCTCAGCCAAGATCTGAGTGGGAAGGAAACAATGGCTGCACTATTAAAAGCTGGGCTAAAATATCTGGAATCCCAATGCCCTGTTCTGGAAGCTTGAGGGCTCTACAGAACATGTGTGTGTGGAAGGGAAAAGAAGTATTTCCTCTGTGAGGAAGCCATAACCACAGCAGTGGGTCCTTCCATCGGGTCAGCTCCAGGCCACCACTGTCCCTTCACTGACCCCTCTGGCTCTGAGGGCTGGAGTGAAGGCACCATCTCTAGCCTGCCCTTCCCTCAGAGCTCTGTGTCCAGCTGGGCTGCACTCTGTCTCAGTCTGGTGGCATCAGGATGCTCTTTGCACTTGGGCCAATTTCTCTTTCTACCATATGCTAAGCATACTTTGCAGAGCATGGAGTGCCCAGGGAATTCTGGAGGAATGGAGGTGTGTGAGTGTGAAAAATCAGCTGAGGGTCTAAAAACTGTAAAGGATGGGGTGGAGAATGAGACAGAGTGGTCACTATGAGGTCGATGGTAAGAATCACTGGCTATGGGGAGGGACAGGAAGCACTGACGAGATGCAAGGCTGCAAGAGAGGACCATCTTGTAGAGGCAGCTTGACCACTGCCTCAGAGGCTGGAGGCTGCTAGCAGAGCCAGGAAACACCCTGGCTGGCCAGGGAGGGGCCCCAGGAGCCGCTCCCCAGCACTCACCCAAAGTGAAGCCTCTGTAGAGCTGCAGGTAGGCGGTGAAGAGGCGGGCCAGGCAAGTGAGAACCTTGCCACTGGTCTCCCCGCCGTAGATCTCATAGCAGCAGTGCACCAGGCCGTAGGCAGAGCTCCCATAGTGTGCTTTGTCCAGCACCCCGCAAAGTAGCTCCCCTTCCCTGATGATCACCTGCAGAGGGCATGGCCACGACCTGAGACAAGGTGCCGCCTCCAGCGCGAGCCACCCCTCCCCTTCACTCCATGCTTTAGTGACTTTACCATACCTGTCCCTCCACCGTAACTTGCCTCAAGTCCTTGATGGAAGGAGGTAAGCGATTTTTCTTTTTTAATAAAGTAAGTCCCGGAACATACCACACACAGACATGTTTTAGTGTGTTCACCCTGCCCACACTGACTCGAGGTCAGGCACCCTTGACAAAGACTTTGTGACTGGAAATAAGAACATTTGGTATAAGCTTCAAAACCATGATCTTGGTCAAGGTACTCCCTTTCCTGTGTCCTGGGAATAAGAACAAGATAACTTTTCCAATGTCCTTGAAGACCTGGATTTGTACTCTCACAAAGTGGGGCTAATGAATTAGAAGCTAACTAAAGGGTTCTGGCTGCAAAATGCTGCATGCCTTAAAGCATGGAATCTATAAAGGAAGAGTGGCAGCTTCAGCTCTAATGGACTGTGTCAGACCTAATGACAAAGCAGTGTGAGCGGGAGGGCCTGGGAATACACTTCCACCAAGAACAAGCAGAGGCCTTGGAAATCTCACGCTCTGGCGGCAGTGCGGTGTCGGTTTGACTGTCCTGGCCTGCCTCCCTGAGGCTCGGGCGAGGCATGAAGCTGGGAGGAGTGAACCTCACTGCACTCCCATGATCTCAGCCACTCGGGGTCTCAGCCACTCGGGGGAAAACTCAGGTTCTGCATTTGCAGGCTTTGCAGTCAGGTCCCAAGCCTCCTGCCATAGAAACTTCCCCAGCTGGCTGCCAGTTCTACGCTGAGGGCCAATGCTAGCAATCAACTCTGAACCTCTCTAAAACCAAAGCTGACACCAACTTAGGCACAACTCTCTCTTATGAGCTATAATGCCTCCTTCTGCGCATGTGTCTCTATCTCTCTATGCCTGTTTTAAATCAGTGTGCCTAAATCCAGGACTCTCAATCTCCAACGGAAGCGGCTGGGCAGCCATACCTGGGACTCGCACATGAAGTCGGGGTTAAAGCCGGGCACGGGCCGAGGAGACTCCTTCACCCAGGCTTTCCTACCAATCTTGGCCTTTCCGGATAAGTTCAGTGGGCTGTGCTCCTCGGGGATTATGTTTATGAGCAGAGTGGACACAACCTGGAAAGGAAAGGAAGGAAAGATGAGAGTTCCCTTTAGGACTTCCTGGGCCTGTTCATCCTGAAGAGCCAGGCAAGTCCACTCTAGTGGCCTATAGGTAAAGCAAGGGCAACAACAGATCCAGCTCTGTGAGACCAGTGGATCTCAGGGCCCCTGTTCTACTTACATGACTTAGGAGGGAGCTTGGGAGTGGAAACGTACACACGCCACTAGGACTTCACTGGGACTCTTATTCCCTAAAATAATTGTTGTTAAAGTGAACAATTCCCCAGATCTGAAAAAGATATTCAGTTCCTGAACAGGCCAGAGGAAGGAGAGAAAAGCAGTAAACTGCTGTGGGGTCACAGTACAAAGATTCAAGTGTGTAGTAAAAACAGAAACAGCAGGGCCAAGAGGTGGCGGGCTCACGACACTGTCCCTGTCCAGAGGAGGTGGCCCACAGCCGCCAGTGCCAGGACGAGGCAGAGGCTGACAGAACATGCTTCACTGTCTCCAGACCTCATCCAAATCCACAGCAATTATTATACAGTCAATATGTCCTCCCATGGAACAAAGGAAACAAACAAACAAAACAGATGCAGATACAGAGATCAGACTGACAGTTGGCAGAGAAGACAGCGTGAAAGGCCTGGGTGAGAAAGATGATGGGAGTAAGAAGTACAGATTGGTGGTTACAGAACAGTCACAGGGGGGCAAAGCATAGCCTAGGGATCCCATATAATAAAAGGGCAATATGCAAATAGACCCAATGGTGGAACAACCGAACAACCAATCAAAGCATAATATGCTAATGATATGCTAAGGCTGCTCAACCGCTTGCTATGATGTACAGTGACCACCAGGGGGCGGGTGTTCCAACTGGTAGGTTAGCAGCACTGAGTGAGGTGGGCCAGATACACCCTGGAGCCCTCCTATAGTCCCTCCCAGGCCCGACTGTGCCCCAGTGGGGTCCCTCAGCCTGTCCTGTGCCCTGTTGCAATCAGGGATGTCAGAGAGCCAATTTCAGTCCGATCCTGCAGGCCACTCCCTTTAGTAGGGTGCCAGATGCAGGGCTCATGGCTGGCGAGTGCTGCTGTGGCTGCTCAAGTCTCTCCCGATTGATCGGGACTGATTGGGCGCCAGCCCGTGGCAGGCACAGTGAGGCCAGGATTAGCGGGAGTGGTAGGTGGGAGCTGCAGGCGGTGTTGGACTGAGAGACCCATGCACTGGGCCTCTAGGATAGTCAATAATATCATAATAATGATATATGGGACCATTGGGTACTAGAAATATTGGGGGGGACTACTCTGTAAAGCTCATGATTATCTATGTTGTAACATATGAAACTAGTAGAGAATAATATTGAATGTAAACTAACTGAGAAAAAAAATATCCTCCCACAGAAAGCTCTGACTTCCTGGTCAAAGGAGGGAAAGGATGTGAAGATGAAGAACTGGAGAGCTGTTCCTCGGCGGGCTTCGCAGAGGAAGCCCAAGGAATCCAAGTGAGAAGCAGGCTGCAGGGAAGCTTCAGGGACAAGGTGTTCCAGTGCCCACCCATCAGGACGGCAATGTGCTGCAGGAAAGTGGCCATGTTCCCTCACCCCTAGCATTGCTCATCTGGAGAGCACAGATAAGGCACCGTCATTGTCAGCAATTACACTGTGAGTACTTCCTATGAGCCAGGTGCTGCCTTCAATGGAGCCTCTCCTCTCCTGAGGAGAACCCATGCTTTGGAGAAAAACAGAGCAGGAGGAGCCCAGAGCAGCACGGGGAGTATTCGGGGTTTTAAGTAACGGGCAGAGAAGGCCCCACATGGTGCGGTGGAGAGGAAGGGAGCCGCGCAGCAGGAAGCTCCTGCGTTCCAGGCTGAGGCTTTCGTGTGATGAGAAGGAAAGCGATGTGGGAGGTTCTCATCACAGGGGCGACATGCTCTGTACTTGTTCCAGATACATTCCTGGTCTAGACTCTGAAGCTAAATAAATGACAGAGATAAGCCTCCTACATGAAGCTGACAAGAAAGACCAGTATTTTAGAAGCGGTTATTAAAGTGACATGGTGGGAGTACCTGTGAGGCACTTCGCAGGACACAGTAATTAGGAGACTACACAACAGCTTCCACACAATAAGTTGTTATAGAGCTAACACCAGGAATAAGTTGACATAACTAGGATTAGTCCTGGCCACTAAAAGACAGAGGGTCCATCCGCTGCCTCAACTGGTCCATCAGTGTGGCCATCCACTCAGCAAGTGGCTGCTAACAGGAGGCCAGGAGGGCTATTTCTCAAGCAACTTCTCCATAGAGAACCCAAGCGAGATTAGCTGAACCTAGTGGACAACCATATGCTAATACATTTCCAAAGCAAACCTTCCCAAAGATGTAGTAGGCAGGGGGCAGACAGGCTGGTGGAATAGGCCCTGAGGGCTGAGGAGGAGCTGGGAGCAATCAGCTGGCATCAGCAGCTCTTAATGTTCCCATGCCAGGTCCCACAAAGTAGCCTTGTTCATGGTGCACAACGTAGTTGGGGCAGATAGGAGAGCAGCTGCCTCTTCATGCGTGTGCACCAGGAGCGGGGGAAGAGGGGGTACAAATAGCAACAGCATCTTTTATTTGTTAGTTAATTAATTTTAAAGATTTTTTAAAACTGATTTTTAGAGAGAGGAAGGCACAGGGAGAGAGAAATATCGATTGGCTACGCATACCCCCTACCGAGGATCAAGCCCACAACCCAGGCATGTGTCCTGACTGGGAATCCACTATTTTTAACAACTATACAATACCTTCTTTTTTTTTAAGTCTTCACCAGAGGATATTTTTTCCACTGATTTTTAGAGAGAGGGAAAGACTGAGAGAAATATTGGTGTGAGAGAAACTCATCAATTGGTTGCCCCCTGCACGAGCCCTGACCAGGGGCTGGGCTGGGGAGGAGCCTACAACCGAGGTATGTGCCCTTGACCAGAATTGAACCCAGGACCCTTCAGTCCGCAGGTCAATGCTCTATCCACCGAGCCAAACCAGTGAGGGCTACAGATATTAATAAATGGATGTTACACAATTTATTTACTTAGTTCCAATCTTAAGTATCTAGGCTTTCCTGGGTTTTTACCACTATAAACCAGAGTGTTACAGAATGCTTTTTAAGTAGCCTTTCTACATTTCAGCTTGTTTCCTGAGGCGAGGCTTCCAGATTGAAGGGAATGAACATATTTAAGGCTTTAGGTAACAAGGGTAGGCAAAGCAGGTTTACAGTTGTGAGTCTACAAAACACAGTTTACTCTCTTATTATTATTTAATTATTATATTATATTACTAGAGACCCGGTGCATGAAATTTGTGCAGAGGGTGTGTGTCCCTCAGCCCAGCCTGCACCCTCTCCAGTCTGGGACCCCTCTCACAATCCAGGACTGTTGGCTCCCAACTGCTTGCCTGCCTGCCTGCCTTCCTGATTGTCCCTAACAGTTTCTGCCTGCCAGCCTAATCACCCCCTAACCACTCCCCTGCCAGCCTGTTTGCCCCTAAGTACCCTTCCCTGCAGGTCTGGTCAACCCTAACTGCTCTTCCCTGCAGGCCTGGTCACCCCTAACTGCCCTCCCCTGTAGGCCTGGTCACCCCCAATTGCTCTCCCCTGCAGGCCTGGGTACCCCCGAACTGCCCTCCCCTGCTAGCCATCTTGTGTCCACATGGGGGCAGTTATCTTTGACCATATGGGGGCAGTCATCTTGTGTGTTAAGAGTGACAGTCAACTTGCATATTATTCTTTTATTAGATAGGATTAGATAGGGTAGAGGCCTGGTGGGGGCTGGCTGGTTTGCCCTGAAGGATGTCCCAGATCAGGGTGCCCTGGGCAAGGGGGCCTGTCATGATTTGCAAGCTGGCTACGCACCCCAGATACCCAAGTGGAGGCCTTGGTATCTGGGATTTTTTATCTTCTATAATTGAAACTTTGTAGCCTTCAGCAGAGGCCAAGGCAGGCCAGGGCTGTGGAAACTTGGCTTCCTCCATCCCCGGGGGCAACTCAAGCCTCCTGCTCTCTCCAGCTCCATGGCTGCCATCATTTTTGTTGGGATTTATTTACCTTCTATAATGGAAACTTTGTAGCCTTAAGCAGAGGCCAAGGAAGGCCAGGGCAGGCAGAAAGCTTGGCTTCCTCCATGGCCGGAGAAACCCAAGCCTCCTGCTCTCTCCGTGGTCCATCTTGGTTAGATTAATTTGCATACTCTCTCCTAATTGGTTGGTGAGTGTGGCTTGTGGGTACAACAGAGGTTTGGTAAATTTGCATATTACTCTTTTATTAGATAGGATTATTATTGACCTACTGTTGTCCACCCCATATAGCCTTTGTCCACTATTTTGTTTTATTTTGAACACAATGCTTATCTACACTAATAAAAGAGAAACAGGAAAATTACTATCACTTCGCTATACTACCAGTCAATCAGAGTGAGTATGCAAATTAACCTGAAACCATGGCGGCAGCCCCACCGCTCCAGGCCTGTGGGGGTCGGAGAAGTCAGGCACCAGCACCTGAGACTGGCTGCAGCCTGGGAGATGAAGAAACCACCTACCCCCTGATCCCAAGCTTCAGCCAGCAGCAGAAGCCTCATGTCCGCCTGCCTCATGTCCTGGGAGAGACAGAGAAACCAGGCCCTAGTGCCTGAGGCTGGCTGCAGCCTGGGAGACGAAGAAGCCACCTGCCCCCTGATCCCAGGCATAGACAGCAGTAGATGCCTCATGTCCACCTGCCCCACGTCCTGGGGGAGACAGAGAAACTGGGCCCTAGTGCCTGAGGCTGGCTGCAGCCCAGAAGACAAAAAAGCCGCCTGTCCCATGATCCCAGACCACAGCCAGCAGAAGTCGCCCACACTGCATCCCAGAGAAGATGGAGAAGCCACCCACCTGTGGTCCAGGTGCCAGCACCTGCAGCTGGCTATAGCCTGGTAGACGGAAAAGCCACTCACCCTGGAGTCCCGGGAACCAGTACCTGCAGCTGTCTGTGGCCTGGGAGATGGAGAAGCCACCCACCCCATGATCCAGGGCACCAGCACTTGCAGCTGCAGCCCAGGCGAAGCCACCTGTCCACCATCCCTGCGGCTGCAGCCAGCCTGGGTGCCTATGGCTGATCAGAGGAGAGAAGCCCAGATCACAGGTGCCTGTGGTTGGCTGGAGGAGGGAATCCTGGGTCCCAGATACGGGTCAAGGCAGAGGTGGTTAGGGGCAGTCAAGCCATCAGGGGAGCACTTAGGGATAATCAGGCTGGCAGGCAGAAGTTAAGAGCAATCAGAAAGGCAGGCAAGTGGTTAGGAGCCAGCAGCTCTGGATTGTGAGAGGGAAGTCCGACTGCCAGTTATGCCCTGAGGGGTCCAAGACAGGAGAGGGTGCAGGCCAAGCTAAGGGACATCTTTCCTGTCCCCCTACCCCTGACCCCAGGCACAAATTTTGTACACTGGGCCACTAGTGTTTAAATAAAATTCTAATAAATTCTGGGCATTAAATTATTTAAGACTTATAATATATTCACTTTCAAGACAACTTGAGATAGCTTATAAAATAAAGACATATAAGTAGGAATAATAAAGTAGACAAATACATATGGCCAACTAACTAAATCAGGAGTAGGCAAACTAGAGTCTGCAGGCCAAATCTGGCCTACCACTTCTATGTGTAAATAAAGTTAGATTGAATAAAAGCTAAGCTCACTTATTTATGTGTTGTTTATGGCTGTTTTCATGTTATAATGTCAGAGCTAAGTAGTTGTAACAGAGATTGTGTGGCCAGCAAAGCCTAAAACATCTGCTATCTGATTTTACAGAAAAAGCTTACGAACTCCAGGAACTAAACTATCCATGTTATAGATTTTAATCAAACTGCAGAACTGCCTTGGTATTTGATTAAGTCTACTTCCATTCTGGCCAGGATGGAGCAATGCTGACCTGATTACTCTCCAACGAGAAACATCAACAAAAGCAGACAATATGAAATAATGATTTTCAAGACAACAGACAGCAGGCAATGAAGGACAATGACCATCAAGGATAGAGTAGACTTGGACTATCTCTCAACTAAACCCAACTGACATTTTTAGAACAGTCCGCCCAACAACAGCAGATTATATATTATTTTTAAGGGCAACCAAACATTTACCAAGACAACCCATAATTGAAGCCACAAAATGATTCTCAATAAATTTAAAGAAATTCAAGTCATCCAAGGTATATTCTTTGCCACAAAATACTTACATGGGAAATCTGTAACAAAAGTATATGGAAAATCTCTCAATATTTAGAAACTAAATTATGGACTTCTAAATAACTCAAGTGTTTAAAAAAGGGAAATTTGAAAGTATTTTGAAATAAGGGAAAATATAACATATTATAATTTGAAGGATGTTATTAATCAAACTTAGGGGGAAAACTTATACAAAAAGTACTTATTAAAAAAAGGAAACAGTCTCAAATCAATGATGTTAGCTTCAACCTTAAATAACTAGAAAAAGAAAAGCAAATAAAACCCAATGAAAACAGAAGGAAATAATAAAGCTCAAAGAAAAATCAATGAAACAGGTAACAGAAAAATAGAAAAAGTCTATAAAAGCTGGTTTTTTTTAGAGTAATAAAACCAATAAACCCTAGACAAATTGATCAGGAAAAAAGAGAGAGAAAACATAAATTACCAATATCAGGAATGAGAAAGGTGGCCCACCTACAGATTGTACAGAGAGAAAAGGATGATAAAGGAATATTATGAATAACTTTATGCCTATAAATTCAACAACTTATTTAAAAAGGACAAAATCGCCGAGATCGGTTTGGCTCAGTGGACTGAAAGGTCCCAGGTTCCATTCCTGTCAGGAGCATGTACCTTGCTGCGGGCACAACTCCAGTAGGGGGTGTGCAGGAGGCAGCTGATCGATATCTCTCTCTCATCAGTGTTTCTGACTTTCTATCCCTCTCCCTTCCTCTCTGTAAAAAATCAATAAAATATATTAAAAATATATATATATTAAAAAATCCTTGAGAAAACAAAGTATTAAAGCTCATTCAAGAAATAAGATGACTTGCTCTGGCCAGTGTGTGCAATGATTAGAGCAAAGGTCACTGGTTTGATTCCCTTTCAAGGGCATGTTTCTGGGTTGCAGGTTCCATCTCTAGCACCAGTTGGGAATGTGTGAGAGGCAACCAGGCAATGTGTCTCTCTCACATTGATATTTCTCTCTCTGTCTCTTTCTCTCTCCTTCTCCTCCTTTCTCCCTTCCACTATCTGAAAATCAATGGAAAAAAATACCCTCAAATGAAGATTAACAACAAAAAAGATAACCTGAATAATATCCCTATATGTATGTATTAGAGAAATAAAAATTTTAATCTAAACAAAGGATTTCAGGTGGGTGATTTAAAAAATCTCTTTCTGCTCTTCAGTCCTTTAAGTCTGTGGACCTCAGATTTGACTGGTTTTTAGTTGTAAAACCAACCTCACATTCCTGGGATAATCTTTACTTGGTTCTGATGCATTACCAATAGCAGAAGCACATACATATTTTTAAAAAATATTTTTATTGATTTCAGAGAGGAAGGAAGAGGGAGAGAGATGGTTGTGAGGACTAAGTAAGATAACATAGCTAAAGCACTCAGCAAAACACTTGGTCCCTCCCAACAACTACTACTGTCAACACCACTGCCTATAACCAGCTAATTGGATTACGAGGACATCACTTTAAGTTAGAAGCAAAGGACAGAACCCACTCAGCCTACGACTCCACTGAAACAGCCAGACCTAAGAGCCTCTCAAAGAGTAAGTCACACTGTTGTCTGATTTGTTATTTGTCTGTCCCTGGCTGGGCTCCTCTAGGAATGAAGCCTTATATAGGAGTGGCCAGTTGCCTTCCAATATACTGTATACTCTGGCTGTTTTCTCCCAATTACCTGCTTTCCTGTCCACAGTGGAAGAGGCTTCAGGATGGCAGGAGCAAAGAGCTTCACGCGTCCCACTTTGTCAGTGAGTCCTCGGTATACCAGTTCCATATACTGCTCCCGGGTGAAAAAGCAACCTCGAGTGGTCATATTTGCACCAGCAATCATGTGATCTTGGATCAATCCTGCCAACGGCTGGCCATCCTACAAATCAAAACAGAAATGGGAAGAAGAACAAGAATAAAGTTTAAGTCACATTCTAATTCCTAATCATCTGCTTGGCGGTCACCTCCTAGCAACAACCCTGTCTCATGGCATCACGTTGTCCTTTCCCACAGCCACAGGAGGCAGGTGCCGAGGCCTCTCATTTTGGCAAACTGTCGCCCAGAGCACATGATCAGAGCCACCTTCCACCTTTGCCATTGCCCACTGTTCTACTATATCAAAACTGCGTTGAAACCATCCATTTCCCCAAGCCTTTCTGTTATAATCCCATCTGGTTCTAGTTACTCCAGCATATTTTTGGCATTTATGCACAAATTTGGTCTGGCTGCTGTTAGCTATGTTCTTGTTTTTATATTTTGGTTTTATGCTTTAGCATATTTCACAGATTTGTGGCCTGGTTCTCCTCTCAATTGGTCATCCATTCAACAAATAGTTATTGAAAGCTTACTGTGAGGTCTAATCACTTGGTTAGAACTTTGATCTATTTCTGTGGACCAAACAGGCACAATCCTTTTTGAGGATGAAGAGCTGGACAGTAAGCAGATGTGTGGGTAAATACATTGGCACAAAGTTTTAAGTGACATGCAGGAAAATAACAGATCTGAGGTAGGGATCATCAGGAGTGGTCTCTCTGAGGGGCAGCATCACAGCGAAGACTGAGAGTGACATAGCCTCAGCAGTGCAGGGGGCAGGAGTTCAGGCAGAGGCTCCTGAGAGGGCCCTGACATGCATGATTATTGAAGGAAAGAATGTCCCTTGTGAGTGTGTTCACAATGCAGCACATGTTCATGACGAGCCCGTAAAAAGGCTGTTTTCTTTTTTTTTTTTTAATATATTTTATTGAATTTTTACAGAGAGGAAGAGAGAGTGATAGAAACATCGATGAGAGAGAGACATCGATCAGCTGCCTCCTGCACGCCCCCCACTGGGGATGTGCCTGAAACCAAGTTACATACCCTTGACTGGAATCAAACCTGGGACCCCACAGTCCACAGGCCGACGCTCTATCCACTGAGCCAAAACGGATTTGGCAAAAAGGCTGTTTTCACCAGATGTCCAAACAAGGTCTTTCATAAAAGCCCGGATATGGTGGGTGCATTCATCTCCTTGGGCACTTGCCACAGGATTTCTGATCCTTAGCCTCCTGAAACCTCTCTGCAGGTCTGTGTTCATGGCAACATAAGGCACACTCAAGTAAGAATAGCTGTGCTCACTGACATTCTTTCGGAAGCAGTTTTTGCAAACGTTTCAATGTTTATAGGAACTTGGAAAAAACCCTGAAGATGGTTAGCATTTGATTATTTGCCAAATATGACCCAACAGTACGGCCATATTTCAAAACTAAGGCTAAAGGATCACAAATGCAGCCTTAGAGAAGCACCCCAAATTAAACCACAAGTACTAATTCAAAAGCTAAAAAAGGAACTTGTAAAAATAGTCTAAATATGGGAACAATGGCTCTATGTAAATTCAAAGTTAATTATTACAAATGGATGGATAAGTGCTGTCAATCTAGGCAAGATCAGATAGAGCAAATAGCCCTTCCAACTTCAACAAAAATTACATTCTGGCTCCGGCTGGATAGCTCAGCTGCTTAGACCCATGGTCGGCAAACTGCGGCTCGCGAGTCACATGTGGCTCATTGGCTCCTTGAGTGTGTCCCTTCCACAAAGTACCATAACCTGGGTATTTTGAAGAAGCGTTGTTAGAAGTTTAAGTTTAAAAAATTTGGCTCTCAAAAGAAATTTCAATCGTTGTACTGTTGATATTTGGCTATGCTGACTCATGAGTTTGCCTACCACTGGTTAGACTGCTGTCCTTACACCAAAAGGTTTCGGGCTCAGTCCCTAGTTGGGACCCATATGATAGATGTTGCTCTCTCACATCGATATTTCTCTTTCTCTCTCTCTCTCTCCCTTTTCACCCCCTCTTCCTTTCTCTAAAATCAAGAAACATATCCTCAGGTGAAGATTAAAAAATATATACTCTGTATCTTGTTGCAAAGACATGATTTTATTTTCCTTGGGGGGAAACCCAAACCAATATTACACATTTGACTCATCCCACAATCTTTGGAGGCAGATAGAGATTTTTTTCTTTTGTTTTCTTCCTTTAAAGAACATAATTATAGGTTATGTGATCCATTCCATGCCTCCTCCTCTCTCTGTCCAGATTTCGACATGACTAGAAAATTATCTTAATGATTAAATTGTTTCACTGCAATAATCATGAGTTCTATCTAGGAAGGAATGCTGATTAAAGCAATTGACTAAGGGTCAACTTATGATTCTGGATTCTGGATTTCCTTAGTCCTGCTTAGGATAAAAAAGACTATCTCTAAATAAAAAACAAACAAACAAATAAAAAAACCAGATAATTGTAGCTATCCTATTCCATTTAATACCACAGCAAAATGACATTACAAGTAATGTCTTTGGTCAGGATGTTCAGAAAATTAGGATTTTCTATGACTTGAATCTTCTAGCTGACTAAATAGAAATCAGAAAACTATTCTCAAGCCTTGTTAAAAATAATTTTCACAAAGCACTGGCCCTCAATAAATTTAAGAAAGAAAAAAGTTATTCCACAAAAAAAAAAAATAAAAAGTTTATTTTCTGAAAAGAAATAAGGTCCCACTCATTTTAAGTAAACAAACAGTATACAACTCTATTATAAATACTTACAAACCAAACAAAATTTTAATTGTGTATTATGTTTAGTTAAGGAAGAGTACCTGTAAATGTAAAAGGAATGGGAACATGAACAAAGAGAAATGAAGACAAAGATATACCAAAAACATTAAAATATATATGGCTCTCCTAGTTTAACAAAATCACTTCTTGTTCTCTTAGGACATGCCACCAAAATACTTCAACACATGCTGCATTTTTATAACCATTAGTAAAAAGAAGGATTCCACCTCTTGGCATTAACACTAAGGACTAAATGAAATGTGTCAAAAAATTAAAAACTCTTTACCTAAGACAAAAAATATTGACTAAAAGTGAAGCAAACCCTCAGATCATTCCCTAGAATTTTTCACTATTTGTTAAACCAACTATGTTGGTTAATTTACTAAGCCACTTATAAACCTATTACAAAGGTTAAAAGACAAAAGTAGGAAGAGCATGTATTCTTACAACATAAATTAAGGGATACACACACACACACACAAAACTAGTAAAAATAATGACAAAAACACAGCGTGAAGGGAGTAAAAACTATAGTGCATTTACAACATAATAAAAACCATATGCAACAAACTCACAGCTAACATCATACTCAATAGGGGAAAGACAGAAGTGTTTTTCTTAAGATTAGGAACATGAAGGGATGTCCACTTTCAGCACTCTTAATCAACATAGTACTAAAAGTAGCAGCCATAGCAAATAGACAAGAAAAAAGAAATAAAAAGCATCCATTTTGGAAAGGGAGAAATGAAATTGTCATTATTTGCAGACAACATGAAATTATATATAAAGATGCCACCAAGAAACTACTAGAACTGTTAATTCGGTAAAATAACAGGATACAAAAACATTCAGAAATTGGTTGCATTTTTATATACCAATAATGAACTATCAGAAATGGAAATTAAGAAAACAATCCCATTTACAATTACATCAAAAAGATAAAATACCTAGGAATAAATTTAATCAAGGGCTTGTACTCAGAAAACTGTAAGACACCGAAGAAAGAAACTTTAGAATATATCAATAAATGGAAGCATATAACAAGTTCATAAATAGGAAGAATTAACATCAGAGCATCTATAGATTCAATGCAATTCTTATCAAAATATCAATGGCATTTTGCACAGAGCTAGAACAAATAATCCTAAAATTTATATGGGCCCATAAAGAGCCCAAATAGCCATAGCAATCTGGAGAAAGAAAAATGAAGTGGGAGGTATTATGCTATCTGATGCAAACTATATAAGAAGGCCATAGTAATCAAAACCACATACTACCATTAAAAAAAAAAAAAAAGAGCTTCACAGATAAGAAAAAGCTAAAGGAGTTCATCAACTCCAAACCAGTATTATATGAAAAGCTGAAAGCTACTCTTTTAGAAGAGGAAGAAGAAAAAGGTAAAAGCCAAAAAATTATGAACAACAAATACATATCTATCAACAAGTGAATCTAAAAATTAAGTGAGTTAAAAATTTGATCAACAGAATAAACTGGTGAATATAATAGAATCAGGAGCACAGAAAGGGAGTGGACTGATAATTCTCAGGGGGGAAGGGGTAAGGGGTGTACAGGGAGAGACTGGACAAAAATCAACCACCTATCGATGAGATCAATGGGAGGGAGCTAAGGGCAGAGGGAGGGGTGGGAGCTGGGTGGAGGGGTGCTATGGAGGGGAAAAAAGAGAAACAAATGTAATAATCTGAATAATAAAGATTTAATTTAAAAAAAAAAGATCAGTTGAACACAATAAAGAGTCTAGAATAAACCAGCTATATGGTGAATTAATCTATGATAAAGTAGTCAAGAATATACAATGTAGTTAAGATAGTTTATTAAATAAATAGTGTTAGGAAAATTGGACAGATACATGCAAAACAATGAAATTAGGCCACTTTCTTGCACCATATATAAGAATCAACTCAAAATGAATTAAAGACTTAAATGTAAGGCTCAAAAACCATAAAATTCCTAGGAAAAAACATAGTAAATTCTGACATTTCTTAGCAATAACTTTACTGATGTGTCTCCTTGAGCAAGGACAACAAACAAACAAAAATAAACAAATGGGACTACATCAAACTAAAAAGTTTTTGCACAGCAAAGGAAACCATGGACAAAACAAAAAGATAATTTACTGAGTGGCAGAACATATCCATCAATGATACATCTGAGAAGACGTTAATTTCCAAAATTATAAAGGACTCAGACAACTCAACACCAAACACCAAACAATCCAATTAGAAAATAGGCAGAGGACCTGACTAGACACTTCTCCAAAGAAGACATACAGAAGGTCACAAATGAAAGAAATGGAAGAAAGCAAACAACTGGATATAGAGTTCAAAACCATGGTTATAAGGTTTTTCAAGAATTTTCTAGAAAAGGCCAATAAATTTAGTGAGACCCTTGACAATATGAAAAAGGACCAACTAGAAATTAAGCATATACTGACTGAAATACAAAATAATATACAGAGATCCAACAGCAGACTAGAAGATCACAAAAATCAATCAAAGAGTTGAAATAAAAAGAAGCAAAAAACACCCAAATGGAAAAGCAAAAAGCAAAAAAAAAAAAAAGATAGTTTAAGGAGCCTCTAGAACAACTTCAAGCATATCAACATCCGAATTATGGGGGTGCCAGAAGAAGAGAGAGAGCAAGTACTGAAAATCTATTTGAAGAAATAATGACTGAAAACTTCCCCCACCTGGTGAAAGAAATAGACTAACAAGTCCAGGAAGTGCACAGAACCCCAAACAAAAGAAATCCAAAGAGGAACACACCAAGACACGTCATAATTAAAATGCCAAGAGTAAAAGACAAAGAGAGAATCTTAAAAGCAGCAAGAGAAAAACAGTAACCTATAAGGGAGCACCCATACAACTGTCAGCTGATTTCCCCACAGAAACTATGCAGGCCAGACGGGAGTGGCAAGAAATATTTAAAGTGATGAATAGCAAGAACCTACAACCAGGAGAGAATCCAAGATGGCAGCATAGGTGAGCATCTAAACTGCTGCCTAGCACAACAATTTGAAAACTACAACTATAAGACAGAACAGACATCATCCAGAACCACAGGAAAGCTGGCTGAGTGGAAAGTCTACAACTAGAAGGAAAGAGAGGGGCTCATGGAGACCCAGAGGAGCTGCAAAAAGCTGAGATACGGAAACGCGCGTGTGGGGAAAGCGAGTGCCAGATTGCTTGGCTGACTTCCTCTGGCAGGAGGGAGATGGGAGATTTCCAACTGCACTGAACCCCTTATCCTATGGCACTGAACCCCAGGTCTGGCTGAAACTCATACGGAGGAGTTTGGACTGTGAAAAGGGAGAAGTGCATGGAAATTTAGGGGAGCAGGAAAAGGACAGAAGTCTGGTGGTGCGCACAGCACTGCAGAAGACTAACTGCTGATTGTGCCCCTGGCTTTCACCAGTGGGCGGGAGACAGAGCCTCCTAACTGCGCCACTTCTAACCCACTTCTAACTCCACTGAACCCCAGTTTTGGGCAAGACCCTGGGGACCCAGGCTCATATGGTCCCAGAGCCCAGGGGAGCAGGAAAGGCAGCGGTCTAGAGGCATTGCGCATGCGCACAGGGACCATTCCAGTGATTACCCAGAGACACGTGAGACCTAGGGGCCGGGTAGGGCGGGGCTGACTGGAAGGCAAGGTGATCCCTTTAGCCCTGAGTCTCCACCCTTCCCAAGCTCAACAGAGAGGCTTTTGCAGTTTTGCAAGTCTTGTATCATAAGCTGAATCCAACACAGAAGTTCTCCCAGCATAATGAAAATGCGAAGACAAAGGAACAGATCACAAACAAAAGAAATGAAGGAAAACAAATGATTGGATATAGTGTTCAAAACCACAGTTATAAGGTTTTTCAAGAATTTTTTAGAAAAGATGGATAAATTTAGCGAGACCCAAGAGGAGATGAAAAAGGACCAACTAGAAATAAAAAAGGGCCAACTAGAAATTAAACATACACTGACTGAAATAAAAAATATTTTACAGAGACCTAACAGTAGACTAGAGGAAGGCAAGAATCAGGTAAAAAATTTGAAATATAAAGAATCAGAAAACACTCAACTAGAAAAGCAAGAAAAAAAAAAAAAGAATCCAAAAATGTGAAGATAATGTAAGGAGCCTCTCGGACAACTTCAAGCATACCAATATCAGAATTGTGGGGTTGCCAGAAGAAGAGAAAGAACAAGATACTGAAAACCTATAATGACTTCCCCCTCCTGGTGAAAGAAATAGACTTACAAGTCCAGGAAGCATACAGAACCCCATATAAAAGAAATACAAAGAGGACTACACCAAGACACATCATAATTAAAATACCAAGAGCAAAAGACAAAGAGAGAATATTAAAAGCAGCAAAAGAAAACAGTTAATTACCTACAAGGGAGCACCTATACGATTGTCAGCTGATTTCTCCACAGAAACTATGCAGACCAGATGGGAGTGGCAAGAAATATTCAACATGATGAATAGCAAGAACCTACAACCAAGAATACCCTATCCAGCAAAGCTCTCATTCAGAATTGAAGGGCAGATAAAGAGCTTCACAGATAAGAAAAAGCTAAAGGAGTTATCAATTCCAAACCAGTATTATATGAAATGCTGAAAGGTACTCTTTAAGAAGAGGAAGAAGAAAAAGGTAAAAGATAAAAAATTATGAACAAAAATACATATCTATCAATAAGTGAATCTATAAATTAAGTGAATTGAAAATCTGATGAACAGAATAAACTGCTTCCAGAAGGAGAGAATATTTCTAAATCCAATGAAATAAAGGCCAGATGAGAATCCAAGTGTCCAAAAGAGACAGAGGAGAGAGAAAGAGAGTATTCTAGAAGAAGAAGAAGAAGAAGAAGAAGAAGAAGAAGAAGAAGAAGAAG
>JAAGEH010000041.1:13883379-13984820 GCA_011751065.1 Lasiurus cinereus | reverse complement strand
CAGCCCCAGCATCCCCACAGCCAGCACTCACTGCAGCCCCAGCAGCCCCACAGCCAACACTCACTGCAGCCCCAGCATCCCCACAGCCAGCACTCACTGATCAAACCTGCCCACTCACAATTTTTGTTCCCTGGGGTTTCGGTGTCCCAGTGGTCGGTGTCAGGAGCTGTTTAGCCACGGCTTCCCGTTGGGTTAGGTCCACAGCACTCAGGGCTGTGCGACTGCCATCCTCATTGATGACCATGGAGGCTCCCGGGTGCACATTGGGGCCATTGATGACTGCTTGCCTTAGTTCCTGAACGTTCCAGGGGGTAACTGGCTGAGGGTAGGTCAGTTTCGTGGCAAACACCTGAAAATGATGGATATAAAAACTCAGGGTGGGCAAGAAAGATTACATGGACCCAAAGTCTGACTCAACAAGCTGTGTGACTTTTTCTCAAAGACATGCAGGTGCGGTCTTACCCCAAAAAAGGTTATTTAAGGAGGAAAGCAGCATCCTGTCTGTTTTTTCCACAGGCCTTATCTCCATATTTGAGGCCTGAAGGCAGAGTAGGGAACTGTTTTTCTGCCAAGTGCCATTTAGATATTAATAACATCATTCGAGGGCCATACAAAATTATTAACTTAAACATCAGCCTGCTAGCCTGGCTGGCATGACTCAGTGATTGAGCTTTAGATATGAACCAGGAAATTACTCGTTCAATTCCCTATCAGGGCACATCCCTGGGTTTCAGGCTCGATCCCCAGTAGGGGATGTGCAAGAGGCAGCCAATCCATGATTCTCTATCATCATTGATGTTTCTCTCTCTCTCTCCCTCTCCTTTCCTCTCTGAAATCAATTTACAATTTTTTTTTTAATGAGCCTGCTATATTTAATTGACTCACCCCCAATGCGTTGGCAGGGCCAGACCAAATGATTTCTCAGGCCTTATATGGCCCAGGGGCCAGATGTTTCCCACCCCTGCCTTAAGGGAACAGTGTTTGGGCCCTGTCCCAGAAGTCTGCCAGAAGTCTGTCTAAAGAGAATGATCTGAGTATTGCCTTCTATACATAATTTTTTTTTAATCTGAGATATTTGTAAGGATATATGTACCTATATGTCCACTGCAGCATTTTTCACCGACCCATTCTTTCTTTTTTACTGATCTGAGAGAGAAAGGGAGAGATAGAAACATCAATCGGCTGCCTCCTGCATGCTCTCTACGGGGGATGGAGCCCGAAACTTGGGCATGTGCTCTGACCAAGAATCAAACTGTGACCTTTTGGTTTACGGGTTGATACTTAACTACTGACCCACATTGGCTGAACATGTAAGAATTTTTTTACCCATTCTAAAACATCATTTCCTCCTCTGCCAATAAATTCATGGACCCCCAAGGGAACACAAAATGGGACACTAGCTTGAAAGAGGTGGCGAGTGCTAGCCTTCAAGTACCATCACACCCCAGTAGGCATTACCAATTGATTGAGGCTCTTGCCCTGAACCCAAACACAGCATTAGGATCTCTTTACTTGGCAGCTCCGGCAGCCATCACAGTCAGGGTGGCACCAGAGACCAAGTTGGCTTCCTGAGTCACGAGATGACGCAGCACCCCACAGAACACAGACTGCAATATGTCCACTCCAAGGAAAACAAGTTCCCTGCTTCAGGAAGTTTATGAGCTACTGAATATTCTCAACTCTTTGATTCTTCTAAATGTACATAAATACCTATGAGAGTCTGAGTCCTATATAGGGACCTTGTTGAATTTGTCTCGTTCTCAGCCTCAACAGCACCTTGTGAACGGCCTTCCTACGCTCCCTTCCCATAGCCTGTTCTACTTTCGCTAATGCACTGATACTGCCTGAGTGTTTTTCCTGTGTACCTATTTGTGTGTCTCCACCACTGGCATGTGAGCTTCATGAGGGACACTCTAGTCTATAGGGCTCACTACTGAGTCGTATTTCACCTTTGCTCCTGTAATGCCTCTTCACAGGTCCCGGGGGAAGGGTTTACCACAAGGACCAAGAGCAGTTTCACAAGCTCTGCTCCTCACAGCCATCAGTGAGCAACAACCCTTGGCCTCCACGGCACTGAGACCTGAGGCAGGTTGGGGATGGCTGAAGGTAACTTCAGAGTCCCCATAAGGGGACTGACATTACCAAATGAGCTCATCAACCCAAGAACAAGGCCTGGCAGCTCTGAATGTGGAAAGAGAAGGCAGCACTAACAGTCTCTCCCAAACCTGAGACACTCTAGCCCCTGCCCTCTGCCCAGAAAAAGCAACCAACCAGGAGTTGCCTGTCTTCACAGGGCCTCAGACTCATGAGCATCACCACTGGCTCCATGATGCCATTCCCAGCAAAGACCTAAAGTTCCCAGAAAGTGGTGGGCAAAGGGCTGAATGTCCCCTGACTCTCGTCCCCTCGACTGTCATCCCCTTGCAGAGAAAGCCCTAGTGTGCCAAGAGAGAGGAGGCAGAGAGCTCCGCTCATTCCCAGCACTCCCCCAAGAGCAGCAGCAGCAGGGCAGTGCATGCAGAAATGACACTCTCCACAGAGGGAATTAAACCATCTTCATTATTACTGACCTCAAGGACTATTAAGGAGAAAGCCAATTAAAGGGCTGCTGCTAATGAGCACCACAGCTTGCACTGGTGGGGAAGTGAGAAACAGAAGCTGGCTCCCTAAGGGAACACTAATAGATGGAAGGGGTGAACCGGTTTACCCAGAGGAAGTGGGAGGATGGACTCACGCCTCCTCTCCGGCAGCGCACTCTCCTCCCTCTCCCTGGCAACCAAGGGCACACATCCCTGACTCCTGGCACCAGGCGAGTACATGGGATGAAATCCCCTTCCCTGTTGTGCAGCCACGCTAACTAGGAGGGTGTAAAGACTAGGCCAAGACAGGCCAAGGGAAGAGATGCTGGTGGGACGTGGAAAACCCTACAGTCAGCTCCCTGGTGGCCCAGGAGTGGGTCTTCCTTAAAGGGAGAAGGTGTTTGGAGACCTGGCAAGGAGTGAGCAATGCCATCACACAGCCTCACATCCCCTCCAAACGACTTAATCAGGAAGAGGAAACTGTCCCCCCTCAAGTCACACAGCCTGCCACATGCCTTCTCTCCAGCCCTCCTCCACACTCCCTTCTGCCGCCCAACAGCAGCAAACATGGCCCCTCCACACACACCATGGGGATTCCGATTTCATTGGTGTTGATGTACATGTCTGGGCAGATGACGGAACGGGCCGCGTAGTCTACTCGCTTTCCCATCATGTGCTTTCGGAATAAGCCCTCCTTCTTCTCGAGGATCTGTATGGGAGGAAGGAGAGTCCAAAGAATGAATTAAAAAAAAAAATCAAGTATGTTTATTATTTTCTTGGTTTAATACAAATTATTATTTGACCCCTTCAGATAGCAATGGGAAGCCAACATATTGCTCACCTGTCTAATGCCAGGGTATTTTTCCGTCATTAATTTGTCCATCTCGCTATCAAACACAATATTGACATGGCTCTGAAGGCGAATCCAAATGTTGTAAAGTTTGTCTGTGAGGGACTGGCCTGGAAGCATACTCAAAAAGGATCGGTCCATCCCATTGGAAGAGTCTTTTTCCTGGCAAGACAACCAAGAAAACAAGCATGATGGAAATCCCTCAAAAATGCAGGCTTGGTTTTATTTTTCTTGCTTACTCTAACGTCAGTTCACATCCACGAAACATGAGCCCCATTACATACTTCCCAGCCAATCTCTTTCCAGTAGTAAAATGAACTCAATGTTATAAGCAGGCTTCTTTCTTTTCTTTTAGGCCAACACATTTATTATCTCACAGTTCTGTGTCAGGAATCTGGGCACAGCTTCACTGGCTTTTGTGCTTCAGTGTCTCCCAAGCTGATGCCATTGGCCAGTGCTGGGATCTCATGTGAAGGTTCGCTGGGGACAGATCTAACGCTAAGCTGACATGGTTGTTAGCCAAATTCCATTTCTCAGGACTTGCCAGACTGAGCCTCAGTTTCTAGTTGGCTACACCTTCAATTATTTGCCCTGTGGGTTCTCTAACATGGTAGCTTGTTTCATCAAACTGCTAGCAGCAGTTGCTGAAGTTCCTTAACGTCTCATTTTTAAGGCAACCCTAGAAATTCTTCCCCCATCCATACTCTTTTTATGAAACTCTGTTATCTTGTCAGGTAACGGATTCTCAGATGGAGTTACAGCTATATTTATGGTCTTGGAAAAACTTGATCCAAAGCACTTACAAAAATGCAGGTGGAAAATTTCTTAGAAAGAAAAATCGTTTGCCATATGATTTTTTATATCATTACTCAGGATGTGGATCCCTGATTAGGCTATGTCGAGGGGCTGGCTGATCTCCAAGCTTCATTAGAATATTTATCCAATGCTTTTCTGTCCCTGGCTCTGCCTCCTTCTCTTCTCCCCTCCTGCTTGGAGATAGACCCCGAGGCCTTCAGTTGTCTAAGAGTACCACCTACTGGCATTATCCAACCATCATTGGGCCCATCAGGCTGAGGATGACACAGGATCTGACAGAGGGTTCCATGTCCCTCAGTGTGGGTCCGATGAGAGAGAAAACCTGGAAGTGTGTTGGAGGAGGGCAGAGGAAGGGTAAAGACCCAGTACCTGGGAATGCCACAAAGGCCATTAGTGATGAAGTAGGCACGTCCTCAACCTGAGAACAGAGGGGCGTCCTTAGTTACAGGGAGGAGGGATGTATTTTCTACTCTGGCTGAGGCAGGGAGAGATGGTCACCTGTACGACAGAGGCCCTCTCAGCCTAACTCACTGCTCTGGCATTACCTGACTCAGGCCCACCTGATGAATTATGAAATGAGAGAGACTGTCTCACCGGATCCTTAGCACTTAGCATAGAGCGCCTGGCCCATGCTAGGCATTTGCAATTCGAGGGAGGACTGCCATGGGAACAGAATGTGGGAAGCGAGTCAGGTAACACATAAGAACGTGTCCTATAATCAGAGGGAAAGAGGGCACTGTGACTTCAGCTAACCAGACCTTAAGAATGAGTGAGGATACTGTTTACTTCTTCAGAGACTCAGCTTTTTTGTTGTTGCTATTTGTGAGGTTTTTGACAAGGGACTACCTTATTTTTAAGGGACTTTAAAATAAAGTTCTAATCTCTGGTCACTGGAACTGGCTATCCTATTGCTTTCTCCTCCAAACTGGACAAGGGCCTGAAGATGGCCAATTTCTCTTAGACTTAGGATTTTTAAAAGCACACCTACACTGCCCTGGCCAGTTAAGAGTGGTGACCTGCATACACAAGGGTTGAGAGTTTGATTCCTGGGTTGTAGTTCGATCCCCAGTCCCAGTTGGGGTGCATGAGGGAGGCAACCAATTGATGTGTCTCTCTCACATCGATGCTTCTTTCTCTCCCTTCCCTGCCCCCACTTCCACTCTCTCTAAAAACCCATGGGAAAAATATCCTCATGTGAGGATTAACAACAACAACAAACAAAAGCTCACCCACAGTGCAGATCAGAAACAAGGAAACCCAAAGAAAGTCCAAGGCTTGGTAATGACTGCCTGTCTAGGACAAGTGCTGGCGCCACCTGGTGATGGGCCTCATTCATAGCAGGACTGTTGCGGCAGCTAGAAGGGAGCCTGAGCCCAGTCTCCTCAGGTCTGAGAAAGTCCTTCCTACTGACACCCTGAACACAAGCACCTCAGTGCCAGGCAGGACCCCAGTGACGTCAACAAGCCTTCCTATACCCACTGACCACCTGGCATACTGAAGGGCTTGAGAAGTGTTTGCTGAAACGGAAAAACTGAATTCAGCTCCACCACTTAAGGGAGTAGGAAGCTGAGGCCCCAAACTTCACAGTCCTATTCAGAGAAATTCCTAGAATCTATAACACTGCCTTCCTGGCCCCAGTGGTAGAGATCTTAATGAGCCAAATCACTGGGTGAGTTGCGATCTGGACTTGTAACCCAGGAGAAACATTCTCAGGGCCCAAGGGAAGCAAACTCTTCTTTCTAGAGCTGCCAAGGGTAGGGATCCCAGAACAACCTATGTGTAAAACCTCATGGCAGACCATACCCATGTTACAGTAGAGGTGAGTCCACAAAATTAAAGCAACTCAACCAAGGTCACTGGGGTGAACTCTGACCTTTCCATGCTCAGACCGTGCTTTCACCCTCACATTACCTGTTTTCCCAAACTAAGCCCAACCAGCCTCTCCCAGCACCCAGAGCACTCTGCATCCACTGGAGAGTGAGAACTCAAAATGGGCATTTATGACATCAGCTCCAATACAGTCCTGACCTCAACTGTGGCAGGTGCTGCCACCTCCCATGGCAGCTCCTGTTCTTGGGCCATCAATGCCAGAAGCTTTCGGATCAGAACCACATCCTTCATGACAGCCTGCAAATTCACTGTTTGGCCATTTGTAAACATCTGGTCCCCCAAGCGATTGACAGGACGATACCTGAAGGGGGACATACGGAATCAGTGAATGTTTAGTGTGGAGGAAGGGTCATGTTCTTCAGCCTCTCAACCATCCCTAAGCACTCAAACCCCACCACACTCAAAGGACAACCAACATTCCCACCACATTCAGGACAAACGGAAGGGAAATTCTCCCACCACCTGCCTCCTGAAGCAGAACTGCTATTCTATTTCTCCGTGCCCACCACCTTTCCATCCTCTCCCGAGGTCATCATTCAGTTACCCAGTGCACCCTCTCCAGGTGAAATAAAGTCAACTAAAGGGCATCACCTTGAGGGTGGCACCACCAAGAAATCCAGGAAGAACATAGTGGGGTTGAATTTAGACTCCATATCGACATCTTCCAGTCCCGAAAAAAGGAAGTTCAGAAAGAATCCTGGTTTGAAATGAACCAAAAAGATAATTTAAATCTCTGTTGGAACATGGATGGATAAAATGTTTACTAATTGAACTAAAAAACACAACCCACCAGAATATAGGATAATATGTAGAATAAAATCACATTTTTCTTTATAAAAATGAGAAAAAAATAGCCTCTGAGAGCCTGCACACAGATGTTTCTACTGATAAAACAGTCTTAGCTCAGGGGTTGAAATGGGGAGGGATGGGAAATAAGAAAGGCCGCTTGTCTCAGACTTACACACACATGAACACAATTATTCTGGTGTTTATAAAACATACATTTGAAATATGAAAAGAAAAAAAAATCAAACCAAAAAAGAGCCTTAAAATCAAAAGTTCCTGCACACCGATGCTACAAAGAGGGCTCTTTTGTGGATTCAAAGCTAATATTCCAGTGACCTTAAGGAAAACGCAGGGAGAATGAATAAAATGCGTCAGGGCCTGCCACATACACCACTATGGTACCCTGAGTGCTCTTTTCCTGACCCTGACAAGCTTGGCACCAGTTTCATTGTTAAGTGCTTATCCTCACACAATGGTTACACCAGTGTTCCAGGACACACTCTCAGAAGTGGGTGACATGAGATTGTGGGTATACTGCATAGGTTTTGTTATACACTCAAAAGGGAAGAATTTTCCTTTCTGTAGGGGGTTTAAGATGTAATAATCCTAATTAAAACTACATATTAAAGTTCATTTTTTTATTCGCAGAAGGAATATCCATAGAACCTCACAGTTGGAGGTTAAGGCCTTCTCCTTTCCATAATGCATCAATGACATGGACCTGAAGGGTGACCCTAACTTATGCATTGACTCCAGGAGAGATCTACAATAACCACAACTTTGAAAAAATGATAGTAAGACAGGGTAATGAGCCCAGGAAATGAGAGCTGTGCCAGGGAATGAGAGCCGGGAGAGGCAAAATTATCCTTTTGGTGGTGCAGAACCTTCATTCTTCCAAAGGGCGCTGAGATGCTCTCGTGCACTGGTGGGCGTCAGGTACCCTCGTTTTCCCATTTGAGCTTCCTCAATTCCTGGAGCAGAGGAGGCAAACAAGTTAAGTCAATATCAGGAACTCATTTGTACTGGGATTTATCAATTCTCCTTATTCTGCCCAGCCTGCAATTTGATCATAAAAGCTCTAGGACAGCATAGCCTCAGTTCTGCATATTTTCCCCCTTAATCTAATTTTTAAAGTCATGAGAACAATGTAACTACTTTTATAAAATCAATAGAGCAAAAGCAAAAAAAAAAAACAAACACCCACTATTCCATCACATTACTATTATATCACTATTATCACCTTTATGTATCCCTTTCCATGCTTCAGTTTAAGCAGTGTGTTAGATCACTGTCATGTTAACTGTAGACTTACTTATATACTTGGCTCTTGTGACCATATTGCCTGGCCATTGTTTTTAATGGCTGCATGAAAATCTGCTCAGAGGATGTTTTCCTAAGTGATTTAACCATATCTTATAGTTGGACATGTGAGTTTTTTACTATTATAAGTAACATTAGAGGCCCAGTGCACGAAATTCATGCACAGAGAGTTGTGCAGGGGGCGGGGGTCCTTCAACCCCGCCTGCTCCCTCTCCAATCTGAGACCCCTTGAGGGATGTCCGACTGCCCGTTTAGGCCTGATTCTACTAGATCGGGCCTAAACGGGCAGTCGGACATCCCTCTCACAATCCAGGACTGCTGGCTCCCAAATGCTCACCTTCCTGCCTTCCTGATTGCCCCTAACCGCTTCTGCCTGCCAGCTTGATCACCCCCTAACCACTCCCCTGCCATCCTGATTGATGTCTAACTGCTCTCCTGCCAGCCTGTTTGCTCCCAACTGCTCTCCCCAGAGGGCCTGGGTCCCCCCAACTGCCCTCCCCTGCTGGCCATCTTGTGTCCACATGGGGACAGAATCTTTTGACCACCTGGCGGCAGTCATACTGTGTGTTGGAGTGATGGTCAATCTGCATATTACTCTTTTATTAGATATGCTAGAGGCCTGGTGCACAGGTGGGGGCCAGCTGGTTTGCCCTGAAGAGTGTCCTGAATCAGGGTGGGGGTTCCCTTGGGGCATGGGGTGGCCTGGGCGAGGAGCCTGTGGTGGTTTGCAGGTTGTCCACACTCCTGGGCGACCCAAGCGAAGGCCCTGGTATCTGGGATTTATTTATCTTCTACAATTGAAACTTTGTAGCCTGGAGCAGAGCCAAGCTTGCTGCTCACTCCATAGGGGCAGCCATTGAAACTTTGTTGCCTTAAGCAGAGGCCTGGGCCGGCCAGGGTGTGCAGGGTATGCGGAAAGCTTGGCTTCTTCCATTGCCCGGGGCAACCCAAGCCTACTTCCTGCTCTCTCTGTGGCCCGTAGCCATCTTGGTTGGGTTAATTTGCATACTGGTGCCTGATTGGCTGGTGGGCATGGCTGGTGTAGCAGCGGTGCAGTCAATTTGCATATTACTCCTTTATTAGATAGGATTGTGATTTTTAAAAAAAAACAACACATGTATGCACAAGGCTTTTACAAGGTATGCACAAGGCTTTTACAAGAAATGTTCACTGAAATAGAATTATAGGTAAATGAAAATGAGTATTTTTTTAAAATAGTTGTTGATTCCTTTTTAAAAAAATATGTTTTTATTGATTTCAGAGAGGAACGGAGAGAGAAAGAGATAGAAACATCAGTGATGAGAAAGACTTATTGGTTGGCTGCCTCCTGCCCACCACTGGGGATGGAGCCCACAACCTGGCCATATCCCCTGACCAGGAATAGAACCATGACCTCCTGGCTCATGCTCAACCACTAAGCCACACAAGCTGGGCATGAACATTTTTAGGGGTATCTGTATACTCCATTTCTTCTATGTATATCAGAATCTAGGACAGCATAGTCACAGCTCTGAATATTTTCCTCCTATGTGAGGAATAGATTGATTTTGGTTTCTCAGGTCAAGCAAAATCACTCTGGGATATTATCGGCTATACCCAGGGTGGGTCAGGAAATCAGATCTGGGCTGCCACCCGGGGAGGTCAGACTCCAGGCACTTAGATGGGTAACAAAGATATAAGTAATGTGAGCATGTAGGTTTAAAATTATCAACTTCTTCCAGGATACACTAATGGAAATTAAATATTGTTCCATCTTCCCTTTTTATGTCCTCATCAGGGCAGTAACCCCATCTTATCTGTTCCTAGCACCTGACACCGTGCCCAGTACATTGTGTCAGATACTAAATAGTTATTGGCCTGGATGCACATGTTCCAGATATGCTAAGATAATCTACATTTTACACCTCATTCTTTTGTCTTTTTCTATAGTTGTATAATCCAGCTTCATTCCACCTTTAATTCTCCAAATAGTTTCTTGACCATCCACAAAGGTTACATTATTTCAAGTTTTCTTTTTTAAACTTTTTTTTTTAATTGATATCAAAGAGAGGAAAGGGAGATATAAAAACATCAATGAGAATCAACGATTAACTGCCTTCTACACCCTCCTATGCCCCCCTACTGAGGATCCATCCCACAATCCGGCATGTGCCCTGACCGGGAATCAAACAGTGATCTCCTGATTCATAGGTTGATACTCAAGCACTGAATCACACTGGCTGGGTTGTTATCCCAAGTTATTGGAGAAATCTGTAACTTGGATAATAATGAATAGATATACCATAATTTAGTTAACGATTCTCTATTAATAGGCATTTAAGCCATTTCCAATTTTAAACTACTTAAACAACACTGTGAGTATTCTTAGACAAAGTCATAGAAGCTGAATTGCTAGATCAAGGAGTCTACATTTAACATTTTGATTCCTATAAAAGCAAAACATTTCAACCAGTTAATGTAACAGAAGGAAGCAGGGTTATGAAACAAAAAGATGTTGACCTTCAGGAATAACCAAAGCATCATATGTTCAGAAGGAAAAAAAGAAGAAGCTATTAATCTAAGGAACAACTTTGTGGGCATTTCTGGAAACAACTCTCTGTGCTTTCTTTCCTCCTAAACAGGCTTGAAGGACTGAAGAAGACCAGCTGAAACTGCATGAAGTGCCCTCCTTCCCCTTCCCTCATTAACAGACTACAATTGTTCAATCACAGGATTTGAAGCAAAAGATACCTGCAGGAAGCTACCACCTCCCATGAGCTGCACCCCTCTTAACAGCCTGCCAGAATGAAAGCTGCCTAGATGGGAGTTCAGAACATTGCTGGCATGTGTTTCATTCAGTTCTGAGAGCTGTCGTGTGCAAAGGGAAGTTAGAAGGTTATTTAACTTGGGAAGACTCAATCACTTGGCTATGAGAATTCTCATTTTAAAATGCTAATATTGCTCTGGTCAGGTGGCTTGGTATGTTGGAGCATCATCCTGTACACCAAAAAGGTTGCAGGTTCTATCCCACTCAGGGTACCTACCTAGATTGTGGGTTCAATCCCAGGTCAGGGCGTGTGCAGGAAGCAGCCAATTGATGTTTTTCCCCCACCCCTCAGCCCCCCCCCCCCGCCCCTTTCCCTTCTTCTTTAAAATCTAGAAACATATCCTTAGGTGAGGTTTTTAAAAATAATTAAAAATAAATAAATAAAAATGCTGTGTATACTGTGGGGCTCGAGGTGCACTCCGAGTGTATGTAGCTTCACAAGCTATGGCTCTCCTCATGGGTGACTTGTTTGTGGGGACAACTGAGGCAGTTACTGCTTGGCGCTGTTCGGTATCAGGAATGTGGACAGATCCTAACTCCACATCACCTGACCTCTGGAGTTACTGACTTGTGACCCTGACAGCTTCCTCTGAGAGCGGAGGCCACCCTGGCACTATACTCAGCCACAAGCATGTTTCATGAGGCTGAGAGCCCAAAAAATAAATGTTTGTTAAATACTAAAAACCCAACCTAGAACCATGGAAGACAACTGCTGACTTGATTCTAATGCAGACTTTTGTTTGGCACCATCATATTCTCATAGTTGTAGTGAGATATTCAAAGGATGGATTTGACAAAGACACTTAAAAGGTTACTTATCTGTTACAGATATTTGCTCCAAAGAAAGTTATCTTTTAGAATTCTAACCATCTTTGTTCTCAACCTGTGAACATTTTCTAAGGCACCCTAAGGAATAGAGCAGCAGTTCCCAGCCTTAAAGATTATTTTAAGGGCTATTTATAGGTAAGTGCAAAAAAATCTATCCTGTGGTTAACTATAAACCATTAATCAAAATTAAACAGGCTTTTAAAATGCAGTGTGGTATCCTGCATTGAATCCTGGAACATAAAAAGAACATTACTGGAAAAATTCAAATAAAGCCTGTAGTTCATTAACAGCAGTGCACCAATCCTAATTCCTTAGTTTTGACAGGTGCACCACGGTGATCTCAGATGCTGCATTAGGGCAAACTCAGTAAAGAGTACATGGGAACTCTGAACTATCTTTGCAACCTTTCTGCAATTCTAAAATTAGTCTAAAGTAAAGGTTTTTTAAAAAGTAATAAGCGAGTTTGTTACTATGGTCTGAATGTGTGTCCTCCAAATTACAGGTGTTGAAATCCTACCTGCCAAGGTGAAGGTATCAGGAACCTTTAGGATGATTAGGTCATGAGGACAAACGCCTATGAATGGGACTGATGCCCTTATAAAGACCCTAGAGAGCTCCCTTGCCGGTTTCTGCCACATGTAGTTATAGGGAGAAGTGGCTGTCAATGAGGAAATGGACCCTCATTGAACACTGGATTCACCAGCACCCACCTTGGACTTCCCAGCTTCCAGAACCGTGAGCAACAAATGCCCAGGTTTACTGGTGTGTTGTTACAGCAACCTGGACAGATTAAGTTATTTACTCCCGCCTCGCCAGAATCCTCAAATGTAAAAGACAGGCCATGCATCTCATGGAAGAGACTTCCTTCCCTGCCTCTTCCACATTCTCAAGCTCTGCAATGAAGTTTAATCACAATATGCTGTGGACTTCCACACATAATACTTCCTAAACTCTTGGCAAGAGGTTTTGTTTCTGCCACTATATAGAGTTGGAAACAAAAGTGGCCCAGAAGTGGCCTTCTCTAATAAGGCGGCTTAACTGCTAGACCTACTCAAAAATCAGTAGCAGAGCGAGGAGTCAAGCAAGGTTAAGTCTTCCCACCCTGGCATGCTGACTTACAATAAAGATGAACGATGAACATCTAAAGAGCACATACTGCATAGCAGGCTCAGGGTTCAGCACTTTGAATGAGACACCTTATGTAATCTTCATCACTTCAATACACAAAACAAACTTACAACTAACAAAAATAAAAAAAGCAGGAGGACTAAGTCAGTCTCTAAACATTTTCCTCAAGAACCCCACGGGCGAAACCAAGCTGAAGAGGAGAAAGTACCCAGGAATTTATGGACCCCCAGGAGCCGCCTGCAGAAGGTGCTAATGGTCTTTGATCTCGTAGTGTTTCTTTAAAATTCACCTACATTATACATTTAACTTCAAAATAAATCCACACTTTTTGAACAATAAAATGGTTCTAAATATTTGCCAAGTATATATTTTTTAATTTCCTCCTTCAGAAAATGACCACCGGAAGCAAGAGGTGCCTTGTTCAAAATGCAGCCCAGCCCAGGACTGGGCACTCCCCAAGATCCCCTCCGCCACTGGCAGGCACACAGCTGAGACACGTGGCACAGAGGATCACTGTTCCCAAGGTCTGGGACACACCCGACAGTCATGCCTGAGGAACATGGCCAAGGGCCACCCAGGGCTCCGCTGCTTACCCGGTGGCTCTGTGTCCTCCTGGCCAGCTTTCCTGTGCACCATGGCTGGATACGTGATGGTCAGTTTGCTGTTGTGCTCCTTTCGGACAACTGCTCTCCCGGTCCTAGACAAGAGGACAGCTGTGACTGAGGAGAGGAGGAACCTACCAGGACATTTACTGATAGCTGTGCAGCACTGGCCAGAGGCCTCTTGCTTGAGGAAAGGGACAGGCCAGCGCTCTGAGACTCACTTGCAGTGGGGACATCGCTTAGCAGTCATGTGTGACCTCCAGAAGCAAGCAATAAGCTTGCTCTTGCTATCACAGACAGTCTTCACCTGTTGAAAAGAAAGAACTACAGAGTGGCATTTGAAGAGAACTTAGTAGGCATTCGTGATTTTTACCTTATTTAAAAACCAGAGGAAGCCACCTTCTTAAACAAAAATTTCCACAGAACCCTAATATAGCCAAACTCTGCCAGTCACTGAGAGGCTTCTTTTCTCATTTGTAATATGTGAATAAGAGGAGAAACAGCCTCACTGTACTATCACTAAGGTAGATGATGAATGCAGTAGGGGGCATGCACAAAATACTTCATAAATGCTGGGTTCCCTTACTTTAATTTAAAATAAACCTCTTTGAAATGAATAAAACATTTGAAAATAAAAAATAAAATAAATAAATCTCTTTGAAGGCAGTTGGTGCACCCTCTCTTCTCCCTCCTGGGCTGGACCTCAGGGTTCTGAGAAAAGTAGGCCCACAGTGAAGCTATGAGAGGCTCTGAGCCTGGCTGCAAATGAGAGCCACCTGGGCCCTCCCCCAGACCACTTCAATCGGAATCTCTAGTGTGAAATTGGGCATGAGGTGAATCAGGTTTCAAGTTAGTCCTGCAGGCTGATTATTGACATCATTCCTTCATGAACAAATGAACACTGACATAGATGCATGGGGAAACAGGGAGGAGGGTGGGATCAGCGCTCACAGTAATTGACAGTGCTACAGAGAGAAAGAAGAAAAGAACATGGATCTCATTCTTAAGTGAGACTGCAAGCCAGAACCTTGATGGATACTGTGCCTATACTACCTAATTTCATCTAATCTTCCCCTCAGTTCTATAGGGAGGCATCAAATATGAGGATATAGTGGCTCAGGAATAGTTATGTAATTTGTAGGGTCACAGGCTTCATAAGAGGCAGAGCTAGGATTCAAACCCAGGTCAACTACGGGAAACCGGATGTGTGTGTAAGTGACAGGGCGAAAAACCGAGTATTCTGGGAGGAAAGAAGGGATAACGCACGTGCGAGCTCTGGGATCTCAGGAGGTTGTTCTGTACAATTTCACGTGTATATTGTTCTAATTCTTCCTGGATTTCAAAAGCAGTAGGATCAGCATTTTCTTCCAGAAACTGAAAAACAGAGAGAAAAACCATATTATCAAACAAAGCCAGTGTATGATTAGCAGCACCACAGGGCCAGCCTTTCCAAGAGAGGAGAGTTTGGTTTGAGAGCAGAGAAAGATACCTCATGACTGCTGTGTTGCATTCTCAAAATAGAGAGGCTGTTTAAATAAAACCCAATGAGAATATCCTGCTTCCAATAATGGTGGGCTACATTATTCATACCAAAACTAAAAAGAACCAAGACAGGATAAAATGTTTCTACTGTTGAAGCTCTCAAGAGCCAACAGGACAGTGAGGAGGATTCAGACCTCACTGAAGGGTCAAGGAGCCCAGGACCCAGGTGCTCAATGTGGGGCTGCAGCATGTGCGGCTCTAGAACACCCCTCAGGGCAGTTATGTCCAGTTGGGCAGGATCAGCATAGACTCTCATGGTGCCTCTGGAGCTATGAGACATGGCAGCACTGGCCCGGGGCACATTTTCCAATTCAGGAATTTTGAACTTTTCATTTTGGAGGACTCAAACAATGAATGGGACAGAAATCAAAGCCCTGAGTTAGTGCCATGACAGGAATCTAACAGGATACCTTCCCTCCTATATCCTACCCACAAACACAGGAAGCTGGAAACCTCAGGGGCTGTGCCCCCGGAAACTAAACTAGCCCTTATGGATTGCAAGTACTCAGCAATCGCGAGAGCCTTAACTTTGAACCCAGACTACGATGATCCCGGGCTACCAAGCACAGGGCAGAAGCCTCTTTGGAGGAAGGCAGCAGCACCGAGGCCTCAACTTACTTCTACAAAGAATTCTTTAAGTACAATGACAAACTGTCAAAAAATGAGCACACTAAGACAGGGGAGAGAGGGGGCATTTCTGGGAACAGGGACAATAGCTTGACATTGAAGATGAGCATATGGGTGGTGCTTACTTTTAACTATTTGTTGGATATATTTTACAAAAATTTTTCCTAAGGTAGGCATCACGAATAATTTTATGCCAATAATTTTGAAACTTTAGATGAAATGGACCAATTCCTAGAAAACCTAACTTACTCTGAATAAAGATTTAAGAAAACCTCCCCCCCCCCCCCCAGCGCTGTGGTGGCTTTTGAACCAATTTGATTTAGAGTTAACTTTTTAATTCTGTTCCCTGGAAACTTTATAAAAGTGGAAATGGCGATCGCATCATTAGATAGTACTGCTGATGGCAAAAATGACCTCTATTGCTAGGAAGACTGAATGAATTATAAACACCACAGCTCTGAACTAGGAAGACTGAATGAATTATAAACACCACAGCTCTGAGCTTGCCTGTTGCTAACTAGGCATGACCTTGAGCCTCTGGAAGCTGGGCTCATGGAACTGTCACAAAAGATACTGATTCCTACTTGGGGTACAGGGCTCCAGGGCCAGGATGGCTCCCATGTCCACTGTGTAATCACGTCCTTTTGCTCTTGAACTTGGAGAGCCAAAGACGACTAGACTTAGCCAACTGTGAGAACATCCACTGAAGAGAGAATGTCTGGCAGCACCCAATCTCACATGAACTCTTTCAGGACACTTTAAGGAGAGGAAAGAGCATTCCCTACCTCATTTCAAGAGGCCAACATACTCTAGATAACCAAACTCAAAAGAACAAGAGAAAGGAAACCTACAAAGCAAAGACATGATCACAGATGCAAAATCCTAAGCAAAACATCAGGAATTCAAATCTATCAATGTATTAAAAAGGCAAATTATCGAGAACAAGGAATCCCTGGAATCCAAGGTTAGTTTAATATGAAAAAAGGAATTCAGTATTTCAACATGTGACTTTGAGAGAAAACTGAAGCTTTCAGTAGGTGCAGAAAGTTTTTGAAAAATTCAACATTCAGCCATCTTAGCAAAATAGCAATAGGAAAAAGTTTTCTTTAATCTGATAAAAACTGTAAAAGTTCAGTCAATATTATACTTATGGTGAAATGTTGAAACGTTTCCCCATTTGTTTAATATAATTCACTTTTTTTTTTTCCAAGCCTAATTTTGTTTCCTAGGGCCATTGAAGCTTTTTTTTCCTTTTTTAAAAATTAAATCTTTATTATTCAGATTATTACATCTTTATTATTCAGATTATTACATTTGTTTCTCTTTTTTCCCACCATAGCTCCCCTCCACCCAACTCCCACCCTTCCCTCTGCCCTTATCTCCCTCCCATTGACCTCATCCATAGGTGTATGATTTTTCTCCAGTCTCTCCCTGTACACCCCTCACTCCTTCCCCCTGAGAATTATCAGTCCACTCCCTTTTGTGCTCCTGATTCTATTACAGTGGAACCTCGAGATACGAGTGCCCTAACATACGAGATTTTTGAGATACGAGCCGTCGAGCTTTGAAATATGAGCAACATTTGAGATAGGAGTAATCTCGAGGATCGGCCAGCTGCACATGACCCACCAGTTTACCTCGACTCCAGCATCTCATAGTTTCCCATGCCTCAAGGTTACGGAACGAATTAAACTCTTATCTCGAGGTACCACTGTATATTCACCAGTTTATTCTGTTGATCAAATTTCTAATTCACTTAATTTTTAGATTCACTTGTTGATAGATATGTATTTGTTGTTCATAATTTTTTTGCTTTTAGTTTTTTCTTTTTCCTCTTCTAAAAGAGTAGCTTTCAGCTTTTCATATAATACTGGTTTGGAGTTGATGAACTCCTTTAGCTTTTTCTTCTCTGTGAAGCTCTTTATCTGCCCTTCAATTCTGAATGATAGCTTTGCTGGATAGATTATTCTTGGTTGTAGGTTCTTGCTATTCATCACGTTGAATATTTCTTGCCAATCCCGTCTGGCCTGCATCATTTCTGTTGAGAAATCAGCTGACAGTCCTATGGGTGCTCCCTTGTAGGTAATGAACTGTTTTTCTCTTGCTACTTTTAATATTCTCTCTTTGTCTTTTGCTCTTGGTATTTTAATTATGATGTGTCTTGGTGTAGTCCTCTTTGGATTCCTTTTATATGGGGTTCTGTGTGCTTCCTGGACTTGTAAATCTATTTCCTTCACCAGATGTGGGAAGTTTTCAGACAATTATTTCTTTAAATAGGTTTTCAGTCTCTTGCTCTCTCTCTTCTTCTGGCACCCCCACAATTCTGAGGTTGGTACGCTTGAAGCTGTCCCAGAGGCTCCTTACATTATCTTCACATTTTTGGATTCTTTTCTCTTCTAGGTTTTCCAGTTGAGTGTTTTCTGATTCTTTATATTTCAAATTTTTGACTTGATTCTTGCCTTTCTCTAGTCTGCTGTTAGGACTCTAATATTTTTTATTTCAGTCAGTGTATGTTTAATTTCTAGTTGGTCCTTTTGCATCTCTAGTTGGACCTTTTCCATCTCTAGTTGGTCTTTCTCCATCTCTAGTTGGTTCTTTTTCATCTCCTCTTGGGACTCGCTAACTTTACCCAAATTTTCTAGGATATTCTTGAAAAACCTTGTAAGCGTGGTTTTGAACTCTATATCCAGTCATTTGTTTTCCTCCATTTCTTTTGTTTGTGATCCCTTCCCTTGTCTCGGCATTTTCACTATGCTGGGAGAACTTATGTGTTGGATTCAGCCTTATGATATCAGACTTGCAAAACTACAGAAGCCTCTCTGTTGAGCTTGGGATGGGTGGAGTCTCAGGGCTTAAGGGACCGCCTTGCCTTCCAGTTGGCCCCGCCCTCCCATGCCCCTGAGTCTCATGTGACTGGGTAATCGCTGGAGTGATCCCTGTGCATATGCGTGAGCTCTCGTAGTGCCTCTACACTGCTGTCCCTCAGGCTCCCCTGTGCTCCAGGATCATATGAGTCTGGGTCCCCAGGGTTTCGCCTGAAACTGGGGTTTAGTGGAGTTAGAAGTGGCACAGTTGGGAGCATCTGTCTTCCGCCCACTCGTGAAAACCAGCAGCACAATCAGCAGTCTGTCCTCTGCATGCAGTGTCGTGTGCGCCACCAGACCTCTGATCTTTTGTGACTCCCCTAAATTTCCGTGCGCTTCTCCCTTTTCACAGTCTAAACTCCCCCCGTAGGAGTTTCTGCTGGATCTGGGGTTTAGTGTCATAGGATAAGGGGTTCCATGCCTTTGAGAGTCTCCGATTCCCACCTGCCAGAGAAAGCCAGCCAGGATCTCCGGCACCTCCACGCGTGCATCTCTGTACCTCAGCTTTTTGCAGCTCCTCTGGGTCTCTATGAGCCCCCCTCTTTCCTTCTAGTTGTAGACTTTCCACTCAGCCAGCTTTCCTGTGGTTCTGGATGATATCCGTTATGTCTTTTAGTTGTAGTTTTGAAATTGTTGTGCGAGGCAGCAGTGTAGATGTTTACCTATGCCGCCATCTTGGATTCTCTCTATAATTTACTTTTATACTGACACAATCTCAAACTCACAGAAAAGTTGCAAGTACATAGAACAACCTTTTTCCTTGAACCATTTAATAGTAATTTGTTGCCCACCTACTTGGGTGAACATTTTCTACAAACAAGGACACATTCTATTATGACAATCTACCTAATATAAGAGTGACACGTCAATTGACTGTATTTTTGCGACGCCCACCAGCCAATCAGGAGTATGCAAATTCACCCAACAAAGATGGCGGCTTAATTTGCATACACAGGCACTAAGTAGCCAGGGATGGGGCAGGACGCAGGCATTCCACCCTACCCTAGCCACTTGGGTTTCTGGGCAGCATAGGAAGGCAGAAAGGCAGCTCTGGATCAGAGCAGAAAGGCTGCTCGGGCCAGAGCGAAGGCGGTGCCCACAGCCAAGGGAACTAAGGCTCGTTTCTTTTTTTTTAATTTTAATAAACCTTTATTGTTTAGATTATTACAATTGTTCCTCTTTTATCCCTCCCATAGCACCCCTCCACCTGGCTCCCACCCCACCCTCTGCCCTTACCTCTGCCCCATTGTCCTCACCCATATGTGTATGATTTTTGTCCAGTCTCTCCCTGTACACCCCTCACCTCTTTCCCCCTGAGACTTATCAGTCCATTCCCTTTCTATACCTCTAATTCTATTATATTCACTTATTGATAGGCATGTATTTATTGTTCATAATTTTTACCTTTACTGTTTTCTTCTTCTTCCTCTTCTTAAAGAATACCTTTCAGCATTTTCATATAATACCGGTTTGGCGGTGATGAACTCCTTTAGTTTTTTCTTATCTGTGAAGCTCTTTATCTGCCCTTCAATTCTGAATGATAGCTTTGCTGGGTAATCTTAGTTGTAAGTTCTTGCTATTCATCACTTTGAATAATTCTTACCACTCCCATCTGGCCTGCATCATTTCTGTTGAGAAATCAGCTGACAATCGTATGGGTGCTCCCTTGTAGGTAATTAACTGTTTTTCTCTCGCTGCTTTTAATATTCTCTCTTTGTCTTTTGCTCTTGGTTTTTAATTATGATATGTCTTAGTGTGGTCTTTGGATTCCTTTTGTTTGGGGTTCTGGACTTGTAAGTCTATTTTTTTTTCACCAGGTGGGGCAAGTTTTCAGTCATTATTTCTTCAAATAGGTTTTCATTATCTTGTTCTCTCTTTTCTTCTGGCAACCCCATAATTCTGATTTTGGTTCGCTTGAAGTAGTCCCAGACTCTCCTTACACTATCTTCACATTTTTTGGATTCTTTTTGCTTTTTCCTTTTCCAGTGGAGTGTTTTTTTTTTCCTTCTTTGTATTTCAAATCTTTGACTTGATTCTTGCGATTCTCTAGTTTGCTGTTAAATTTCTGTGTGATATTTTTTATTTCAGTGTATGTTTAATTTCTAGTTGGTCCTTTTTTATCTCCTCTTGATTCTCGCTAAATTTATCCATTTTTTCTAGGAAATGCTTAAAAAACCTTATAACCATGGTTTTGAACTCTATATCCAGTCGTTTGTTTTCCTCAATTTCTTTTGTGATCTGTTCTTTTGTGTCCACATATTTCGCTGCTTCCTTGAGTTGGTAGAGTAGCTTTGTGTGCTAGGTTTCCTATGTGGGCCAGTAGCTCTGCCTCCCCAGTTACCTGAGATGGACACTCTTGATGCACCCCTTTGTGAACTGTGTGTACAGTCTTGTTGTAGTTAATTCTTGATTGTTGTTGGTATCACTGGGGGGAATTGACCTCCAAGCCAAATGGTTGTGAGGATCAGCTGTGTCTGCGCATGTGCACTTGCCTCCATCCCTCTGCCTTTCCAGTTCCCTTGAGTTTCCGTGCGCTCTATGGATCCGTATGAGTCTGGATCCCCAGGGTCTTACCTGAAACTGGGGTTCAGTGCTGTTGGGAGGTTCTGTTTTCCTCCCACTAGAGAAAGCCAGAGGCACAATCAGTAGTCAGCATTCTGTGTGCACACTTTTGCGGGCCCCCAGACCTCTGCCTTTCATGGCTCCCCTAAGTTTCCCTGCACCCCTTCCTTTTCACAACTGTCCAGACTCCCCTGTATGAGTCTCGCCTGGAACTGGGGTTCAATGCCATCAGAAGTGGGGTTCAGTGCAGACGGGATTTTCTGTCTCCCTTCCACTAGAGGAAGCCAGCCAGACCCTCCTCCGCCCGTCCTCTCCACGAGCGTGTCTCCATACCTCAGCTTTTTACACCTCCTCTGAGTCTTTGGGAGGCCCTCTCTTTACTTCTAGTTGTAGAATTTCCACTCAGCCAGCTTTCCTATGGTTCTGGATGGTGTCCATTCTGTCTTTTAGTTGTAATTTTGAAATTGTTGTGCGAGGCAGCAGTTTAGGTGTTCACCTATGCCACCATCTTGGTTTCTCTCTCTCCAAAAGCTCATTGTTGCACGAATCTTCATTTTATTATTGCACTAGTGCATCGAACCATAAATTAACATTAATAAATTACTACCACCTAATCCTCAGACACCATCAAGTTTTTCCAATTCTCTAGTAATATTCTTTATAGCAAAAATAGCCCATTCAGAGCCACCTGTTGCGTTTGCTTGTCATGTCTCTTGTGTCTCCCTTAGGCACCTAGTCTAACTTTAAAGACATTAACACTTTGAAGAACTGAAGGCGAGTTAAATCTGGATGTGTCTGCTGAGATCAGATTCAGTTTGTGCATCTCTGGCAGGAAGATTCAGAAGCAGTGGATGCTCTGCTCTTCTCACTACACTATCAGGTGGGGCATGATTTCAATTTGTTGCAGGGGTAATGTTCACTTTGACCACTTGCATAAGGAGATGACTGTCAGACTTCTCCACTGTCAAGTTACCGTTTCCCCCATTTTGTAATTAATAAAGATTATTTGTGTGGGGTGAGTACTCTCAAGCTATTTTAAGTAGCCTGTTACTTACACTTTCAGTTCACTCATTCATTTTTATCAGTATGAACTATTGGATTTCACGGATTCTTACTTTATCCACTGGGTTATAATGGTTACTATCATAATTTATTTTGATGCTCAAAAACTGTTCTAGATTTGGCCAGCATGAGCTAAGATAGCTCCTGTGTCATTCTGACATGTCCCCTTCTTCCTTTGAGTACCCACTTGCTCTCTGGCACATGATATTCCAGGTTCATCTTGTACTTACTGCATCAGCCTTAGAATCAGCCACTTATCCAAAAAGCCCTTTCAGTGAAGAATGGTATTTAGAAGCCAAGACATAGGCACTAGGTGTGCTCATTGCTAACAGCACTCCCAGGCCCTCTCAAGGACAGAACTAGGAATATATGTGCATATATACACACCCTTCACACTAATAATTTTAATTCTATTCCAACACTATGGGATTAACTCTGAGTCTTCTCTCATTCATCTATTTGTAACTTTCCATACTGGTAGAGTGAAATCTGCTGTCATTATCTTTATGGTATGTACTAATTTTGATCACTCCTCCTCCCTATATGTAACCCCTCTCCCATCACTGCCAACACCTACTGCTGTGCATGACCCCCTCTCACCCAACTTGGGCTCCCATCCTGCTACAGGCCACTCTTCTTATTAACTCCCCGCAACCCCTTATGTTCTTTGGGCTCTCATACACCACACTGGACCATTCAGTATGGGTACCCTCTTACCCGATTTGGATGCCCACCTCCCATGCTGAGCTTTTACCATAAATGAACACTCTCCTCATGCTATATGAACTCTTAGCATTCCAGGTTGGGCTACCCGCACGTGCAGAGATGCCCTCCGCTTGAATGTTTTTCTCACTTTGGTAGGCCTGACAACCTACACCTGCACACACCTCTGTGTAGAAGCCTATGTGCTCTGCCCACTTAAGGTCTGAAGGGAAGGGGAAGAAGAAAGGTGAAAGGTTTTCCTTTGTGAGAAGAAACAAGACGAGGATGCATGCTACCGCTTCAACACAATACTGTAGATCCTAGCCACCAAAATAAGGTAAGAAAAAGAAAGAAGACATGTAAGGATCAGTAAGAAATAAAACTGCTTTGTAGTTCACAGGTGATGACTGTGTTGAAAATCTAAAAAAATATATACATAAAGTATCAGAATTGATGAGATGTTTTTGCCCAGCTGTTTCATATAAAAATCAATATACAAAAATGATTAAGATTTTGATCTACAAACAGAAAATAAATTTTAAACAAGATATTGATAATAGCATCAGAAAATCTGAAGCAATCATTAGTAACAAAGAAAATAAGTCAGCAACAGAGAGACCTCATATTCACCACCTTACCTAGGTAATTAAACTAAGCCTTATCAATAGAACAACATGACAGCATGTGCCTCTAAAATGATGCAACACAAAGTGTCCTGTACTGTGTAGGTAGTATGCTTACCAAAATATGAATCTAATGAGGAAATAATCAGATAAATCCAGGATGTGAGAAATCCTACAAAGTGTTAATGTCTTAAAAAGAAGTCAGTTTCATAAAAAACCATTTTCTAGATTAAAAGAGACTAAAGAGATGTAACATCCAAAGCAATGTATTAACCTTGATTGGATCCTGGGTCTAGGAGAAAAAAAAGCTCCTGGGTAAATGGTATTTCTATATTGTTTTTATTAACTTTCCTTCAATTACTCTACGGCTTCGTGTTTTCGAAAGTAGTGATTGGTATCCAGTCACAAGATAAAAGAAGGGACAATGAACAGCCTTTGTTCCCAACTGTGGCTTGCCTGATTTCCGTGAAAGCCAGAACCTACCCTGTTCAGAATTCTCTCCAGCTCATACACTGCTTGAAGGGCTCCGACTTCCAGAACTTGCAGCTGGCAGACTAGGAGGTGAATCACAGCCCGGGGGCAAGTCAGCATGTGGCAATTCAGACAGGAGCCCCTGATCAGCAGATAGAGTTTCTGAAGGAAGGAATAAAAAGCAGGATATTAGAAAATGTAGTAGTCAGGATGATTTTCAATGTCCTTCCAATTTTTGTTTTTATGGAGTCAGTTTATTCATGTAAGAATTCCACTTCCCCTGTATACCTACAAAGCCTTTGTGACTTTAGGAACTAGATAAATATTCCTCCATATTTTCTGTATGATTTCATTTTAAACAATTAAAATCTGAAATTTACTTTGGGTCTGAGGTAGGGAACTACCTTTATTTTATTTAACTAAGTGCTGAATACTACATTTAGTCAAATATTTAGTATCTAACTAAAACAATTCTCTTTCCTTGATACGATTAAGACAGAAATCATGTCCATGTACTCTATCATCTATATAGCTTAAAGCAAATTCTGGGGGATGGGCTAACCAATATGAAGCGCTGAAAACGCACCAGTATTACTCCAAACAGAAGCTTCATTCTTAGCACCCTTGGGTCTTGTGGGGCTTTGCTCCTCCTACCACTAAACAGAGCCTACAAGGTCACATAAGAGATTAGGGTGTGGAGAACTCCAAAGGACCCCCTATTGCCAGGGTGGCTCTGCCTATAATCCTAAAGGGTGTTGTCAAGCCCCTGAAACAAAAGGTGCAGGGGATGGCCCTAGCCCCATGGTCAGCAAACTACGGCTTGCGGGCCACATATGGCTCTTTGGCCCCTTAAGTGTAGCTCTTCCACAAAGAATCTATTTTGAAGAAGTGTTGTTAGAAGAAGTTTAAGTTTAAAAAATTTGGCTCTCAAAAGAAATTTCAGAGGAGAATCCAAGATGGCGGCATAGGTAAACACCTACACTGCTGCCTCCCACAACAATTTTAAAACTACAACTAAAAGACAGAACAGACATCATCCAGAACCACAGGAAAGCTGGCTGAATGGAAATTCTACAACTAGAAGGAAAGAGAGGGGCTCACAGAGACCCAGAGGAGCTGCAAAAAGCAGAGGTACAGAGACGCACGCATGGAGAGAGCAGGTGCCAGAGAACCTGGCTGGCTTTCTCTGGCGGGAGGGAAATGGAGACTGCCAATGGCATTGAACTCCTTATCCTACGACACTAAACCCCAGGTCCAGCCGAAACTCATACGGGAGGAATTTGGACTGAAAAGGGAGAGGTGCACGGAAATTTAGGGGAGTCGCAAAAGATCAGAAGTTTGGTGACACGCACGGCACTGTGTGCAGAGGACCAACTGCTGATTGTGCTGCTGGCTTTCACGAGTGGGCGGGAGACAGACCCTCCCAACTGTGCCACTTCTAACTTTACTAAACCCCAGTTTCGAGCAAAACCCTGGGGACCCAGACTCATATGGTCCCAGAGTGCAGGGGAGCCAGAGGGGCAGCAGTCTAGAGGCACTTCGAGAGAGCACGCCAGGGACCGCTCCAGCGATTACCCAGTCACGTGAACTCAGGGGCCTGAGAGGGCGGGGCCGACTGGAAGGCAAGGCGGTCCCTTAAGCCCTGAGACTCCATCCATCCCAAGCTCAACAGAGAGGCTTCTGTAGTTTTGCAAGTCTGGTATCATAAGGCTGAATCCAACACAGAAGTTCTCCCGGCATAGTGAAAATGCCAAGACAAGGGAAGGGAACACAAACAAAAGAAATGGAGGAAAACAAACAACTGGATGTAGAGTTCAAAACCACGCTTATAAGGTTTTTCAAGAATATCCTAGAAAAGTTGGATAAAATTAGCGAGTCCCAAGAAGAGATGAAAAAGAACCAACTAGAGATGGTAAAGATCCAACTAGAAATGGAAAAGGACCAACTAGAAATTAAACATACACTGACTGAAATAAAAAATATTACACAGAGACCTAACAGCAGAGTAGAGGAAGGCAAGAATCAAGTCAAAAAAATTTGAAATATAAAGAATCAGAAAACACTCAACTGGAAAAGCTAGAGGAGAAAAGAATCCAAAAATGTGAAGATAATGTAAGGAGCCTCTGGGACACGCATACCAACATCAGAATTGTGGGGGTGCCAGAAGAAGAGAGAGAGCAAGATACTGAAAACCTATTTAAAGAAATAATGACTGAAAACTTACCCCACCTGGTGAAAGAAATAGACTTACAAGTCCAGGAAGCACACAGAATCCCATATAAAAGGAATACAAAGAGGACTACACCAAGACACATCATAATCAAAACACCAAGAGCAAAAGACAAAGAGAGAATATTAAAAGCAGCAAGAGAAAAACAGTTCATTATCTATAAGGGAGCACCCATACGACTGTCAGCTGATTTCTCAACAGAAACGATGCAGGCCAGACGGGAGTGGCAAGAAATATTCAATGTGATGAATAGCAAGAACCTACAACCAAGAATATCTATCCAACAAAGCTATCATTCAGAATTGAAGGTCAGAAAGAGAGCTTCACAGAGAAGAAAAAGCTAAAGGAGTTCATCAACTCCAAACCAGTATTATATGAAAGGCTGAAAGGTAGGTATTCTTTTAGAAGAGGAAGAAGAAAAAGGTAAAAGATAAAAAATTATGAACAACAAATGCGTGTCTATCAACAAGTGAATCTAAAAATTAAGGGAATTAAAAATTTGATCAGAATAAACTGGTGAATATAATAGAATCAGGAGCACAGAAAGGGAGTGGACTGATAATTCTCAGGGGGAAGAGAGGTGTACAGGAAGAGACTGAACAAAAATCATACACCTATGGATGAGGTCAATGGGAGGGAGGTAAAAGTAAAGGGAAGGGTGGGAGCTGGGTGGAGGGGAAAAAAGAAAAACAAATGTAATAATCTGAATAATAAAGATTTAATTTAAAAAAAAAAAGCACATTACGCCGAGACCGGTTCGGCTCAGTGGATAGAGCGTCGGTTTGCGGACTGAAAGGTCCCAGGTTCAATTCCGGTCGGGGGCATGTACCTTGCTTGCAGGCACATCTCCACTGTGGGGCGTGCAGGAGGCACCTGATCGATGTCTCTCTCTCATCGATGTTCCTGACTTTCTATCTCTCTCCCTTCCTCTCTGTAAAAAATCAATAAAATATATTTAAAAAAAAAAAAAGCACATTAAACACATATTCTATATCCAGTAATCTCAACAACAAAAAAAGAAAGAAAAGAAATTTCAATAGTTGTACTGTTGATATTTGGCTCTGTTGATTAATGAGTTTGCTGACCACTGCCCTAGCCGGTTTGGCTCAGTGGATAGAGTGTCAGCCTTTGGACTGAAGAGTCCCAAGTTCGATTCTGGTCAAGGGCACATGCCTGGATTGCAAGCTCGATACCCAGCATAGGGTATGTAGGAGTGTAGGAGGCAGCCAATCAATGATTCTCATCATTAAAGTTTCTATTTCTCTTTCCCTCTCCTTTCCTCTCTGAAATCGATAAATATATATATATGTATTTTAAAAGTGCAGGGGATGGATGAATGATGTCTTTCCCTCCTGTGAACAGATCCAAGCTGTGGTTCTTCTCAACTGGAATCAAACAGATACTTAGGTAGGGCTAGATGCCAAGTTGAAGCCCTGGATTTGGCTCCCCAAGGTTTAAAATTTCACAGTAAAGAGCACTTTAGCTCAAAGTGTCCAGAGCTAACCTCTGCAGACCCTTCCTGTGGGGAGAAGGGTAGCCTCATAAATCACCCCAGCAGCCCAGAGACCCACACATCCAGGATGGCCTGGAGCAGAACGTACGTCGAAGAGGAGAGGATTGTACACGGTGAGCGGGAGTTCGATGTGGCCCAGGTGGCCGGAGCAGTTGTTGAAGTCCTGCACGCAGGTGGAGCACACCTCTTTGGAATCTGCAGGGCCCAGAGCTAAATCATACAGGCCGTTGACCGACGGGTTCCCCAGGCTGTCCAAGTACCGAGGGTTTGTAATGGATTTAACACTTAGTTTCCTAAGGAGGTAAAGAAGAACAAGGGAAGACAGGTTACTCAACTTCTCGGACATTTCCTCTTTGCCATCAAGTGAGAACTGTTTCCTCAGACATGCTGGCAGCCAAAGGCCAGGATCTCTGCTTGCTGTGCTTACAACTGCAGTGCAGCACTTAGCAAGGAGGCTGCACACAATACTTGCTCCATAAATATATGTTGGATGAGTAAGAGCAGTAAAATCACTAAAAGCAGACTTAGTGCAAATCTTGCACTGAGTATACTGTTTCAAAAAGAGTTAAGGAACTCATACATGCCAAATGCTTTACAGGCAGCACTGACTTTAACCCTCTGAGATGGGCATCACTATACAGCTTTTAAGGAGGAAGCAGGCTCTGAGCAGTCAGGTAATTTAACCCAAGTGACACATCAAGAAAGGGAGGAGGTAAAGAATATGGGGAACAGGGAGGTTATGGACCGGACTAAAGCTCACGTAGTTCAATAAAGGAGACGTGAGCCAGTAATCCTTGTACAGTATGCAGAAATAGTAAACTGAGATACATTAAACACAAATATGCAGAAACATAGCCTGATTTACTAAAGATTTCATCACAGTATGTTATGTTTGGTTTAAAAGGGTTTCCCAGAGGATGCCTAACTACTTTTACCAAAATTACATTCACTTAACTTTTTTTTTTTTTTTTAGAAAATAAAGTCATGGACAAAGAATCATCCAAATCTCACAACCTAGAGAACATTCATACTTTTTTTCTCTGGGAACACTTTTTTAAAGATGATAACTGGGATCACTTAGTATTTCTAGCATTGCATGTGCCTATTTTCATTTAGCATTAAATGAATGTTTTTACATCACTAAAAATTCTTTGGAAACATAATTCTGAAGAGTTTCAAAATCTTTCATTCTATGACAACCTAATTCATTTAGCCAAACTCTATTATCAAATAAACTTATAATACCTATCTATGTAAAGACTTTTACATGGAATAATTCAAATTCTATTTCCTAAAAATTATAATCATTTCTCAGTGGAAGGGATTCATGAATCTAAGAGTGAAGCTCCTGATATATCCAGCACCTTGCATTTCAGAATATGATGAGTAAGAGCAGTAAAATCACAGAAGAGACGGGCTAACAGTAGAGTCTTAGACAGCACCAAATTTTAGTACTTAAAAATCTTTCCAAGCCCTAGCTGGTTTGGCTCAGTGGACAGGTACAGGCCTGCGGACTAAAGATTCCAGGTTCGATTCCGGCCAACAGCACATGCTCAGATTGTGGGCTTCATCCCCAGTGTGGGGCATGCAGGAGGCAGCCAATCAATGATTCTCTCTCATCATTAATGTTTCTATCTCTCTCTCCCTCTCATTTCCTCTCTGAAATTAATAAAAATATATATTTTTTTAAATCTTTCCAAGCCCAGCTGCATGGCTCAGTGGTTGAGTGTCAACCTATGAACCAGGTGGTCATGGTTGGATTCCAGGTTACAGGCTCAATCTCCCGTGTAAGGCGTGATTCTGTTTCATCACTGATGTTTCTCTCTCTCCCTCTCCCTTCCTCTCTGAAATCAATAAAAATGTATTTTTTAAAAATCCTTCCAAATTTAAGAAGGTGAAAAAAATGCCACCCACTTGTCATGTTAATTACTTTTTATTACAGTATTTCTTTAAGCTGTTTTGGTCCTTTACTTATTTTTTAAATTAAAATCTTAATTTTCTCATCGTTATACATGAGTTCCTTTCACATGAGGACATTAACTTTTTACTAATATGGTGGCAAATAGTTTTCCTAGTTTATAATTTGCCTTTTGTCATTTTTCCCCTGAGAAAGTTAAGAAATTCTTTAACAGCTTTGTTGGGATATACCTCACATATCATACAGTGCATCCGTTTAAAGTGTACACTCACCGTTTCTCAGTCCGTAGAGTCATGCGACCATAACCACCATCTAAGTTTAGATCTCCATACCCAGTAAAAGAAACTGCACCCATTCAGTCACTCTCCATCCTCTCCACCTCCCTTGCCAAATGCTACGCAATGACTAACCTACTTTTTCCTCTCTAGAGATTTGCCTATTCTGGATATTTCGCTTTCACACAAATAGAATCATACAATATGTGGTCTCTTGTAACTGGCTTCTTTACTTGACACGTTTTTAGTTTCATCCATGTTGTAGTATGACTCCTTTATTATTGCCAAGTCAAAGTCCACTATATGGATATGCCATTTTCATTTATCCATTCATCAGCTGATGGATATTTGGGTTAGGTCTACACTTTGGCTGTTATGAATAATGCTGAGAAGAACATGGTGTGCAAGTTTTTTGTGTGGATGCAATTTTTTCATTTCTCTGGGATATACGCCTAGAAAAGCTGTGTCATATGGTCACTCTGTGTTTAATTTTTTTAATATAATTTTATTAATTTCAGAGAGGAAGGAAGAGGGAGAGATAGAAACATTGATGAGAGAAGTATTTATTGATCACCTGCCCCCTGGCTCATAGGTTGACACTCAACCACTGAGCTATGCCAGCTGGGATGTTTTTAACTTTCTGAGGAACTGCCAAACTGTTCTCCAAAGCAGCTGCACCATTTTACATTCCAACTGGCAATGCGTGAGGGCTCTTAATTTCTCCAAATCTTCACGACGTTTCACTATGACTTTTTTGCTCTGGCCATTCTAGCAGGTGAGATGTAGTCCCTCCCTATGGTTTTCACTTGCCTTTCCCTGATAACTCATGATGTTGAGCATCTCTTCTTGTGTCTATTGGCCCATTGTATATCCTCTTTGGAGAAATGTCTATTCTCTTTACTCATTTTAAAATTAGATTATCTGCCTTTTTATCATTGAACTGTAAGAAAGCTTGGTATAGTCTGGATATAAGTCCTTTCTCAGATATGTATTTGAAAATATTTTCTCCCATTCTTTTCACTTTCTTGATGGTATTATTTGTATAATTTAAAATTTTTTATGAGAAGTTCTTTTCCATGGTGCTTTCTTCCACTACTCTTAAGCTAAGTCCTTTCCCTTCAGAGTTAGATAAACATTCATCTGCATTTCCTTCTCCTCCATTTTATACTGAGCTCCAAAAAAATACCTGAACCTATAAATAAGGAAAATATTTACTGCGTAAGGCAAATGCAAACTAACTAGGTCTTGATGCAAAGTCTTTCACCACTAGATCCTCTTTATATCATGTTCTGTAAGATGCTACTAGATCCTCTTTATATCATGTTCTGTAAGATGCTACTTCACTTCCCTGGCCTAGAACCTACAATGATGGAAAAGTGTGGGCAGGTGGGGCCACCACAGACCTATGGTAACTGGCAGAAGAATGATGGCCTATGCTCTAATCAACTGGAGAATGGGGCCCCATGGAGAGGAGAGAACCTCCTAATGACATAAATATTCCTTTTCATGAAGTCTGAATGGTGACTTTTGAACTGAGTATAAAATAATGGTGGTAATTCAAGAACTAAGAACAGACCCAGGCAACCCTTGCTTGTATGACTGGTATCACTCTGAGGGCCGAGGGAAGCTACATGGAGACCTGTTGGTGTAGCTCTTGTCTGCATGATCTCTTTGCTGCAAATGAGCTTGTTTTAAGAGAAATTTAACCTAACCCCACTTGTATGTGTGGTCTCTCACCAAAAACTGGAGCCCACTTCAACCTTGAACTAGACAACCCTGGACAAAATAATTAGCTTTTTTTTTTTTTTCACCGAAAAATTCATCAATGCAGCAGCTTCATTACGATGATCAGAAGATAATGTATATAAAATACAGTGCTCCGAACGAAGTTCCTCTCTCTTGCTGGGGAAAAGGAGAAAGTCACCTAACCATGGCACGAACAGGATGGAGAGGAGGGGCAAACAGCAAGGATTCCACTGAAGAGAATAGAGCTTGAGACAAACACAACTGGATTTGAGGATGACCTTCACTGCTTCCTAGAGTCACTTTGTTCTCTTAACCTGAATTTCCTCTCCTGTAACTGGAGACACCACCACAAATAGTAGCAGTAAGAACTGAAACTGCTAAGGGCTGTACAGACAGCTCTCTCACCCACATTATGCATGTACTCGACAAATGCCTATTGAGAGCTTACTAAGTACCAGACACACTTTTGCTGGAAAAACAGATAAGACTCTCTGTACTCAGAGGCCTTACATTCTATTGGAGAAAGACAGGCAGACAAAAACCAAAATAAATAAGTATATAGTCTGTTAAATGGTAGAAAGTGGAGAAAAGTAAAGCAGAAAAGAGGATGACAGGGTGGGCCAGAAATCAAGGAAGCCCAGACTAAGGCAAATGCAAACTAATTAGGTCTGGTGCAAAGGCCTGAAGGAGATGAGGGAATAAGTCATGCAGTCACCTGGGCAGAGGGTTTTATAGAAGAAAGAAGCAGGAAGTGCAATAGTCCTGGGATGGATATGTGTCTATGGTGCTATGGGAACTGCAAAGAAGCCAGGATGGCTGGAATGTAGGCAAGTTCAGGGACCAGAATGGCCCTTCCAGGCTATTTTAAGGATTTGGCTTTTACTCCAAATGAGATGGGCAGCTATTAGAAACTAGCACAATACTAGTAAAAGGTAGCATAGTTACTGAAATTTCTCACTTCTAGACACACATAAATCTATAATGTTTATAATGGATATCAATTTGCTCCTGCAGTTTCCTGTTTGAAAACTCCACAACTACTATTATTATTAATTCAAGCAACTTAAAACATTTGCTTTTGGATGAAGTTGCATCTATGATTGGTGATAATATAATGGGAATTTCTGGGCTAGCAAATGTTCCCAATGTTACTAAAGTTGGCACTCACCATTTATTCAACCAGAGATGAGGATGAAAAGAAAAGAATGAGACACACAGGGAGCTCAAGGTTAGTGGAGGGAGACAGAAATATAAAAAAGCACAAAAAGTGACTGTACTGCATGGTAAAGTCCTCAGAAAATGAGGTTGAGCTGCGCTGTGGGAGTGGCAGAGATAATCTCCAGGTGTCTGCGGGTTGGGGAAAAACAGACAGGAGGTGACTGCATGCAGAGAAAATAGTCTAGTGAAAAAACCAAATGTTAAAACCGGATGGCAGGTTTTGGAATGTGCAAATCTGCACTGACCTGATCATGGCAAAACTTGTGGGCTAAGCTAAAAAAGTATCCTCTGTAAATCCGAGGGACACGCACAGCCTCTGAGAGGTTTTAAGGGTGACATGATCACGTGACATGACCAAGATCTGCCTCGGGTGGCCTGTAGTGTGCGCAGGAATGAGTCCAAGTGATTTTGAAAGTACAGTGGTATCTCGAGATACGAGTGCCCTAACATACAAACAAGATTTTTGAGATATGAGCCGTCAAGCGAGCGATTTTTTGCTTTGAAATACGAGCAACATTTGAGATATGAGTAATCGCGCGGATCGGCCGGCTACACATGACCCACCAGATTACCTCGACTCGAGCGTCTCATAGTTTCCCACACCTCAGTCAGTGTGCTTGTTTACCTCGTTGTCAAAGCATCTTTTGTGCATTTACATACTTTATCACATTTCTTTTTATAACCATGGGTCCGAAGAAAGCGAGTGGAAAGGTCAGTGCTCAGAAGAGGATGATGTCTATTGAATTAAAGCGTGAAATCATAGAAAAATAGGAGCAAGGTGTGCGAGTGGCTGACTTGGCGAGGCAATACGGGCGTAGTACTTCAACGATATGCACTGTGCTTAAACAGAAGGAGTCGAGAAAGGGTATAATGCCAGCTAAGGGCGTTACAATAATTTCTAAGCTCCGTTGCTCTCTCCATGAAAAGATGGAGAATCTACTGATGGTGTGGGTGACGGAGAAGCAGCTTAAAGGAGATACATTAACACAGGGCATCATATGCGAGAAGGCGCGAGCGATTTACGGTGATTTGCTGGAGCAGACCCCGTGCACTTCCACTGACGAAGCATCGAAAGACTCATTTAAAGCCAGTAGAGGCTGGTTTGATAACTTCAGGAAAAGGTCTGGCATTCACTCCATCGTCAGGCATGGTGAGGCAGCAAGTTCGGATGTGAAGGCAGCTGAGGATTACCTCAAAACTTTTCCCGAACTGATAGAAGCCAAAGGATGTATCCCCCAGCAAGTCTTCAACTATGACGAGACAGGGCTTTTCAGAAGAAGACACCGAATAGGACTTATATAACGGCAGAGAAGGCGATGCCAGGCCACAAACCCATGAAGGATAGGCTAACTCTCGCACTGTGTGCCAATGCGAGTGGCGACTGCAAGATCAAGCCTCTGCTCGTATACCATTTGGAAAACCCCAGAGTCTTTAAGTCACATAAGATTTTAAAAGATAAATTGCAAGTTATGTGGAGGGCAAACCCGAAGGCATGGGTCACCAGGCAGTTCTTTGTGGAGTGGGTAAACGTGGTTTTCGGCCCTTCTGTTAAGAAATATCTACAGGAAAACAACCTAACCATGCAAGCCCTCCTCGTCCTCGACAATGCTCCTGCTCACCCACCGAACCTCGAAGATGAACACCTCGAAGAGTTCAAGTTTATAAAGGTTGTCTACCTACCTCCCAACACCACTCCTATCCTGCAGCCCATGGATCAGGAGGTGATTTCTAATTTTAAAAAGCTGTACATCAAGCACCTGTTCCAGCGCTGCTTTGAGGTGATGGAGAACACAAACCTCACCCTTCGAGAGTTCTGGAAGAACCACTTTAACATTGTGATATGCCTCAGAATTATTGATCAGGCCTGGCTGGGTGTTACGACGAAGTTGTGGCCTGAGGCCATAGCCGAAAGGACCTTCGAAGGATTCGAACCCGAGGAGGAGGAGATAGTGCCTCTGGGAAAATCCATGAGCCTGGAGGTGGATGAGAGACGTGAATGAGGTCATCGAGAAGCACTCTCTGGAACTCACCACGAAGGAGTTACAAGAGTTGCAGTCTCAGCAACATGCGGAGGTTCTCCAAGAAATTGGTTTCGAGGAGGAACCAGAGGTGGAGGAGATCTCTACAAGTGAGATAAAGGAGATCTAAGGAATGTGGGAGAGGGTGTCACACTTCGTGGAAAAGAAACACCCCGAAAAAGTTGCTACTGGTCGTGCATCGGAGCTGTTCAATAAAACTTGCCTCACCCATTTCAGAAACTTTCTGAAAGGGAGGAAGAGGCAAACCTCGTTGGACATGTTTTTTTTTAAATCAGCCAAAAATGCAAAGACCAGTAGCAATTAAGTTCAGTGAAGATTAGTTAAGTTACATTCAGTTTAGGGATAAAGTGTAGCATTAAGAGTGTAACGAGTAGGTAAATACACTTTATAAAACCAGTTTATTCCTTTACATTCTCTTTTATTATGTTTTTATACAATATTTGTCATTTATAAATACATTTTTCTTATTCAAAAACACGTAACAAGAACAACTGGGGTGGCATTTTGGGGGCTGGGACGGATTAACAGCATTTCAGTTGATTTCAATGGGGAAATTTGCTTTGAGATACTAGCAACTTGATATATGAGCAAGGTTACGGAACGAATTAAACTCGTATCTCGAGTTACCACTGTAGTTTTGAAATTGTTGTGCGAGGCAGCATTTTAGGTGTTCACCTATGTTGCCATCTTGGTTAATATACCAAGAGCAAAAGACAAAGAGAGAATATTAAAAGCAGCAAGAGAAAAACAGTTCATTACCTACAACAGAGCACCCATACGACTGTCAGCTGATTTCTCAACAGAAACGATGCAGGCCAGACGGGAGTGGCAAGAAATATTCAACGTGATGAATAGCAAGAACCTACAACCAAGAATAATCTATCCAGTAAAGCTATCATTCAGAGTTGAAGGACAGATAAAGAGCTTCACAGATAAGAAAAAGCTAAAGGAGTTCATCAACTCCAAACCAGTATTATATGAAAGGCTGAAAGGTACTCTTTTAGAAGAGGAAGAAGAAAAAGGTAAAAGACAAAAAATTATGAACAAATACGTATCTATCAACAAGTGAATCTAAAAATTAAATTAATTAAAAATTTGATCAACAGAATAAACTGGTGAATATAATAGAATCAAGAGCACAGAAAGAGAGTGGACTGATAATTCTCAGGGGGAAGGGGTGAGGGGTGTACAGCGAGAGACTGGACAAAAATCATACACCTATGGACGAGGTCAATGGGAGGGAGGTAAGGGTAGAGAGAAGGGTGTGAGCCGGGTAGAGGGGAATTATGGAGGGGAAAAAAGAGAAACAAATGTAATAATCTGAATAAAAAAGATTTAATTTAAAAAAAAAAGAACATAACTGATCAGAGGGCCAGCAGAAGCATACTCACACACGTAAAAGGTGTGCTCTTTGTCACCATAAAACTCAGATCTGGGAAGGTCAACATCCAGTTATAAAAAGTGTACATTTCCCCTTTCAATGGAGAAACCCATGAAATGTTTGCTTTTGAAATGTTTATTTTGTTGAAATACAAAATATTTTAAAAATTAAAAAAATAATAAAATTAAATAAAAACAATATACGAAAGAAGCAGGCCACATGAGCTGTGTGATCTCACTGAGAAGTAAAGTCACAGTGACATAAGTGAGCCAAGGTAGGGCTGCTATTAGCTCATTGGAAAGTCAGGAAAAAGGGGGGCCTCGAAGACAGGTTCAGGGGATAAGCCCGGGGACAAGTAGCTGCCTGCTGCTCCCCTGGTTGCAAATTTCCTGGGGACCCTTAGATTTTAGGGGAGAGCAGAGATACAAGCCTAAGGGATAAAGGCATGGGTGTGCTGTGCTCTAGGTCCTCTGTCTTGATATTTGTTATGGTTCTTTAGCCAGTGGAAATCCTTGGGAAGGTCCCAAGGGGGAATCTCAATAAAATATTCATCAGCTTTCTAGGTGTGTCCTTCAATATGTGCTATAGAAGGGCCTGGGTTATTTTCTGGTTCAGTTTTTGTTGTTGTTGTTAGTTTCATTTCTAAAGAACATCATGGAAGAGGCGCCCAGATCTTGGACGGTCTGGAATGTGCAAACCATTTGCTCCTAAGTATACTTGGTCAGGGAAGAAGAAACCTTGTGATTCATTAGCTGGCTATAAATTGCTCAAATTGTCTGGCTTTGTTTAATTATTTGGCTCAATTTCCCTTATTTCACTTGTCAAGGAATTTTCCTAGCTTCTTCCTATCCTGCTTCAATGACATTTGAAGTAACATGATCATATTTACACTTTGAAAGAATAACTTTGACAGCAATGTGAAGGATGACCTGGAGAAGTGTAAGGTAAAAAAAAAAAAAAAAGACATTTCAAACAAGAGATTGAGGGTGTGACCTAAAGTAGTGGTAGTAGTAGTTATGAAAGGATGACACAGAACAAATAAATAGTGATGTAGGTGACACACAGAAGGAGCCCAATAAATAAATCAGATGTCAGGAAAGACAGGTCTAGATTTCCCAGTCACAAATAATGATCATTTTGCATTAAACTAGATACCCTTTTGGAGTGAAATCAAAGTGATGACATTTAGGAGAAGAAAGACAGTAGGACAAGAACAGAACCTCGAGGAACACCCAAGATTTAAGGCAGCGGTTCTCAACCTGTGGGTCGCGACCCCTTTGGGATCGAACGATCCTTTCACAGGGGTCGCCTAAGACCATCGGAAAATGCAGATATTTACATCACGATGCATAACAGTAGCAAAATTTCATGGTTGGGGGTCACCACCACATCAGGAACTGTATGCAAGGGTCGCGGCCTTAGGAAGGTTGAGAACCACTGATTTAAGGAAAAGAAGAATCATAAGGAGCCTGAAACACTCGAATAGAAACCTTGTTCAACAATGTGTCACTAATGTCTAGCACTCTGCCTGGCAACAACTGAAAAATCAATAAATATTGGTGGGTTAATAAACTGATCGAGTAAGGAAGAATACTTGTCCCAGAAACAGAACCTGAACTGATTCGTGAAGGATAGTAATTTTATAGACAAGAAACTAATTATGTACTTCACTAACCGCTTCAGAGACATTACAGTAACTTCACGAACGCTGGTTAATTACCGAGTGGCGGAAGGTAACGCTGCACCGTGGGAATACCATGCAGCTCACAGCAAACTCATTTGCAGCCACATCAGCTCTAAACATTGCGCGCCAGCCCCAGACGTTCTCGGAACTACGGATCCCGGCAGGCCAGGCGCCCGACAACCCAGGGCTCAGAGGATAAACTGGGCGCAAGACATTTCGGGAATAGCAGTTTATAAAGGCACCAACCTCAAGAGACAAGCTCCGCGCTCTTCCCACCAACTACTTACTTGAGCTCTTCGGCCGAATACATCCCGAAGGAAATGCCCTGCAGCCGCCGCCAGGGCATGTTCTTTGAGCCCAACATCCTCCAGGTCAGTTCCGAGTTCCGACACACAGAGAAGTTCCAATCACCCCCAGCGGATTCCCAACACAGCTAGCAGCCCGCAGCTGCCATGTGGTTTAAACTGCGCTTGTGCGCGAGAAATGCTCGCCGGGAGGAAATTTACCTGGACGAGATCATTTCCGCCCCAGCAGGGGGGGGGGAGGGAAGGTACTTTCAGGACTCTCACTAGCCCTCTTATTTTGAAAACAATCGAAGATATATACCATTAGAATTATCGTTTTAGAAAAATCTCTTAGATGCAATTGAGGCGTATTGAGCTTAACTTCCGTAGCGAAGTGTTTCCAACCATGAGCTTGTAACCTCTTACGTTGCTTTCGTCCTGTTCTGTCTCAGCCAATAGTCGGGCTATTCCGGTCCACCTTCCCCGCCCTTGGGGACCCAGGAGGTGGAACGCATGCTTTCCCAACTCGCAATGCGAAGGAAGCAGAGATGGCGGCGGTGGCTTCGGCTCGCCTGCTGATGGTCCGCTGCAGGCTTTGCCTGCCGCTGAGGGGTCGGTGGACAGGTGCATGTGAACCGGCCCCTACTTGCAGGTAAGAGAGGCTTGAGGAACCCACGAGGAAGACCCACGTGTCAACCGAATCCTGTGTATGTTCTTTTCCCCTCAGTTCCGGAGAGCTGTATGAGGAGGCACGATGCAGTGGAATGCGCGTGCGCCCTCTTGTAGCCGCGTGCTTCGGGAAAAGATCGAAACGCATTTATGAGGAAGATGTTTATGGATTGGCTGGCCCACTCAGGAGTATAACTGCAGACCAGACTAGAATCCTTCTGTCGTGGAGCCAACATTCTAGTTAGTATGGCTGTTAGCAATCCCATCCCAAATTTAAAAAAATAATGATTTGGTCTCCTTTTCACGCAACCAGTAGGAACAGGGAGAACTCCTTTGTTAATATAAGTAATTGATTTATTCAGAGAGGAAGGAAGAGGGATAGAGAGAAACAAACATCGATCAGCTGCCTGCTGCACACCTCCTACTGGGGATGTGCCCTCCTACAAGGTACGTGGCTTTGACCAGAGTCGAACCTGGGACCATTCAGTTCCCAGGCCGCGCTCTATCCACTGAGCTAAGCCGGTTAGGGCAAGGAGAGCTCTTTAAGACTTGTACGAGTTAAAGGTAGTTTACGAGCTCTATCTTTTTGGTTTCTCTCATTCCAGCCTGCTGTGCTTTAATTAGGACATCTCAGAATGTTCACCTGGTCAAAGACAACAGTGCTCTGTGTGTCCAAATGTCACACAGAGCAAAAACTAAAAAAAAAAAAAAACAAAAAACTAAAAAGACAACAACATGATTTGAAAGAGTTGATCCTTAGCAAAAATAGTATTTTTTTTTTTAAATGCCTCGGCCCACACATGGAAGGGTCTCAGGGTTTGATTAGGGTCAATGGCTGGTACCCCGGTTGCAGGTTCTGTAACCAGAAAACCAAGGGGTCTGGGCTGCCTGTCACTACTTCAGCCAATTAAGCAGAGACACATATGAGGGTATATTCCAATAATGCCAGCAGTATGAGAGCAGCAGGTCATCCACAAAAATCTATTCTGCACCCCACCATAAGCTAACTGCCAAGATTAGTCAAGATTACGTGAGGAAGTAGGAATTACAGGTTTGGGAAAGTGGGCATGGGATAATCATTACGGGTTACAAGTCATGCAGCTGTGGGAGTCACTGAGAGCAGGTGCCCGGGACCAGATTACAATAAGGGCAGGGAGTTGTAAAGAGCAGGTGCCTCCAGGACTATGTGCCACGAGGTTGTAAATCCATAAAGAGGAAGGAGTAGGGACTGCATTCCCATGTTAGTTTCCATGTCCCGGGACATAAAACTGTCACCAAGGTTGCAATGTGCTTTCTCTAATCAGAAAAAAACAATCATGGTTAACAGAGCATGATTAATATTTCTATAATTAATTTCTAACAGCATGGTTAATATTTCTATAATTATATTAATTTCTAATATTCTGTTTCTGCCCCTAACAATTCCATGCACAACCACATGCAGGTTGTGTCTCTTTCATAGATGTTTCTCTCTTGCAGCAGGAAAGCTATCCTCTGGTGAGGATTAACAATCAAAAGAAAAAAAAGATGTCTGAGACCAGATGCCAGTAGAGGAAGTTATTTTCCAATCACATCTTGACAATTTTCTGAATGGTACCAATACCATTTAGGAAAGCAGTATACAAGATAACTGCACATAATCTGTGTGGTATATTAATTGTTTTTTAGTGTGATAAGAAAATTTTAGAGCTCTCATGAGTCAATGGTTATACATTTTGAATTTTAAAAAAGTAATTTCAAGTTTAAATTAGGAGATATATATTTGATTTGGTACTTTCCTGATTGTTGGAGTGGATTGAAATTATGAAAATAACTTCATAATTGCTTTAGGTGGATAGTCTTTCATTATTAGGATATTACCCATATAAAATTTGCTCATTATCTTTTCCCTCTTAACTTTAGTGTTTTAGATTTCCAAAGTTGAAAGTCCCTTATTTCAAATTAGCCGTCCAATTGTTCAAGTGCTATTAAAATTTTTCTTTTTTCCCTGACTTTATTTTATTTAATGTGATTACCACATTTAAAAAATTTGTGACCATATTGTGCCCATATCTTATATCTGTTTTGTAATGATTTTTGAATGTGGTGTTGAGGCCATGTCTTCTCAATGTATAGTGGCATGAATTATCTCACTTTGATCCATGAAAATTGTAAAGTTTGGGTGCAGGGTGCACATAGATGGAGGTGAGGTGGAAACTCCATTAATGATTATTAACTTTAGGGCTTTTACTTTTTTGCAGATTTTGTTCTGGAAGTGCAACCCTCCTAAAGGTTGAAGGAACTGATGAAACAGGTATATAGATTTATATTGAAATAATTCCATTTGTATGTTAACACATTGTACTTCTTCATAGTACTAGTATTGGGAAATTGATTCACTGTTTTACTTTTCATATTAAGGGATTGAAGAAGTGGTCATTCCAAAAAAGAAAACTTGGTGAGTATTTAGTCAGTGCTTATTCATCGAGGGGTTGAGTGCTTATTATGAGCTAAACATTGGTAAGTAAAGGATTCAGTGACAGAGCAATGGAGAGCATTATTGGGAAGAGAACATTTGAGGGAGGAAAAACTGGAAGTTTAGAAGAAAATAAAACAAATGAGATTTACTTAATTAAAAGACTTTCTGAACTGAGTTCAGGTTAATGTTTACATAACAGTGAGTAATCATGGGAATAATTCTTTAGAATAATATTTTAAGGGGATTCTCATGGTTGGGAGAGCAGACAAAAATATTATCTTTATGGCCTTTAATAAGTTAAAATAAAATAAATGATGCTAGTTGCAAAATTTAGCTTCTTTAACTCATTGATTCTTGAGCAAATTGCCTTGCTTATTTAAGATTTGTTAAATACATAAGAACTAAAACATCTTGACAAAATTCTTACAGTAATGATAATATTGAATGTGTTTAAAAAGCTCCCTAAAAAAAGCCAGGTATTTCCTGAGTATGACCTGATGACTAAAGTTAATAATAATTTTAAAAAAATCCTAGCTGGTTTGGGTCAGTAGATGGAGCATTGGCCTGTGGACTGCAAGTGTCCCAGGTTTGATTCTGGTCAAGGGCATGTACCTTGGTTACAGGCTCCTCCCTGGAATGGGCCCTAGTCGAGGCTTGTGCAGGAGGCAACCAATTGATGTGTTTCTCTCACATTGCTGTTTCTGTCTTTCCCTCTCTTTCACTCTCCCTAAAAATCAATGGAAAAATATCCTCAGGTGAGGATTAACAACAAAAAAAAACTTTCTTAAATTACAAAAGTATTAATGGTTATTGCCAAAATGTGTTTTCCTATTACAAGATTTTAGTAATCACCATACTCAGAGGCAAATTATTTTCATCTCTATGCTACAGTACATTGTTGGTAATGACAGTAATTACCTTAAAGGATTAAATAAGCATTCGTTTAATGCTGGCTTCATTGTCAGAGCTCTGTAGATGGTAGCTGTTTTTTTAAAGTTCTGGGGTATGACATTTTTTATATAAATTATATGTATGCATTTAGTTTAGTAGAATTGATTTGGTAAATGTTCTGTTCTATTCTCTGCTTTTAATTTTTAATTATAGTATTTTATTATATTGAGGTTCATTTCTGTTTTCTCTGGCACAAGAATCAGAACCAAGATAAGAGTAGAAATAAACATATCCATGAATGAGTCATTTTCCTGTATAACATTCAAGTTCAAAGCATTTTATCAGCCTCTGTCCCTGAAGAAGCTACTTGAGGGAATACAAAAAGGAGTTTTTGGAGGGTATGCTCATATCATTTATGATCTACTCCAGTGGTCGGCAAACCGCGACTCTGGAGCCACATGCGGCTCGCCAGCCGTGGTTTGCTGCTCTGTTGACTAATGAGTTTGCCAACCACTGATCTAGTCCAATCTTGGGCATAGTTATACTTTATACCTTATACTCATATTACATGTGTACATAATTTATACACATGATTAAAAGCAATACAGGATATGATAAAAATCAAGAGTGCTTGTTATTGCAATAACCAAGGTGAATTTTATTGAAAAGTGTAGAAATTTACCTGTACCTTAAAACGGATAAATTTGTTTTATTACCATCAGAGTCACCTAGGAATTTTATTTATAAAGCATATTCTTACAAATAATACTCATGAATCCTAAAGTCTAAGACTCTCAGATACAGAAAACATGATCATGTCATATGGTGGGAAGAAGCCAAGCAGGCAGGCCTGTGAAATGCTCTGTTAGAACAGGGGAAGTAAGAGTTGATACAGAGCATTGATCAGCCAACTGAGGCCAGTTTTTTTATAGCTCATGAGCCAAGAATAATTTTTACATTTTTTTTTTATAGTTAAGTCAAAAGAAGACTATTTTAGTCCTGGCCTGTATGGCTCAATGATAGAGAGTCAGCCTGTGCACTGAAGGGTCTCAGGTTCAATTCCTGGTCAAGGGCACATACCTGGGTTGCAGGGTCATTCCGAGCCAATTGCATGCTGGAGGCAGCCAATCCATGTTTCTCTTTCTCCCTTAGCCCGCCCGCCCGCCCCTCACTCTAAAAATCAATGGAAAAAATATCCTCAGGTTGAAGATTAACAAAGAAAAGAAGACTTATTGCATGTAGAAATTACATCAATTTCAATTTCAGTGTCAATTAAAAAATTTTTGGAACACCACCTCACTCATTTGTTAATCTATGGTCTGTGGCTCCTTTGATGCTACACTGGCAGAACTGAATAATTGTAACAAAGTCCCTGTAGCCCATAAATCTAAAATATTTACTGTCTATAAAGGTTGCAAAAAAATAAAAAAGTGATTGATAGAGATTCTCTGGTAGAGAGGCCCTGAATTCCAGGCTCAGGAATTGATGCTTTTATACTTGGAAGAAGCCGTAAGGACTACACGTTACTGTTGCTTTATTTTAGAGGTGAAGCATGATTGGAGGCTATGATTTCCCAGATCACTCAGGTGCCACAGAAAACCTTGACAAATTATAGAGAGTCATTGTGAGCTTCCATAATGTGACATGATAAAGATAGTGTTCTGAACAGGTTAATCTGAATTGTATAGTTATTTTAAGGCAAGCAGGGAGCCCAGTTATGATCAACATATAGGTAACTAGGTTCATGAAAGGATGTGGAGAATTGGGTGCTCAAGTTTGTTGATAGAGCAGTCAGCATATATAGTTGGAACAGTACTGTGGCGGGAAAATTGCCAGAATCACAATTTAAAATGTATATACCTTACAAGTTAGACATTCTAGAAGAACACTTGAATATACACTCAGAGACATGGATGAAAAAGTTCTTTATAACTTGAGAATAATACCAAGCCAAGTGCCCATCAATAACTAGGTAGATAATAAAAGTAGTTATTGTACAATGTAATATTTAAGATGTTTTTATTGATTTTTGGGAGAGAGGGAAGGAGAGGAAGAGAGAGAAAGAGAAACATCAGTGATGAGAAAGAGTCATTGTTTGGCTGCCTCGTATTAGGGTCAAGTCTGCAACCTAGGTTTGTGCCCTGACAGGGAATAGACTCTCTGGCCTCCTGATTCATAGGTCCATGCTGAACCGCTGAACCACGTATGCTGGGCTACAATGTAACATTTAAAGAAATTAGATTTCTATGTAGTAACATGTATAATACAGTCAAACTTAGAATGCATATATACAAAATGACAGTATATGTTTTTTATGGTGATATGTATAAGTAAAAATACTATAAAGCGTTCTAGAAATACTAACAACAAACTCAGAGTGGAGTAGGAAAGGGTTACAAGATGATACCATACACTTTAGCATAACCTGTAATGTTCTAACTTATTTCTTAAGGATAATGTATTCATTGAGATTGTTTAAAGTAACCCTTTAAAAAAGAGAACTAGCCCAGCAGGTGTTGCTCAGTGGTTGAGAGTTGACCTATGAACTAGGAGGTCACAGTTTGATTTCCAGTCAGGGCACATGCCTGGGTTTCAGGCTCAATGCCCAGGTTTTGGGCTTGATCCCCAGTAGAGGGCATGCAGGATGCATCCAATCAATGGTTCTCTCATTATTGATGTTTCTATCTCCCTTTTCTCTGAAAACAATAAAATATTTTTTTAAAAAAGAATCTGAGTAGTCTGGATGTCATGAAGTATGTTATTTATTTAATATGTTTTGAAGACTGCTCTAAGAATGAAATGTGCAAATTTTGTTAGGGGATGCTCAAAGGTGAAGGAATATTTTTGTCTTGCTGAAATTAACATAAATGTAACTTTTAAAAATGTATTAAAAAAACCCAATGGATATTATATATCTACATCAGGGAATTACTCCACTTTGATGTAATATAAAACTTGCTATACTTTCATTTTCAGATGACTCCTAATAAGTTTTTTTAGAAAAATATTTTTGGTTTATTAAATTTTACTCTTTTTTCCCTTTGGAAATGAAACACATAAAATCTAACAGAAGTCATAAATGTTTCAAACCAAATTACTTTGTCAGTTATTCTGATGAAATCTTCTTTTCCAGTAGTTGAGTAAAGGTCTGTACCCATAGGTGCAGTGGCAGTGGTCTGACATTCTTATAAAGGTTCTATAGTTGAGATATTCATTCTAAATTAGAAGGGTGCATCCGAATCATCTGGGAATTCAGTAGTAATGCATGTGATAGTTCTCCATGGAACTTGGAGGGTCTGATTCAGTAGGTCTCGAGTATAGCATATGATTTATTCTCATATATAGCTGATTTAAGAGCCACCAATTTAGATAATGAAGGCAAGAGCAGTCCAGAAAGCTACAGTGAATATGCATCGGAGGGGAGGAGATAAGGTACAGGATACAGTAGGATCTTGATCTATCCTGTATCTTATCTCCTCTGTTTTATGAGATGAGGGTGGAAATCCCTAACCCTCAGTGATGGTTTTAGGGTAAGTAGGTACAAAAGGTAGGCAAAGCCGAAACGGTTTGGCTCAGTGTTTAGAGCGCTGGCCTGCAGACTGAAAGGCTGCAGGTTCGATTCCAGTCAAGGGCACCTCCCCAGTAGGGGGCGTGCAGGAGGCAGCTGATTGATGTTTCTCTCTCATTGATATTTCTAGCTCTCTATCCCTCTCCCTTCCCCTCTGTGGAAAATAAATATATTTAAAAAACAGCCGAAACTGGTTTGGCTCAGTGGATAGAACATTGGCCTGCGGACTGAAAGGTCCCAGATTCGATTCCGGTCAAGGGCATGTACATTGGTTGCGGGCACATCCCCAGTGGGGGGCATGCAGGAGGCAGCTGATCGATGTCTCTCTCTCATCGATGTTTCTAACTTTCTATCCCTCTCCCTTCCTCTCTATGAAAAATCAATAAAATATATTATTTTTAAAAAGCTTTAAAAAACGCACGCACAAAAGGTGGGCAAAGCATAGTACTAAACATCTTTAGGCAAAAGAACTAGACAACTTTCTTTTGTTATTCTAGTGATCTTGAGATGTAAGAACTGGCTTTAGTGAGACCTGAACTTGGTTATTGACCAGACCATTCTGAGAGTATAATCACTTGTTTGTTTTGTGAGTATGAAAACCGTGGTGGGGGTTAACTTGTGGTTCTCATTCTTAGGGATAAAGTGGCTGTTCTGCAGGCTCTTGCATCCACAGTAAACAGGGTAAGTAGGATTTTTAGGTTTCTGTGTCTAACTCTGCTAATATCACATTTAATGTTCACACCTTTTGTTATTCATGATTAAACTGTTACGGATCTAGAAAGTTTCTTAGAAATTAATCTAGTCTCTTTATATAACAAAAAGGAATATAAAGCTTTTAAATTTTCTAACTCTGGGCTGGTTGGGATATTAAAGCCTTGACATAGTTTCATGTCTTTTATTTCCAAACTTAGTGTTTTTATGCTGTACTAGTGATCGTTAAGCCTGTTGAAAATGCATGTACCTGGGGGATGGTTTGGGTGTGATGCTATAATGTAAGTAAACTGTACCATCTGAACAATAGTACCTGCCATGCTGGAAACAATGCAATCACCAACGTGGGTCCTGAAGCCAGAGCTACTAGCTTGTGATCTTTATCACAAAGTTGCTTTATCTCTTGATGCTTCTGTTCCGTTTTCTATAAAATGAGGGTCAATTATAGCACCAAACCTCAACATTTTGGTGAGAAATAAATTAATATATGTGAAAGGGGTTAGTGTAGTGCCTAACACAAAGGAAATGCTCAATAAATGCTAGCTATTTTATTCTTACTACAACTATCTTAGTGATTTTTCAATAATTGCTCTGACAATTCAGGATAGAGCTGACAATCTGGTAGAGAAACTGAAACCTGGTAAATGCCTCACAAATGGAACTTTCTGATTGAATGTATTTTTCATTAGCTAGAAACTATACTTTTCATTCCAACTGTGGGAAATGTAATTAAGGCCTTTCTTTTGTCACTAAATCTATGTGACTACTGACCCTCCTTAAGGTCATTATCACAGATTTTCAGAATTGCTCTTCTGTTGCTGATGCTAAACCTCACAGGGTGTTGGGCCAGATGTGCACTGATATTCCCTGCCAGTTCTGAGGAAGGATTTTAAAGACTGCATCTCTGCAATAGCAAAACATTGAGATGCTCAACCACTCACTTACCCAGGAATAGGTACCCAAAATGTAAACTACAGAAATGGGCCTCTTAGAGTGCTCTTAGTTTTTCAATGAGAATGGCACAGAAGTTGTAGAATTGAGTATACAGTTGTCTAACATGGGATCCTTAAAATCCAAGGGATAGTCATTTATTTCTTCAGTAACCCCTTAGGATGCTCATCAGGCACTGTGCTGGTGGTTGTAGACTTAAGACACAGTCCTTATCTGGTTCCCAGAGAGGGAATCTGTAGGAGCACTAAGCAGAGTGTCCATGACCAAGATTGGGAAGGATTTCCAGAAGACCTGATGATTGGATTGGTGCTTGGAAGGTGAAAAGTTAGGATACAGTAATGGGAAAGGGTATTTCTGATAGAGGCAGCAGCTTGAACAGAGGCCTAAAGGCTTAGAATGAGTTTGGTAGGAATCAAGGATGTGTGAGGTAGAGGAATGAGGGAAGAGACAAAATCATAAATGTTATTTTAGTGACTTCTGATTTTTATCCAAGCCCATAAGGACTTTGAGCATTGGTGAGACAGACAAATTTTAGAAAAGATAGCAATGTAGAGATGGGAGACCTTTGAATGTATGATAAAGATCTTAAAATTAACATCTCAAAGCCAAACCCCTTTCCCTCCAAACCACCTCACATGTTTCTTTGCTATCTTGTTAATGGCAGCTCCATCCTCACAGTTACTCAAACCAAAGTCCTAGGAGACATCTTTGACTTCTGTCTTTCAGGCCCCACCTTAGTAAATCCTTTGTTTCTTCAAAACGGATGTGAGTGAAGTCCCCGAGGCCACTCCTGCCATGTCTTACTACAGTGAAAGGACACAAAGCAAAATCAGCAAAGGGAAGGGCACTTGGGTGAAGCCCAGAGGAAACCAGATGCCAGCTTCCAGGGTCTTTTTCCTGCGTAGTCGGCACAGCATTTGCTTGATTCCTCCAGCAGTGTAGTGACGGCCCGTGTGCCATTTCTGCCAGGAAAGCTCATTAGGGACTCAGTGCCCAGAGTTTTGGGGAGGCAGGTTAGGTAGGCACCTCAGCCTGGCACATACCAAATTCCAGACTCCCAGAAGGAAGCAGAAGTTCAGCATAAACTATATTGTACAAACAGGGATTTGGAGATAAATCTGGTTTGAGGAGTCTGAGCTTCAGACTAGAATTGTTTCTCAGAGACCATGAAGAACTTGGAAATCATTGGGGGAGGAAAATGGGAGACAAATAGAATAAGTCTAATAAGTTAAAAAGACATTTGGCATGTCAGCATAAACTACATTGTACAAACTACATTGGGCACAGTGACCCAGTCTTAACAAGGGCTAGGAATGGTGGAAACCATTCTGAAATCCAGGTTCCCAGATGCCAGCTGAAGACCAGCTGCACGCAGGCCTTTCTAAGAATAGCAGTCCCAGATTCTCAGCACTTGCCACCATCATGATCACCTTGGTCAGCTAAGTCACCATCATCTCTTAATATCCTGGATTAGTTAATACAGTCTCTGTCCTTCCCCTTCACTTCCTCCATACCCTACAGACTGTCCTCAGTTAAGCAGCCAGGGAGACCTTGCTGAAATGGTAACTCACAGCACTCTGCAAAGAACCCAGAGCCATGATAAAAGCTGAAGTCCATTGCTGGCTCCTAAGGCCCTGTGTGATCCCCACACACGTTACCTCTGCCTGCCTGTCCTGTCTTCCTTACTCACTATTCTAACCATGCTGGCCTCCTGGCTATTTCTCGGTTTCTCAGTGGGTGTGCACCTGGTCAGAGCTTTAATATCTGCTCTTCCACTGCTCCCTAATCTCTTGAAGTTTTTGCTTAAATATCACCTTTCCAGTAAGGCTTCCCCTGATCACCCCATATATCATTTTCTGGTACTTCCTTATCACTTTCTGTATTTCATTTTTCTGCTTAGCAGTTATCCCCTTTAACTATACTATATATTTTATTGTTTTGTTTACTTTCTGAAGGTTTTCCTCTCCTCCCCCCCGGCCGGGCGGCCCCCCCCCCCACACACACACACATACACACAATTGTAAGCTTTATAAAGGAGTGAGAATTTTATCATTCCCCTGGCAGAATAATGCCTGGCACATATGAGGTGCTCAATAACAATAGAATGAATGAACAGGAAAGTCCCGGAACTAAGGCAGTGGTGATCGAGATACGGGACTTGGGAGCAGGTGGATATTTAAGAGCTGAAATTTGTTGGGCCTGGTGACAACTTAGTTGAATGGAAGAAATGGGAGAAGATCTCAGGATTGGACTGCAGTGATCAGTACCATGTACCATTCCGTGAGGGTGGGAACTGTGTCAGGGAAGTTCATTTGGAGATAAATCTGGTTTGAGGAGTCAGAGCTTCAGGGCCAGATTAGAATTGTTTCTCAGATACCATGAAGAACTTGGAAATCTTTAGGAGAGGAAAATGGGAGTCAAATAGAATAAGTCTAATAAGCCCTAACCAGTTTGGCTGAGTGGATAGAGTGTCGGCCTGTGGACTGAAGGGTCCCGGGCTCGGTTCTAGTCAAGGACATGTATTTTGGTTGAGGGCCATCCCCAGTGGGAGGTGTGCAGGAGGCGGCTGACTTCTTTGTGAAAAAAATCAATAAAATATATTTTTGTAAAAAGAAAATAAGTGTAATAAGTTAAAAAGATATTGGGCATGTCAGCAAAACCAGAGGTCCTGAACAGGTATTTTAATACAGTTGCTGGGAGGATCAGAGCCAACGCCAGGCAGCAATGTGCATGCTCTCAGGGTAGCCCAGGCAGCAAACCTGGAGCTGCTCCCTCTGGTTCACCCTTCCATGCCTGCCTCATTGTGATAGAGTGGCATAGCCAGAGGAAATGGGCCTCAGATGAGAGTGGGAAAGTAATACGGATTTGAAGGTCCTTGTATGAATAGCGCTCCTTTGAGAGCTGCAGGGAAGCTCACAGCTGGTCCACCCTAGCCCTCAGCGAAGTCATGTCAGGAAGTCGAGGCATCAAGAGGTCACGCAGAAGATTCAGGATTTAGAGTGAAGGTTTTACTCTGGAACAAAAGTTCCATAAGGCCTGGGGAAGGTTGCTCTGGGGGAGAGGAAGTAATCTGGGAGCTATTCTGAGTAAGCCCCTGGTGTGCTAGAGATGAAGAAAGTATAGAACCCTGGAGAGGAGGACATGGAGAGCTGCTGCTCGTTCCACCTGCCAAGAGGGCCTAGTAGAACCCTCCATTTTGGAGGCAAGACTTTGGGTAGGGACCTTGCTTTGAAGGAAATGCTTGCTCGTGTGGGAAACGGGTGCCCTGACGAGTTAGTTTTAGAGGATCTTTACATAGAGTTTAAAACAATACTCCCTTTTGAGAGCAGACTCGGATCTTAAGAAGCATTTGTGGGGGTTTGAAGAATTATTTGCTTTAATCGTGTGTAACTAGAACCATGTCTTATAGAACTGAGAGAACTTTAGTCCATTTCTCTCTCTTTCTCTCTCTCTCTCTCTCTTCATACACACACACACACACACACACACACACGTACAAATACAAGTCTACATACATATTACTACATTGTTTTACATGTATAATTGAAATTTATTTTATAGACTTTTTGGACATCAGTGAAACTCACAAGGTCAGGTCCTCTTCATAAAAAATCTAGCTAAAGGGACCTCTGTGTTTTTTCCACAGGATACCACAGCTGTCCCTTATGCATTTCAAGATGATCCTTACCTCATACCAACCTCCTCTGTGGAATCGGTGAGTACTTACTTTCGTGAGGTTTTTCTAGTATCATGTTTTATCTTGCTGGTTTGGATACAAGAGTACATATATAATTTAACTTTTTGTAAAAACCTAAATTGGTAAACTTTCTGAACACTTTACTACTTCATTAAAAAAGTTTTAGAGATTAGCTGGTTGGAGTGGGAGTAATATTTAGGCCCTTCCACTCCAGAGCAATCCACTCAGTTGAATGCATTGTTTTTATGTGCCTAAGTATATATATAAGACATGACCTGAAATCATATCACACTCAGCAGAGGTAGGTGTGTGTTATGTAATTTAACTTCTAATTGGGATTCTGTATATTGATGCATACCTTTTTAAGGGGGAGAATAATAAGTCTTACTAAGGATGTGATTTTGATCTCCTGGATCTAAATTACTTGTACATACCAATTTATATCTGAGTTGTTGTTTTCTTCTTTATATAGCGCTCATTTTTATTGGCAAAGAAGTCTGGGGAGAATGCAGCAAAGTTTATTATTAATTCACATCCCAAATATTTTCAGAAAGACATAGCTGAACCTCACATACCGGTAAGGAGAGGTAATTGTGATTTTCAGATAATACTATATAAATGTTAATTTAACCCAGCTCTTATGGCTAATATTTGAGGAACCATTTGCCCTCAATATGGTGGAGGTGGGGGTGGGGGAAGGAGTCTTTTAATGAATAGCTATTTGTTCCCACAATACTAACTTTTTATATTTATTTTATTGATTTCAGAGAGGAAGGGAAAGGGAGAGAGAGAACTTTCAATAATGAGAAAGGATTATTGATTGACTGCCTCCTGCACACCTCCTACCCTGGGCATATGCCCTCTTGGTTCATAAGTCAATGCTCAACCACTGAGTCATACCAGTTAGGCAATACTATCTTTTCTTTTAACTTCCTTCTATGTGTATTTGCTCTTCTTTTTATTTTCCTTATTTGGCTTCTGATCTTTACCTATATGATTATTCATTTTTGGTTTACTTCAGTCGCTTTTCCATGCATTACTTAAGCATTGCTGTCTTCAGTTTCCATGCTCAGTCATATTCTGTTTTTGTCTACACTCTTCTTGCTTCAAGCCTTGTATTTTATTTGGCGTTCTTGTATATCTGGCCTAGATCCCTATATGTTGAACACCAGATTGTATTTCCAGTTACCTCTTTGTTCTATAGTCATGAAGAATGAGTATTTGTGCAGTATCTGTCTGCTGTATGTTAGACATTGTGCTTACTGCTATCAGTACAGTGGTGAACAAACTATGTGCCTCTGCCCTTCTGCGTTTTTTAGTGGAACTATAACCTCGGACTCATCATGTCCAGAAGCACTCCCTCTCATGTCCCCTTGCTTCTCAAAGCCCACATTCCCAAACAGAGCCCTCCTGCTTCTCAAGCCTCACTCTTAGAGACAGATTAGGAAGCTGATGCGGTTGTATAGGTAAAAGACTGAAATCCTGAACTAAGATACTGGCAGCTATGAACTGATCATTTGTTGGCCCACCCTTTATATTTTTGACTAACAGTTACCCTTCTGTGCTTGGATCACTTTTGCTTGAAGCTTTCTATGGTCTCTTGCCTCCCTGGCAGGCAGCACTCTCACACCCCTCATATCTCTTATGTCGTTTACCATTCACATAGCATCATAATTATTACCTTACTAGAGCCCCAGTACATGAAATTTGTGCAATGGGGGTGTGATCCTCAGCCCAGACTCACAATCCAGGACTGCTGGCTCCCAACTGCTCACCTGCCTGCCTTCCTGATTGCCCCTAACTGCTTCTGCCTGCCAGTCTGATCATCCCCTAACCACTCCCCTGCCAGCCTGATTGATGCCTAACTGCTCCCCTGCCAACCTGTTTGCCCCTAACTGCCCTTGCCTGCAGGCCTGGTCACTCCCAGCTATAACTCCCCACCCCCACTTGCAGGCCTTGTCCCTCCCAACTGCCTTCTCCTACTGGCTTGATCTCCCACAACTGCCCTCCCTTGCAGGCCTGGTTCCTGCCAACTGCTCTCCCCTTGCTCGCCATCTTGTCCACTGGGGGCAGGATCTTATGACCACATGGTGGCAGTCATCTTGTGTGTTGGAGTGATAGTCAATCTGCATATTACTCTTTTATTAGATAGGATAGAGGCCTGGTGCATGGGTAGGGGCCAGCTGGTTTGCCCTAAAGGATGTCCTGGATCATGGTGGGAGTTCCCTTGGTGTGTGGGGTAACCTGGGCAAGGGGCCTATGGTGGTTTGCTGGCTGGCCACGCCCCCCAGTGACCCAAGTGGAAGCTATGGTGTCTGGGATTTATTTATCTTCTACAATTGAAACTTCCTAGCCTGGAGCAGAGCCAAGCCTTCTGCTGGCACAGCCATTAAAACTTTGTTGCCTTACTCAGAGGCCTTGGCCTGCCAGGGTGTGCAGAAAGCTGGGCTTCCTCCATCACCAGGGGCAACCTAAGCCTCGCTCAGTGAAACTTTGTTGCCATTGAAACTTTGTTGTCTTAAGCAGAGGCCTCCTCCGGCCAGGCTTTGTAGAAAGATTGGCTTCTTCCATCACCAGGGGGAACCCAAGCCTCTCTCCTGCTCTCTCTGTGGCTGTAGCCATCTTGGTTGGGTTGATTTGCATACTCATTCTGATTGGCTGGTGCGTGTAGCAGAGGTATGGTCAATTTGCGTATTATTCTTTTATTAGATAGGATTAGTTGACGGATGACCAGACACTTAGCATATTAGGCTTTTTATTACATAGGATTTGCATTCTCCATTAGTTTGTGAGCACCTTGAGGGTAGAGAATGACTTCCATTTCTATATCCTTATATCTGGCATAAAGTGATTCACATTCAGTAAGTATTTGAATAAATTACTGAGTGAGGTAAAATCAGAATACTCTAGTTATATTAAAAGTTTAAAGTAAAAGAAAGCATCAAGGGTGAAAAGTTTCTATACTTGGACACTTAACCAAGACTGGTAGGAAAGGCCTGGCTGTGGTGTGTCAGTGGGTTGAGCATCATCCAATGGAGAGAGCTGGGTTTGATTCCCAGTCAGAGTGCATAGCTGGGTTGCAGGCTCCATCCCCAATAGAGGGTGTACAGGGGGCAGCCATTCAATTATTCTCATCATTGATGTTTCTCTCTCTCCCTCTCATTCCTTTCTGAAATCAATCAAAACACCTATATTTTTAAAAACAGTTGCGGGGAAACGAGATAGGATGGTTTAGCAGGGGGAAATAAGTTCAGCTTTTTGGGAAATTTAGCTCAAGTAGAATTCTTTGGGTATGAATTAGATATTTATGTTTGAGTGCTTTTAAATTTTAAATATTTCTTCCCAAGTTCGTAGACAGCTAAATAAGCTTGTTTTCTGGACTGAAGAGGATTTTTTAATAATTTTTAAAAGTTGTATTGCCTGCAAAGACATTCATGTTAAAATGATAATATTTGGTGACTGAAATGTGAATTGGAACAGTGACATTTTATTGTGTGTTGGTGATAAAAATGTCCTACTCCATTGTCCTTTTACATGCACCTGTTTATAGTAATTTCAGTATATTGTTTTCCTAGTGTTTGATGCCTGAGTGCTTTGAACCTCAGCTTGAAGATGTAAGTGAAGCTGCCCTAAAGGAGCGAATCCTGCTCAAAAAAGTCAAAGCTTCGGTGGACATGTTTGATCAGCTCTTACAAGCAGGTGACTAAGTTCATTTAAAGCCCCCCTAGCAACAGTTATATGATCCCAATAGTTGTGAGTAAAAGTTATAGGAATTATTGTGCTGCTTGGTGGCACTGTTTATATTTTTAATAGTTTAGTAAATAATATTTCAAGTTCAAATTTAACTTCACTTTAAAATTAGAGGTGAGAGAGAATTGCAGCTTTGTTAGTTTTTGTGCACTTGTGCTGTAGAGAATTGATGCTAGTATTTCTGGGCAAATATTTCAGTGAGGATCTGAATCCAAATGGAATGCCTCTGAACCAAGTGACAATAATTTAGTGTTCAGTTGGGAAATGGTAGTTAAAAAACTTGAGATTGTTTCTCTAGGGATGTGAGTTTATATTAAACAAGTGAGTACAGTGTCAAATTTCATCTTGTATCTTAACCTTTTAGTCAAACCATATGATTGGAAGGAATTGTGTCTTTGTATCAGCCTAGATGTTCAAGTTGAGGGGAAGTATATCCATTGTTAATGTGGAGGATGATACCAAAATATAGCCAAGAAAGCCACACACAGCTCATAGAAAAAGTGAAAACTTTTAATCTAATGGGCTTTAGTTCTTTGATGTTTCAAGTTTTCTTTCCCTTTTTCTCTTCTACCCACAGGAACTACTGTATCTTTGGAAACAACTAATAGTCTCCTGGATTTACTATGTTACTATGGTGACCAAGAGCCTTCAGCATACTATAATTTTCAACAGAGGGAAAAATCAGAAGAGTTGGTAATGGCTTTTGGCAATAATTTTCTAAGTTTCTTTTGGTAGTAACTCTTCAGTGTAAGGTGGTTCTTGTGTTATGTGTTAGTTTAGTAGAGATTTGTTCTGACCTGTGGTGAGGTATAGTAGCTTTATTAAAAAGTGATGTGAAGCCGAAACCGGTTTGGCTCAGTGAACATCGGCCTGTGGACTGAAAGTTCCCAGGTTCAGTTCTGGTCAGAGTGGCTGATCGATGTTTCTATCTCATTGATGTTTCTAACTCTCTATCCTTCTCCCTTCTTCTCTGTAAAAAATCAATTAAAAATGTATTTTTTTAAAAAAAGTGATGTGGAGGAAGGGAGAGATTTAAACATTTATTTTAATTCTTCCTTTCAAAATATTTTGACCTTGCCTACCACATGCAGGGAAAGCTTTGACCAAAAATGTTTGCAAACTGTTGTATTGTCACTTAGAGTGACAGTGTGATGATTGGCAGACAGGGAAAGAACACCTGGTCACAGCCCCCTCAATTATTCCTACAGGGCCAAAACCGGTTTGGCTCAGTGGATAGAGCATCAGTCTGCAGACTGAAAGGTCCCAGGTTCGACTCCAGTCAAGGACATGTACCTTGGTTGTGGGCACATCCCCAGTAGGAGTCGTGCAAGAGGCAGCTGATCGATGTCTCTCTCTCATCGATGTTCTAACGCTCTATCTCTCTCCCTTCCTCTGTAAAAAATCAATAAAAATATATTTTTAAAAAATTCCTATATGAGTGGGCATGCTCTGCTGGGGTTACAGAGCATAAGTGGGAAAGTAGGCTAGATAACAATACATATTCCATTTTTATTAAAAACTTTCCATGTAGCCGAAACCAGTTTGGCTCAGTGGATAGAGCATCGGTCTACGGACTGAAAGGTCCCAGGTTTGATTCCAGTCAAGGGCATGTACCTTGGTTGTGGGCACATCCCCAGTAAGGGGTGTGCAAGACGCAGCTGATGGATGTCTCTCTCTCATCGATGTTTCTAACTCTCTATCCCTCTTCCTTCCTCTCTATAGAAAATCAATAAAATGTATTTTTTTAAAAAAAGAAATACATTAAAAAATAACTTTTCATATACATAAGGAAAAAGATCAAATTAAGTGTTTTGGATAATGGGACTCGTGGGTGTTTTTGTTTGTCTTTTCCAATTTTTATCCACTAAATGTGGAATTTTTATGTACAGAACTAGAGGTGCAGTGCACAAAATTTGTGCACTCCTGGTGAGGGGGTCCCTTAGCCCATCCTGCACCCTCTCACAGTCCAGGAGCCCTGCTATGGATCACCCCTGCAGAAGGAGGTCCCGTAACCGGTGGGTTGGTGGCCTGAGCCTCCCTCTGCAAGGTGATCATGGGGTGATGGCATCCTCTTCCCTCCTACCACCCCCCCTGCCCCCCTCGGCCAATCGCATTGTATTCACCTTGGCTGGCCTGCACCAGTGGGTGTTATAGCATGGTTGTCCAGATGATCGTTGGCTGTTCAGTCAAGTTGCATATTACACTTTTGTTATAGATATTAATATAATGTGTATTTTAAAGTGTATAGGCATGGGTTGCAGTCACACTTGTCTTCCAAGAGTATCTTTAGATCCCTTGACCTGGCAGTTCTCTGCCTCTCCAGTCCCAGCTGCAGAGCCTCTACTGATTGTGCAGTTCTGACCAGCCTGCCTTGCTCAGCCTCCACCAGAGCTTTGTTTATAGCAAAGGACAAAATGTAGTTTTATCAAACCAACATTTTAGCTGTGTGGATTAGTGTTAGGTATTCTGTGTTCTGTGCCCAGATATGTCGTGTTCTCTTGCTTTCACTCGAATAATGAACAGCATTTCTGTATGGATCAAGCCAGATCTGGCCTCTGAGGAGTCAGGCATATTGTTTCAGGGTCCAATGTCCAAGTCAGGACCCCACACAACACACTGGTTTCATGGTTTCTCTAGGCTGTCTTTGACTTAAAGGCCAACTTCTCATCTGCAAATGAGTTGATTTATGCTTAATAAATTCACATTTCTTAATAAACATTTACTGGGTTTCCTTCTCACCTTCTGCTGGATTGCTACTTCCCGTTATTTCCTGAAGTTTTCTTTGCCTTTCTGATTTTGGGTAGTCTAACAAGGAGAATGCTTTTTGTTGTCATCTTTTGTTTTATTTTTGTTGATGATGGTTTATTTCAGGAAGAGGCAACAGAGGAAAATACCAAGATATCTCAGAAAAGGGCTGGCCAACAGTTGGGAGTTGTTTGGAGGTATGTTGCACATCATTAGAATTTTATATTACAGTTTTCTTTGGGTTATGTTCCCATTATCCCCTGAAGAAGGTACAATCCTTCAATGTTCTAGAATATAATTTCCTTTTAGTGAGCAAAATAAATGTCCCAAGTGGTATTCATTTGTGCATGAATCTATTTTTAAGATCTTTACCAGCACCACGTTCACACTTGGTTTTTCCCCTCACTTAACTCATGTAATTTTCTCCGAGTATGGTTCCTTTGCTAGTTTATCAGTAGTTAGTTGTACCTTACATCATAGACCTCAATTTTGAAAGATTTGATATTTTCATATACACTTCCAAATAAAAGGTGAATAACATTAACATTGAGAGTTTAATTAATAAATAGCCATCGCCGGTGTGGCTCAGTTAGTTAGAGCCTCGTCCTATGCATCAAAGGGTCGCTGGTCCAATTCCTAGGCAGGGCATATACCAAGATTGCAGGCTCAAACCCAGTAGAGGGCTTGCAGGAGGCAGCCGATCAACATTCTGCTCTCACCTCAATGCTTCTCTCTTCCCCTCCCTTCCTCTCTCTCTAAAAATCAATTAAAAATTATTTTTAAAAAATAGGTGTCTAAATAAAAGGATGATATTTTATGTGAATATGTAAAGAAAGCTATTAATGTCTAAAATCCCCTTTGAAGAGATAAATAGAATTGCTGGTTAAATTTCATCAGTAGATTTTAATAATTTACATAAGGGATTGAAATGACTTCCTGGCTCAACTTCTGGTTCTTTGTAATTTCTAAGACATACTGGTAACAGGGAAAATTGAGGTACAGCTTAGTTTGTATAACATGCTACCTTTTTTATTTTTATATTTTTAAGAAAGAGTAGATACACTAGGTAGAATATGACATGTACAATAAAATGACTGAAAGGATTCAGGGAAAACTACTTACTTGTGTTGCCTTGGGGAACTTGTACCTGATGAAGGAGGACAGGGAAATTTCACTGTGTACCCCTGTACAGGTTGCCTTTTACCTTGAGTGTATAGTCATGTGGGGGAACACTGAGAATGATTTCATCATTCTCTTGTTAGATGATTTCATCCTTGTGTGGACCATAGGGTGCACTTTCTCACACGAGCCTTAATGGTGCCTCCCCTCTTGTGATTGCATATGCTAACCTCACTGGCAGCGTGGTAGCTTGTTCACTCCAGCACCACCACTAACATAGGAGTAATGCACATGCCATGATGTCTCTAGGTAATAGGATGTTTTAAGTTCCTTTATAATCTTTTCAGACTACTGTCATATAAGCGGTTTGTTGCTAACCAAATGTCATCTAGCACATGACTACATATTACTTATTCGTAAACATTCCTTTTCAGTCCTGTTTCTGCCATTTAACTGCAAAACCTTGGACAACATAAGGTCTTTGAGCCTCAGGTTTTCTCATTTTCAAAATGATAGCCATTTTGCTTGCTCTGGGTGGCAAGAATTATTTAAAATTATATGCATAAAGTGCTTGTACCGTGTCTGGAACATTGTAAACTCTCGATAGATTGTGGTAGATGTTTGCTTTTCCTTTCTTCCTTGGTTCATACTTACTCTCTTGTACCTAGAGCAAAAAACAATGCTGAAAGAATCTTTGCCTTAATGCCAGAGAAAAATGCACATTCCTACTGCACAATGATTCGAGGAATGGTGAAGGTAACATTTGTCTTATTTATTTTTTGTTAATCATCACCTGAGGGTATTTTTTCTATTGCTTTTCAGAGAGAGTAGAAAGGGAGTGGGGGCGGGGGGAAGGGAAGAGAGAGAGAAACATTGATGTGAGAGAGACACATTGATTGGCTGCCTCCCACATGCCTCCCAGATTAGGAGCTGGGAACAAACCCATAACCCAGATATGTGCCCTTGACTGGGAATTGAACCCATGACCCTGTTGTGTGCAGTCTGATGCTCTAACCACTGAGCATGCCAGCGTGGCTGTGTTTATATTTTTATCTTAATTTCCACTAAATCGGTTCCTCGGTCTCAGAACTATTGATAACTGGGCCAGACTATCAGGTGTGGGACCTGTCCAGTGCATTGTCATAGGGTGTTTTGTTGCTCCCTGGCCTCCACTGCATGCCAGGGTACATCCCCTTGCTCTCCCTAGTGACATCTCAGAACACCTGCAGGCAGTGCTGGACTGGGACCTGGGAGCCAGATGGCCCCTTGCCAAGAGCCCCTGCACTAGCATGAGTTTTATGAGAACTAGAGCCTCGTCTGTGTTGTTCACTACTGTGTCCCCAAACCTCAGGCCAGGAGATATGCAGATATGAATGGGAATGCGTTTGATGAAGCTTAATTTTTTTTTTTTCCTTCTTCCAGCACCGAGCTTCTGTGCAGGCACTAAACTTGTATGCCGAATTATTAAACAACAGACTCAATGGTCAGTGTTTGGCAAACTCTCCTCTCCTTTCCTTCTCTCAAGAATCTGTAAAGTCTTTGGGTCTTGATCCAATCATTGTGTCACTTTTAATCTTCTGTTATTGATGCTTGAAACAGGAGTAGAGAGCCAGGAAAGAGTGGTTTTCTGCTTTTGTGGACATGTCATAATAAACCAGGAGCCACACATGCATGATCGGTTTGCCTTAAATTGAGTGATTTAGGGGTTAATCTTCACCCCCAATTTTTTTTTCTTTTACAGCTGATGTATACACCTTCAATTCATTGATTGAAGCAACAGCAGGGATGAATGAGAAATTTGATGAAAAGTGGAATAATATATTGGTAAGGAGGAGCTCTTGTGTCTTTACATAGGCCTGAAATAGCCTTTGCTAGGAATACATGGGATGGAGACAGCATTCATTAAGCATCTTCGTGGCAGTCAAAGGGTGACTCCTTGTTCACGCCTTGCAGCAACCCTGCTACCTGTTACCTGTGTCTGACAGAAGAAAGTTACTTTGTCCAGAGCATACAGCTAGAATTCAGAAAGACCAGGTTCCTTTATTCATTTATTTCCCATAATAGGTTTTTTATTACAATAATAACATATACAGTGGTACCTCGAGATACGAGTTTAATTCGTTCCGTAATCTTGAGGCATGGGAAACTATGAGACGCTCGAGTCACAGTAAACTGGTGGGTCGTGTGCAGCCGGCCGATCCGCGCAATTACTCCTATCTCAAATGTTGCTCGTATTTCAAAGCAAAAATCGCTCGCTTGACGGCTCATATCTCAAAAATCTCATATGTTAGGGCACTCGTATCTCGAGGTACCACTGTATTTGAAAAATCAGTTAAGTTTAATAGAAGTGAAATTGCTGGATTGGGTAGAAACACCTTTTATACCATGCAACTCGTTTAAAAAAGGAAAAAGATACAGTTCAATTTTTAGTCTCCTTTTTTGCTTGAGTCTCAGATTCCCTGGCAGAGGGCTGAAGACAATTGGACACCATGATCAGGTGGAGGTGGGATGACTGACACTGTTCCCACTCACTAATAGGTAATTCTTAAATTAGGGATATAGTAACCTGCTTTAGATACAGTCAGAGAGCCAAGTTCTTTTTTAGTATATAGTAATTTCTTTATTGGACAAGTTATCTATCCGGGCTTAAAAAATACTTACTGCTTTTAATTCAACTAGGAGCTGCTGAAACAAATGGTTGCACAGAAGGTGAAACCAAATCTACAGACTTTTAATACCATTCTGAAATGTCTTCGAAGATTTTATGCATTTGGAAAATCGCCAGCCTTACAGACCTTGCGTGAAATGAAAGCCATCGGAATAGGTGAGAATCCGTCCTAGTGACCAAGATAGGGCTGATGAGAAATTTCAGATCCAGATAAACAAAAAGGAAACTGTTCTTTTTTCCATTTACACAATATGTAGGGATTTCCCTTTCCACCTGGCGTATGTAATAAGCATTTACATTTTGTTGTCTCCATGTTTCTTATAGCAGACTACAACGTTCTTTTAGTATTTTAGGTACTTTTTTATGGGGAGAATTGTTCATTTATAGTTAGCTAGTTTTAAATCCCAGGACATTTTCTAGCATAAGTAGGTGTTTGAACCTGTGTGCTGATATGTTGTATATCTTTCTGTAATTACTTTATTGAAGGTTGTTTTGGGAATCCGTTCACATTGATATGATATAGTGTGTGTGTTTTTTCTTTTTTGCCGGGATTCTTGTCCCATCATCACAAAGGGTCCAGCAATCTGGAGAAAGGCTATGAATAGATTAAGTAAGAGTTCAAAGATGAAAGATAATTTTGAAAGACATTGGGGGTCAGAGGAGCTTCAGCTAAAGAAGCTAAAGTGTCAAGTTCTTTTTCATTCTTAGTTCCCCTTGTCTCAACCTCTGCTTTTTATTAACACAATTTGTCATAAGATAATACACTTCAATGGGTAGGGTATAGAAGCATTGTCAGATTGGGGAATAGCCTACAGCTGTCAAGTGTTTGGCCAACAGGAGGCAGTAACATGTACATGCCCTGAGCTGTCTGGCATGGCAGCAAACAATCATCTTATTCAAATTTGGGGGAAGTGCCTTTTAACTATTTGAACAGGTAATTACATATGTGACTCAGCCTTGTTGAGCCCCCAAGTTTCATCAACCTTTTGATGAAGTTCTTGTAATTGTGACATGCTGGAATTGGCTTCTGGCACTTATTACTTTATTTTTTATTGATTTCAGAGAGGAAGAAAAAGGGAGAAGAGAGATAGAAATATCAATGATCACTTGCCTCCTGTGTGCCTCCTACTGGGGATTGAGCCCACAACCTGGGCATGTGCCCTGACCAGATATCAAATTGTGACCTCCTGGTTCATAGGTTGATACTCAATCACTGAGCCACACCAGCAGGCTACTTTAGTGTTTTTAAGTGAGGGATCATAATACACAATACATTAGTGATAACATTAATCAGATTTGCTGGGAAATGTCTTTGTTCAAAGGAATAGAAATGTATCATCTTTTATTTAAATACCAATATCAATATGTTTTTAGTTATTATGCCTCAGTAAGCTATATTTTGGATAGCTGTGGTTAACTTACTTCTTTTTTTTTTTCTATATATCTGAAATTGGAGAGCCCTCACTTGCAACATATCACTATATTATTCAGCTGTTTTATCAACATGGTATGTATGACATTAATTTATGTAGAAAATTGATCCAACATACTTAAGTTTATGTGGTTAATTGTTGTAGGCTTTCTTCATGCATGTGAATTAAGAACAGAGAATTCACAGATTAATCTACATTCTGAACAAAAATTCTTGAAGATAGTATCCTTGTTTGTGATCAAATGTAAAACAGGCGGGAAAGGAGGAGTCATTAAATGTGCTCACAGGGTTGGTGTGCAATTAGAAATGGTCAGAAGGTACTTTAGTTGGGAAACCCTTATGCTCTCCAATGTAATAGCCACTATTACGTGTGGCTATTTAATTAAAATTAAATCAGGTTTAACATTCCATTGTTACTGAGCATCAGTGCTCAGCAGCCACCTGTGATTGCTGACTAGTTTGTCTAGTGATACACATAGAGACCATTTTCATCTTTGCAGGAAGTTGTGGGACAGTGCTGCTCACAGTAACCTTGATCATATTTTTAAGTCTTTTGTGGGAGACTCTTGAGGCTCCATTTGCCACCTACTTTTAGGTCAGCTAGTCCCTGTTGGGAACTGTGTTCTGTTGAATGGACTTTGGAGCAAGGCACACCTAAGTTGAAATTTCACTTCTAGCATTTACCAGTTCTGTCTGAAGGCCCTGGATACCTTTCTTTGGTAATACCATCAGGTGTAATGACTAAATGAATTGTGCACATTGTCTAGTCCCAGGCTTGGGGCACATTGTATGCACTATGTCTATTGGTTCTTATTCATTTTCCCCAATTGAGAAAGAACCTGGGTTCAGAAATGATAATTGTAGTCTTTTTCTGCAATAAATTTTATATATAAAAACAACAGAAGAGCTTCATTGTCTGTATTTTGTAGGGCTAATATTTTTAGTATATATTTTAATTCTAGATTTCAGAGAGGAAGGGAGAGAGAGAGATGGAAACATCAATGATGAGAATCTTTGATTGGTTGCCTCCTACACAGCCCCTACTGAGGATCTAGCCCACAACCCGGGCATGTGCCCTTGACTGGAATTGAACCTGGGACCCTTCAGTCCACAGACTGACACATTATCCGCTGAGCCAAACCAGCTAGGGCTGGAGGGCTAATTTAATAAAATCTGCATCCTCACCTAAAAAGAAATTTGATACATTTTAGGGTGGAGGGAATTGGTAACTGCTTTTACATTGAAAAGAGGTAAGCAGTTTCCATAATCATTGTATCTTCTAAATTTCACTCAACTTGGTGACATGGTAGTCACCAGGTAGTGAAACTGACCCTAGAGCCTCTCCATTCCTCAGTACCATCACATATTGCCCTGGTTCAGTTGCTCACCAAGGACAGTGGTACTGATGCTTCCTAAGCAACACCCATGACCATGGGGGTGAGGTGAAGGGGGGGTGTCAGGTTATCTTCCTTTTCCCCCAGTTTGGCTTAAGTATGTCAGTTGGCTGCCTGCAGTAACGATTTTTAGGAATTTAACCAAAGGAGAGAGCTTAAAATAATGAAGCAATAATAATAAAATATATTATCACCTAATGTGTAAATACTTAAGCTTGCTGGTAAATGGAAACATGCTTGAAGGAATTTTAAAAATACATCTGTGTCCTAGTCAGTTTGGCTCAGTGGATAGAACATTGGCCTGCAGACTGAAAGGTCCCAAGTTCAATTCTGGTCAAGGGCACGTATCTTGGTTGTGGGCATATCCCCAGTAGGGGTGTGCAGGAAGCAGATGATCGATGTTTCTCTCTCTTTGATGTTTCTCTCTATCCTTCTCCCTTCCACTCTGTAAAAAATCAATAAAATATATACTTTTTAAAAATATATATCTGTACTGTCATTAAAACTATTATCACTTACATGTGGGTAAGGTAAGGAAGGAAATGTGGATAGAGTGTGACATGTTTGGGAATATTGCACCTGTAGTATAGGTGCAATATTTTTAGTATATATTTTACTGACCTATTAATACGTGGGTCATGTGATTTTAAAGATCTGCCCACATCTATTAACTTTAGTTTTCTTTTTCTTGAACTTGTCATCTTGATTATACCTAAAAGGAACACAAAATGATGACTCGCAAAAGCCATGTTTGTTTTCTAAGTATGTTCTCTTGGTGAAGGTGTATTTGTGTGTGTATGTCCATTTGTCTCCACCTCAATGAACATTGAAGACAGACAAAAGGGAAATGACTCTGTCAGGAGCACATGGACTAAGACCTGTGACTGTCCCAGGCCTGATGGAGAATTTCACTCTGTGGACACTTTGTTCCTTTAGCAGCAGGAGCCCTGGCCAACTTGGTGCTTGGTGTCCTGCACTTTGCAGGTGGTGCAGGAAGTGGATTCGTGATAAAAACCCATTTGATTTCTTGTTCTGCAGAAAACACTCCAAAAGGCTCTTCCCTGGTGATCTATGACATCATGAACGAAATCGTGGGAAAGAAGTTCTCGCCACAGGACCCGGATGATGGTATGTCCAAGAGCTTGCTTTCTAACTGTGGTGAACTGAGGCTTTTTGGTGGGACACGGTTTCATTGAGCTCAGTCATGTTTTGGGTGGTTATTTGGAGAAAGCCACATTATATGTACACTTTGCTGTGTGCTTCCTCCCCACTTGCATTTTTATTCCCTCAAGTTTATCTTACACATTGCTGTTTTGTTGCCATGATTTTAATTAATGACTTGAAAATATATTTTATCTAGCATAACCAAGGCTCTTCTGAATGTTGATTTTCAGATATGTTTTTTCAGTCAGCCATGAAAGTTGTAAGTACCGTTTGTTATTTAACTTTTTCTTTTAACCCATTTCCTAAATTCATCTGTGATTGGAATGGATAGGAAAGGCCTCTACCTGATTCTTTTTCTTCCTGACACTTCTGTTGATATCTATTTAAAAAAAAAATGTTTTTATTCACTTCAGAAAGGAAGGGTAAGAGGGAGAAAGGAATAGAAACATCAATGATGAGAGAGAATCATATGACCAGCTGCCTCCTATACACTCCCTACTGGGGATTGAACCACAACCCAGGCATGCACCCTTGTCTGGAATCGAACCATGACCTCCTGGTTCATGAGTCAGCGCTCAACCGGTGATCCACACCTGCCAGGCTTGTTAATGTCTAATTCCTTTTTCTAAAATCTGTACTAAATCACATTATATCTCTACCCTTTGTTTATTGTATTCTTGTCTTTTGTCTTTTTTCATACCTTTGTTCAGATAAGGTTTTAGAGTATTTCATATTTCCCTTTTGGTAACATCTTATGTTGATGGTGGTTATTAGTAAATTATTTTCTCATTTTATCCTGCTAATATGGGAAAAACTTCAGGCAGCTTCAGAATAAATAGCATATCCTGTTCCCTAAGGAGCAAACCCTTCTAGGCTTTTCCTCCGTACGCAGGGAGTACAGACAGGCACATTTCCATGGTGCTGTGTTTGTTCATAGCAGTTCAGTGTTTCAGAGGAGGGAAGGACCAGTTTACTTAACTCTCTTCCTGTGCTGGCTTTGGAGTCATGTCATGGTGTTTTTGCTTGTACACTGTTGCTGACTGAGCATCCCATCCGTTTCTCACAGAACCTAGTGTTTTCATAGGATTGATTTCTAAAGATATAATTACTAGGTCAAAATAATTTTGCTTTAAATTTCATAGAACTTGGGGTTTGGTTTAGGGTTTCCCTTTCCCCCAATTTCTTTTATATCATTTGGTGTCAACCAGTAATATGTTGAATCAGCATAAATGTTCCCATAAGTAACTATACTTTTTTATAATGTAATGAGTGGGTGTTTGGCTAACAATCTCTAAGAGTGGTGCTTATTAACTACAAATTTTCAGTGCTCCTTTCTCAAAGATCTAGAACTTGCTTACCAAGTACATGGCCTTTTAAACACTGGAGACAACTGGAAATTCATTGGACCCGATCATCGGCGTAATTTCTATTAGTAAGTGTGTTGATCTGTATCCTTTGGCATTGATGGAGCACCTTTGTGCAACCTTCAGGTGAATCTGCAAGTGGGAAACTGGTGGTGGCCCTCCCTATACATCTCTGATTTCAGGTAGCATGGCCCTGACTCAACAGTACATGTGGGTGGAGCCCTGGGAAGTTTTAAACAGTGGTAAAGCTGGTGGCTGCACTGAGTTCCTTTGCAACATTAAACACGTATCTTTTACCCATATGCCCTCCTATTTTATATTTTTTTACTTTACAGCAGTGACAGTCCCTAAAGATTTTATCAGTCTTTTCTTTCCCTTAAACCTCACCCGAGAATATGTTTTTATTGATTTACGAGAGGGAGAAAAACATTGATCTGAGAGAAACATCTATCAGTTGTCTCCCTTAGTACCCAAAGTGGGAATCGAACTCACAACTTTTTAGTGTACGGTACAGTGCTCCAAACAACTGAGCCACCTGGCCAGGGCACAGTGAAGCTTCTTAAATGGGTTTTCTTTTAGGCAGATAAAAATAAGAACTTAAGGAATTGGCTTGTTACTAGGTGTGTGGTGATTGTCTTCTGTATGCCCAAATCCGTTCTTCACACTGAATCTTTAAAGTGAATATGATATTGTCCACTTCCTATGAGCCTCTAAGAGTACGTACGAGAGGTGGCAGTTGTGAGGGCCAGTGGGGATAAGTGGTATTCATTGGGAAGGTCATACAGCAGTTAGCACCTCCTGGGTTAAGTATGGACCCATGTTACTTGAAGTTTTTTGTAATTTGCCAATTGTTTATAAAATCTGTGTCACACATTCTCATACAACGATGCTGTAATTTAATCGTTCTGCTCTTGTTAGGGATTTTAGACTAAATATATTTTTTCCTTCATTGCAGTTCCAAGTTCTTCAGTTTGCTTTGTCTCATGGAACAAATTGATGTCACCTTGAAATGGTATAAGGACCTGATACCTTCAGTAAGATGATTCATTACTTCTCATGGATCATTGTATATGTCATTTTGTTATCTTTACTGATTAATATTTTTAAATGTATTTGTATTTCTCTTAACCAGGTCTTCTTCCCCCATTCCCAAGCATTGATCGATCTGCTCCAAGCACTGGATGTGGCCAACAGGCTGGACATGATTCCTCAAGTTTGGAAAGGTCATTTCAGCTGTGTGTCCAGATCTATCTCACGTCCTTGTCCTGCATTTTGATTAATAAACATGTTAACATTGTTAGGGATGGAAACTTCCATTTTTAACTAAATTTAATATATTAGTTGTTTTATTTCAAGATCACTTGCTTATGTTGCATATTAAATTGCATGAGTAAAAATATTTTTTAAATGGCCTAAATTAATTCCTTAGCAACAGGAAAAGGGTAGGTTTTGTGTACCTGTTGTGTGATATGACAAAGGGAAGGTTAGAATCCATGCTAATTATAGCATACCCTAAAAGTAAATGCAGGTTTCAAATCCCAAGGCCTGTCCCTCTCTACCATATTTCTTTTCATCACTGGTTTGTTTGCTAGGCAAACAGTGATAAAATTTAAGTTTCTAGGAAACAGCCCTGACTCGGTGTGGGGGGGGGGGGAAGGGGGCACCCAGGGTTGGGAAGGGGGAAGGGTATGTATATGAACTGGCTACAGAAGATGATGATCATAAAGTAAGTTTCTATTTGCCTCAAGTTTCCATGTCTGAGACACTGAGGCTATTGCCCTGCCCTTCTACTTCATAAGCCTACGCTTAAAGATCCTATCTAATAAAAGTAATATGCAAATTAACCATCACTCTGCTGTACCCACAGCCATGCCCACCAGCCAATCAGGAGTGAGTATGAAAATGAACCGAACTAAGATGGCTGTGGCCATGGAGAGAGCAGGAGGCTTGGGTTTCCTCAGCAATGGATGAAGCTTTTGGCACACCCTGGCTGGCCCAGGCCTCCACTTAAGGCTATAAAATTTCAATTATAGAAGATAAATTAATCCCAGATACCAGGGCCTCCACTTGGGTTGTCAGAGGGCATGGCCAGCCTGCAAACCACCACAGGCCCCTTGCCCAGGTCATCCCAAGGGATATCCCCCACCCCCCGCATCAGGGACACCTTTCAGGGCAAACCAGCTGGCCCCCAGATCTCTATCCTATCTAATAAGAGAGTAATATGCAAATTGGTCATCACTTTGATACACAAGATGGCTACCCCCATATTGTCAAAGATGGCTAGCAAGGGAGGGCAGTTGGCAGGGACTAGGTCTGCAAGGGAGGGCAGTTGTGGGCAATCAAGCCTGCAGGGGAGGGCAGTTTGGGGTGACCAGGCTGGCAGAGGGGGAAGTTGTTGGCGACTGGGCCTGCGGGGAGGGTAGTTGGTGGGGGGCGGAACCCAGGCCTGCAGCGAAGGGCAGTTAGAGGTGACAAGGCTGGCAGGGGAAGAATTAGGCATCAATCAGGCTGGTAGGGTAGTGGTTAGGGGTGATCAGTCTGGCAGGCAGAAATGGTTAGGGCCAGTCAGGAAGGTGGGCAGGCAAGCAGTTAGGAGCCAGCAGTCCTGGATTGTGAGAGGGATGCCCCAGATTGGAGAGGATGCACACACACGTGCATGAATTTTGTGCACCGGACCTCTGGTTATATATAAAAGGTCACTGGCGAGTCTCAAATGCTGTAAAATAAGATCTTGCCATTTAGAGCTGGTACAACTCAAGTATGGTGTGCCTGCTATGTTATCACTTGGCCAGGAGCAGGCATAGCTTTTGCTGGTCTCTTATCCACCATTAACACAGATCAGCTGCTAGTTTTCTGCATTTCTTTGCTGAAATAAACCTGGAATAGGTCATGTCAGCTTTAAGTTTACCCATTGAAAGTATGATTGACAACTGACAATAGATAAAGGTCCGCCAGAGAGTACTGGCTGTACATGATGGTGCTCACTTCCCTCTGCATTCCTTTTTTGTTTCAAGATAGTAAAGAATATGGTCACGCTTTCCGCAGCAACCTGAAAGAAGAGATCCTGATGCTGATGGCCAGGGATCGGCAGCCAGCAGAGGTAGGTGTGTGCCCGTTTCATGTCAGCATGCGTATATGCTAACAGTATGTCCTCTAACACTGAGGGCTCTGGAGGGGTGGGGTACCTTCCCTGGCTCCATCTGACATTGTAGTGAATTCTCGTCTACACCCAGGTTTGAATTATACACCTAAACTTAACCAGCCATTAGCAGAACACCATTTCTATAAGCCACTCTTGTTCCTGTTGTCCAAAGCAAGCAGTATGAAAGTGGCTTCTTTCTGTCCTGGCGGTAGCAGCTCGCATGAAACTTAAAAGTCTGTTTAGAAAGAAGGCCCTGGCTTACCCCAGGGCAGGCACTTTATTTTTCCCATGTTACTTGTGTGCTACGAATGTGATGTGTTCAAATGGTCAGGTGCACTGCTCAGGACGCTGTTCTTGGTCCTGTGGAGTCTCTTGAACTCCAGTTCTCATCAAACCAGTTAGCAGTTCTGACTGTGCAACCCTTCTTTCAGCTTCAGGAGGCGTTCGCTGACTGTGCCGCAGACATCAAGTCTACTTTCGAAAGTCAGGATGCCAGGCAGACTGCTCCGCACTGGCCAGCCAGCGCTCTGCACTGCATAGCTGTCCTCTTCCTGCGGGCCGGAAGGACCCAGGATGCCTGGTGAGTCTAGTCCCGCGCATGTCGGCCAGAGGCACTGTACTTACATCTCAGCAGACATTTACCCTGGTCAGGAGACTCTCAGATTTGGCTGAATGATGTATCGTTTATCAGGAGGCTACAAGTATCTCGCCACTCCCCGCCCACTCCCACTCCCCGCCACGTCCCGCGTGGTTCAGGATTCAGGCTCTGGAGGAGGCCACACGCAAATGGAAGAGACTAGAAAATATTAATTTGTAAATATTGGGGGCCAGGCGGGAGTTCAGCTCAAGAGGAAGGACTCCACTCAGCTCTGGCTTTGCTATCCCTTTTATTCAGATTGTGGGATACACCCAATAGCCCTTAGTTAGGCAATTCCAATAATAGCCAATCAGCAAGGATTTACATAAAACTAAAAGGTGGAAGTTGCTTCAGCTACTATTGTCTCAACTAAACAGTGGGTAGTTGGCTCTGACCTTTCAGAGCTTCAAGGTTGACCAGCCTTCTAGGTTTCTTGTCCACACCTCTCTGCTAGTGAAGGCAATGGGCCACTTCCAACAGGAGTCAAATGGGTTTTCTATGGGAACTTACAAAAAAACTGAAAAGCAAACTTTTGAAAGAAGACCTCTCATTATATGTGATTGAGAGAGAACAGGGGACTAATTTTCTTTCCATTATAACCTTTCTGTCTGGGCAAGTCACTTGTCCACTTTAATAAAGTGATTGAAGAATTATATTTTTGAAAGTGTTTTGGGCATTTGGTTTATTCAAGTATTTCACTTGTGGGTGCTTGCCCACAATCCAGTTTAAAATGTAGACTATAGACTTGGATTTCAGGACGATGGCATTTACCAGGATGTATTAAATATGGCTTGATCAGAGCCTGCCCTTGCTCTGTGCTGCACTAATTTCAGTGTTTGTGCTTGGAGACCTTCTGCGAGGAGTCAGCAGAAGAATCCTATGTAGGGGACATCCCCATTGGATGGGAATGATAGTTCTGAGAGTTAGTGAGAGGCATACTGTGTGCACTGCTTCAGCACAAGAAAGGAACTTAATGTGAACACAGTTCACCATCTCCAGGAAAAGGTGGGAAAAGCTTACTGCCTCCAGTTTTAGGACAGCGGATCACACACATGACCTCAATGCTGCTAGTCAGAAACTGGCACTCGGATTTGTGATCTCAGGCAGGTTGAGACACACTTGTTATGAATCAGGCTGTGATGATTGGCGCAGGGGTACGGACCTCAGCTGAGTCATGGGAGCTGGATGTATGTGTCTCTCCTCCATCCTGCGTGTGGCAGGATTGTGGCGAGCATGTACATGAGACATGCCTCGATCTGAGCCTGTTCTTCATATGTAATTTTAGAATACATGGAGCTCCTACTGGATGGCAGGAGAGGAAGGTGATCACAATCTAGTTCATCCCTGTCTTCTAGCTGCCTGTAGGATGCATCCTTTCCCTGGAGGGCTGCAGTGGTCCTCCCGGAGGACATAACCCGCAGTTCTCTCCAGCAACGTTCAGACGTTGTGAAACTTGTCAGGTACACATATGAGGTTTGGGAGGAAGCCGTTGAAGAATCTGAGGTGAGTGATGGACAGACAGGGCTGGAGCCATGGAGTTCACAGATGTGCGCCTGCAGAGCTTCCTCTGCAGGTGGAAGGACAGCTCGTCTCTGAGGACTGCCTTCAGTCCCACACCTTCATAGCCTTTCTCTTCCTCTCCCAACAGGAAAATGCTGGGACTTTTCAGGAAGCATAATAAGATCCCTCGGTAAGTTGAAGGTAACATGCCTGCCTGCCTAGATACGTCCTCAAATGGGTTTAACTTCCGTGGGATGATTGGAATTTCTTCACGTACCTCAGCTGCAGCATTTAGGCACTCTGCTGATAGGCAAGCAAATGGACAGTCGTTCTCACCCTCCAGGCAGGCGCGGGTTTATTGCTTGTGATTATGGTCACAGCACTAGGGTGACACTGACCAGACCCCCAGGAAAGGCACAGAGAGCCTGTTCATTTTCTCTTTGGCCTATTAACATGAGACTTCAGGCAACTTTGCCTTCAAAGCTCTAGTTAAGGATTTTATGATTGTACTTTCTGAGATGCTGGATTCTGCACATACAGCTGTGAGTGGGTGGTTAGGGTTCAGTTGAGGAATGTTGACATCCTGCCTTTCCTTTGCAGGAGCGAGCTGCTGAATGAATTTATGGACAGTGCAAAAGCATCCAATAGCCCTGCCCAAGCCATTGAGATAGTGCAGCTGGCGAGTGCCTTCAGCTTACCTGTTTGTGAGGGCCTCACCCAGAGAGTGATGGCTGACTTTGCACTCAGCCAGGAGCAAAAGTAAGTGGCTATTGTATTGGCCTCATGAGGGGACATTATTGGGATGGGGCTGACCATTCAAGTGGTCAAATCTGAATCTGGCCTGTTCAAACGTGTATAGCTCTCTACCCCTTCGGTTTCCTTTGCAAAGCATCAGCAAGCGTTGATTTAACAATAATTTCAGTGTTGTACAGGTCAGGGAGACCTGTAGATTTGGCTGTAGGACCCTTTTCCTTTAATATGGTTTAGTGATGCAGCAGAATTCCCTGGCCCTGAATTGCAGTGTACCATGTTTATTTTCCTTACAGGGAAGCCCTGGGACACTTGACTGCCTGTGACAGCGATATTGACAGCAGCAGTGACAGCGACAGTGACATCAGTGGAGGCAAATAAAAGGCCAGTGAGGAAGCTGTGGCCTAGCATAGGATGTTAACATTTAACCAGGATATGAAAGAAACAAGAATATAGGTTTGGTGAATTTTGAAATATAATTTCTACAACACTAACCTATTTAAATATTATATTCCATATTTGATATTTACCAAAGCATCCATTCAAGGTTATGGTTTAAACGGAAGCAGTGCTACCATTTTGTTTTTTGGATCCACATTGTGAGATGCATTGCAGCATCTCTGCATACCTGTGGGGACTGCCTGCCAATCTGACACTGCTTCCTCAATGTGGTTCATTTGCCCCTGTACTGAACTCAAGCTTCTGTCAGCTGATGCTGTGATGGTGGTACTTCCTTAGAAAAGGTGTCTAAAGGAGGTTTGCCTACAATTATATCACTGTTATACTTGGTTAATATCCCAATTTCAGTGATATTTATATGGGGGAAAACTACATCTTAGAATCAATTAATGACAATGGCAAGAATTTAGGCTGCACAACTGGGAAAATTAAGGCAATAAATAAATAACCAATGTCCACGTGTATGCGTTTCCATCGTTATATAGCCTTTGCCAGTCTTCCATTCTCTCTCTCTCTCTCTCACACACACACACACACACACACACCCCTCCCCGCTTCTCTCCTGTCCTTTGTCTGGGCACCTTAAGCTGTGCTGTAATCACAATGTCTAAAAGGGCTTGTCTTCCCCTAGCCTGTTTGGCTTGGTGGATAGCGCGTCAGCCTGTGGACCGAAGGGTCCCAGGTTCAATTCTGGTCAAGGGCACATGCCTGGGTTGCAGGCTTTGGTCCAGTGTGCAGGAGGCAGCCAATAAATCAATGATGGTTATCACTGATGTTCCATCTCTCCTTCTCCCTCTCTGAAATGGGCTTGTCCTGATAAGCTGATTGAAATGTCCTAACGTGTGTTGCTATAATCAAGTTAGGCTTGCCTCTATTTCTAGCATCTCTTACCATCATGACTTTGAAATGTGGAAGCTGATATGAACTTGAGGCTTGAAGGAGTGTGCTTACCTTCTTAAGGGATTCTCTACTACAGGCTGCTTTGCTCACCTGGCTCCCAGATGCAGTGAGGATTCCAGGAATTCTTGCAGGTGCGCACCTTCATGCTTACCCTTCAGGACTGCCATTCATATGCACTGTACTGTATTCCTGTCTGATCCCAACTTGACCATCCTCACTAGGCCAGGAACCATTCCTATCCTCAGAAACCTAAGCGTTGGCTTGTGTTTTCTCCTAGAATGTCAGTTTAAGACATCTAATTGAGGGACTAGGAGTGGGGGTTACAGTAGTCAGTTGCTTATGCATTCATGTGCAAGGTGTCATTAGCTCCTTGACCCATCAAAACAAATGAGCGGAAGGACAGATTGAGATTAGCCTTTTGATCTTGGTTTGCAATTCCAAGAAGAACCTGGCAACCTGGAAGCTTCTGCTAACTCAGCCCTTTCCCCTTGGTTCTTAGGCTCTTATGCATGCCTCTCCCGGCCAAATACTCACTAAGAGATACACTGTGTGTGTTGGGTCCCAAAATACAACTTTCCTGTGTACCAATCAAAGAAGTTTGGGATATATATTACAGGATGTCCCCCCAAAAATGTATACAGTTTGAATGATTATCCAGTCAGTGTTTATTAACATACAGTTCATTTTAAAAATTGAGTTATCAGCTGTTAAATGTGTATATGTTTTTGGGAGGCACCCTAAATTTCTAGTTCCTTTCAATCATTAGAACAGACTACCTCTAAATAAATGTATTTGGCATTTTGGCTTTACAAAATCACTCTTGAGTTTGACCAGCAGGAATGAACTTGCCACCGACAACCCTTGGATTTCTGGGACCCAACTCACAGTCCAGAACTGAGTGCACAGGACTTCTTCCATCTGCTGTTGCTGCTTCCCAAAGAAATTTTCTATCCTTACAAGCTAGAAATGAAACTTTGAAAAGGGATAAGCTACTCAGTTTTCATCTGTTTTATTCAGTTTGCTCCAGGGGCAAAATCAATAATAGGGATCACAAACATCATTTTGATTGGCTCACAAGCCTGATCAGTAAAACCTGAAAAATGGAAAATGTTATTACACAAGTTGCAAAGAAAGTACTCCTAGAGTTCACTGACATGATAGCAAGTGGAAATAATATAAATGCAACAGGTGTTAACATTCAGAACAGCATTTGTAACCTGCCCCTTTCTAGACAATTCTGGGACCCTCCTGCTAACCCTTCATGTACTACTGTTGACTTCCTCTGACAAAACTTCTAGGCCTTACTCCTGCTGCACTCTAGTGGTTCCTATTCCTACAGCGCTGGCATATGCTGTCAGGATTTCCACTATCTGTTTAGTTTCTAGAGTCATCCGGGCTTCCTTCAGCCAGTCCTGCGCCACTCGTCTGGACTCCCCTTTCAGCTGATTGACAAACTTTGCTGCCAGTTCCAGGTCACCATGCTCAATGCAATAGGAGGCATATGACAATAACTTAAATGTGTTTATATCCTCAGGGGAGAGCTCCACTGGTGGCTTCAGTTGTTGAGGCGGGAATAGGAGCAGGGACTGCAAGTAGGAAAGGAAGTATTGGTATAAGCTATTTCTGGTCTCATCAATCATTGCTACTCTCCGGGCCAGTTTTTGGACAGCATAGAAACGGGCTCTAAGGGTCTCTTCACTGTATACCCCACGGGTCAGGGACTCTGGAGGGATTGCTGCGGTCAAAGTTTGGGCAAATTCACTCTCAGAACAAGTGGCTCTGATGGCCTCGACGGCACTACCCAGTGGGACAGTGGGCAGTTCTGCAGATGCTGTCTTCATGCTGTATTTGAGTGCCTCCACCGAGAGCCAGAGTTGGTGGGCTTTTCTGGCCTCCTCTTCGGCAACTGCGTGACCTATGAAGAAAACACAGACAAAAACATTTTTCTTTCCACTCAATATCCTTCTCATACATGCAGAGAAATGATGTACCTTCAATAAACTAAATCCACACATGGGGAAGATGGGGCCACAAAGCCTCCTCCAAGCCACCCACCACTTGTTTCTGGAGTGTTCTTTCCTGGCTGGCCTCAGGAGGCAAGAAGCCATGACAATTGGGTGAGAACTTGTTTTTCCTAAGGCCCTGGAGAAAACTGAGATGTATGTGCATAAGCACAACCCATCTCCTTTCTGTGACATGTAGGACAGTGCATGGCATCTAATTCAGATGTTTATCTGTAGAAATGTTTAAGAAAGACATTTAAATTAGGCTAAACCTCCTGAAAAGGGATAGAAGACTTCAAATATACTTAATGGACTACTTATCTGACGAAAAACTTCAGTAACACCCCAAAGAAACCCGTTTTTCCAACATCATTAAGATTTCCCTTTCAGTGTGATATGTAGAGGCCTCAGCATAACCACTGTCCATTTGGTGGGTGGGACCAGCACATCACCACATCCAGATAACGGCTGGAGGCAGGTCAGCACAGCCTGGAGGCAAGCATGTGATCAAATGACCTTTTTCTCCATCAGTACACGTGTGGCACAACCAAAGTGTATTGGGTAAACTGCTTCGTAAATGGTGAGCTTATGTATGTCAACTTATTTTAATTTTCAGATTCTTTTAAATTTCCTCTTAACAATGCTTTATGTTCCAAATTTACCAAATCTGGGGCTAATTTTCTCGCAAATTAATGAAGTTTACTACGGTGACCTCATGTGTGCCACCATGTTGATGCATATATCCTCACTATCCTTGTAATGATCTAAGAGGCCTGAGGACTCACTCTGAACGGCCTGTTCAATTCCTCTCAATCTAGCATAGGCAGTGTTTATATCCAGAGTAAAGTTGTCCACTTGCTCCCGACTGAGCCGACGGAACTCTAATTCTTGTTCAGCAAGTTTTTCAGACAGGTCCTAAAGTAAAACATAAACAGTGTACAGAAGAGTTGATACTTCCACAATACACATCACTTATTGATACACTAAAATCTTCCAGCAACTGCTTGCTTACCTCCAAAAACAAAGGGGGCCTTCTCAAAGTAGTTGTCATGAAACGCCTACATTATGTGTTTGTTCTCAAAATTTCCTAATTGATCCATAATTTCATACAAATTTACTAATAAAAGCTAACAGAGGAAGCAGACTAGAAAAGGCTATGAAATTGAGCAAATAGTTTAGAGAGTAATTATAAAGGACTTAAGCAGAAACTAATTATGATTAAAGGTATCCTAATGATTTCCCAACTTAAACTTTCTGGGAGGTTTTCTCAAATATAAAAATCTAGGAACTTCCACACAATCACAGGAGTTTATGGGGTGAAGCAGTGTCAATTCCCTCACAGTGTCCTACTTACTTTCTTAAAACAAGTATCACAATCTGATGTCCCTTTTGTCTGATGAATGGTTATGCCCGATGGTCTGCCTTGAGCACCACTGCATCCTAGCACATAGCAGGCACTGCCTTGCACGGAGCTGGCTGAGTGGACTCATTGTCAAGTATTAGTGTCTGCATTCCTAAAACCCATTGTACTAACCCCTTAAAGCTCTGAAGGCTCCAAATGACAAGACAGATATAAAATACATGTGATTAATAACAAAGGTACATCTTTATGTAAAAAGGAGCAGTTTTGCAATACACAAAAGCCCCACTCCAAGGGTAGGTACAATTAGTAATCTTCCCCTAAGTCTTCCATATCCTCAAAGGGAATGCCATTCAAAGCATGTTAAAAGGAAAGAACGCCGGCCAGGTGGCTCAGTTGGTTGTAGTGTCCCATACACCAAAAGGCTGCGAGTTCAATCCTATCAGGGCATGTATGGGAGGCAACCAATTGATGTTTCTCTCTCAACCCCTCCTTTTCTCTCTAAAGTCAATGAACATATCCTTGGGTGAGGATTAAAAATACTGTATGTAAATAGTCCAGCCAGTGTGGGTCAGTGGTTGAGTGTCAAACCTATGAACCAGGAAGTCATGGTTTCATTCCGTCAGGACATATGCCCAGGTTGCAGGCTAAATCCCCAGTAGGGGGTATGCAGAAGGCAGCCGATCAATGGTTCTCACTCATCATTGATGTTTCTTATCTCTCCCCCTTCTCCTTTTCTAAAGTCCATAAAAATATATTTAAAATATATACATATATTATAAAGGAGAGTGCTATGAATGGCAAGGGGGAAGGGGAGCCAATGTTTTTACAACAGGTCCTCACCTGTTCGAATTCTTGTTTCAGTTCCTGTTCCTGCACCCTGAGGACATCTTGTAAGTGATCAGTGTGTGCAGCAGTCTGTCGGCGGAGCTGGGTTCTCATTTCATTCTCCATGGCATCTCTGACTTCCTCTACCTGTGAAACCAAACAGTAATGATTAGTCCCCAGTTCTCCACTTACGCTCTTAGGTGACAGAAGCCTCCATGTCCTGGTATCTGGTGATATGCCACACAAGCCTACACATCTTTACTAGTACTTCTACTTCTTATCTGAATCAGAAAGCTGAATGCTGAAAAGCAACTTAAACAAGGTCACACAGTTGTGGCAAAAATCTAATTTCCAACAGTAGTCTCTCTGGCTCCAAGTTTGTGTTTTTTCCATATCACCAGGCTGCCTCCTGTACAAAGCAAACACTGTCATTTCCCTAATTACACATCCCCCTTGAGAATGAACAAATCCCTGATCATAGGGAAAAAAAATCACTAGAGAGTCTTAGGATCAAACACAGCTTCACGGAGAATCCAAGATGGCGGCATAGGTAAACACCTATACTGCTGCCTCGCACAACAATTTCAAAACTACAACTAAAAGACAGAACGGACATCATCCAGAACCACACGAAAGCTGGCTGAGTGGAAGTTCTACAACTAGAGGGAAAGAGAAGGGCTCGTGGAGACCCAGAGGAGCTGCAAAAAGCTGAGGTGCGGAGACGCGCGCTGAGAGAGCGGGTGCCGGAGTACCTGGCTGGCTTTCTCTGGCGGGAGGGAAACGGACACTCCCAACGGCATTGAACCCCTTATCTTACGACACTAAACCCCAGATCCAGCCGAAACTCATACGGGGGGAGTTTGGACTGTGAAAAGGGAGAAGTGCATGGAAATTTAGGGGAGTTGCAAAGGATCGGAGGTCTGGTTGCGCACGGCACCACGCGGAGGACAGATTGCTGATTGTGCCGCTGGCTTTCGCAAGTGGGCGGGAGACAGACCCTCCCAACTGCGCCACTCCTGAGTCCACTGGGCCCCTGTTTTGGGCGAAACCCTGGGGACCTAGACTCGTGTGGTCCTGGTTCGCAGGGGAGCCGGAAAGGCAGCGGTTAGAGGTGCTGCGGGTGCGCGCGCGCACAAGGACCGCTCCAGCCATTACCCAGTCACGTGAGACTCAGGGGCCGTGGAGGGCGGGGCCGACTGGAAGGCAAGGCGGTCCCTTAAGCCCTGAGACTCCACCCCTCCCAAGCTCAACCGAGGCTTCTGCGGCTGAATCCAGCACAGAAGTTTCCCCGGCACAGTGAAAATGCCGAGACAAGGGAAGGGATTACAAGCAAAAGAAATGGAGGAAAAAAAACGACTGGATATAGAGTTCAAAACCACGCTTATAAGGTTTTGCAAGAATATGCTAGAAAAGATGGATAAATTTAGTGAGACCCAAGAGAAGATGATAAAGACACTGACTGAAATGAAAACTATTATGCAGAGTACTAACAGCAGACTAGAGAAAGGCAAGGATCAAGTCAAAAATTTGAAATATAAAGAAGCAGAAAACATTCAACTGGAAAAGCAAGAAGAGAAAAGAATCCAACAATGTGAAGATAATGTAAGGAGCCTCTGGGACAGCTTCAAGCGTACCAACATCAGAATTGTGGGGGTGCCAGAAGAAGAGAGAGAGCAAGATACTGAAAACCTGTTTAAAGAAATAATGACTGAAAACTTCCCACATCTGGTAAAAGAAATAGACTTACAAGTCGAGGAAGCACACAGAACCCCAAAGAAAAGGAACCCAAAGAAGACTACACCAAGACACATCATAATTAAAATGCCAAGAGCAAAAGAGAAAGAGAGAATATTAAAAGCAGCAAGAGAAAAACAGTTTATTACCTACAAGGGAGCACCTATACGACTGTCAGCTGATTTCTCAACAGAAACGATGCAGGCCAGACGGGAGTGGCAAGAAATATTCAACGTGATGAACAACAAGAACCTACAACCAAGAATAATCTATCCAGCAAAGCTATCATTCAGAACTGAAGGGCAGATAAAGACCTTCACAGAGAAGAAAAAGCTAAAGGAGTTCATCAACTCCAAACCAGTATTATATGAAATGCTGAAAGGTACCCTTTTAGAAGAGGAAGAAGAAAAAGGTAAAAGACAAAAAATTATGAACAACAAATACACATCTGTCAACAAGTGAATCTAAAAATTAAGTGAATTAAAAATCTGATCAACAGAATAAACTGGTGAATATAATAGAATCAGGAGCACAGAAAGGGAGTAGACTGATAATTCTCAGGAGGACAAAAATCATAAAGCATCAAACAGACTGTGAAATTATAGCAGAAAGATTAAAGTTAGGTGAGGTAAATAAGTGATCAATCAAAGGACTTGTATGCATGCTTATAAACATAACCAAGGATCACAGACACTGGGGGGTCGGGGTACGCCTGGGAGGGAGGGGGGGCAATGGGGAGATATGTATAAAAAATTAATAAAAATTAAAAAAAAAAAAAAAAAAACACAGCTTCACCACAACCATGACCCTAGGGAAATGATATATTTCCTCAAGTCTTCACCTTCTCATCTGTGAATAGTAATGCCCACTGTGAAAAACTGTTAAGAAAATTAATATCTGGCAGTTGCTGAACATGCTTTCTTTTAAACAAAGAAAACTGCTTTGAAACTGTTTATTTTATATTAATTTAGATTCAACGTGGGCTTAATCAAACTATGAAAAGCCTAACCATTAGCCCTGGGTCATGTTACAAGTTACTTAATGCTGATGACCTACAATTCATTAACTGGCTTATTCTCAGAAACAATATAATTAACTAAATGAATCCATTTAGTTAGTGCATAAATATTTATGGAGAGGGAGCCCTGTGCAGGCAGTGCCTACTATATGCTTAGATACAGTGGTATTAAGGCAATCAGACAATAACTAAATGAACATCTTAAACTGTGACACTTGTTTTTAAGAAAATAGGGCAGTATGAGAGAGAAATATAGAGGCTCTACTTTAGATTGAAGGGTTAGGTATGGAGTTGCCAAGGTAACACCCAAGCTTGGAAGAAAGGTTTAAAGAGAGGAACCTAAACAAGATACCAGGCAGAGCAAAGACCCCAGGGAAAAACATGTATTTAAGGTACCACTCACAAAAAACAAACGGGGGGCCCCTGGTAAGTAAGGGAAGTAGAGAAGCATGGCTCACAGTAAACAGGAATAAGTTCAAGAGGCCTTATTGATACAGGTTAAAAGTCTGGATTTCATACTAAATGCAGGAAGTCAGTGAAGGGTTTTCAGCAACCTGCTGTCCGATCAGAATATTTTCTAAGGACTATTAGCCTGTGTAAACAGACATAGAAAGATGGATATGAAAACATGGAACCTCTCCAGATGACACTCTGGACAACAGTGATAGGAATAAAGAATGACAAAGTGAAGAGATCTGGGATTAACTTGAATGGAGATCTGGTAGGATCTGTCAATGGACTGGATGTGCAATTGGTGGAGGAACAACTAAGCATGATTTTTCTAAAATATATATTTTACTGATTTTTTTACAGAGATGAAGGGAAAGGAATAGGGAGTTAGAAACATCGATGAGAGAGAAATATTGATCAGCTGCCTCCTGCACACCTCCTACTAGGGATGTGCCCACAACCAAGGTATATGCCCTTGACCAGAATCGAACCTGGGACCCTTCAGTCCGCAGGCCGATGCTCTATCCACTGAGCCAAACCAGTTTGGGCTGGTTTCTTAATTGAGCAACTAAGCAGGTGTAGTTTCATTTGGGGAGAAACAAGCTGAGGGAGGAGCTGAGAGACTGGAGAAAATCAAGAAATTTGTTGTGAATATGCTGAAATGACAGAATCAAGCAGAAGACAAGTGGGCTGCTCTCAGGCAACTAGAAGGCAAGGCAAATATTGGAGCTAGCAACATAAATGTCTCAGGTGACAGGTAATGCTTACACTTCAAAGCCACAGGACTAGTTAAGAGCACCCAGAGACAGATTAGATGAGTAGGTTTCAGAATCAATGCCTATGCATGCCAATATCTGAGAGACTGAGCAAAGGAGTGGCCAGCAAGGTGGGAGCAAGGCCAGAAGAATGTGGTTCTAGTGGAGGAGGGAAGGAAGAGTTTCAAGGAGAAAGGAGTGGTCAGCTGTGCAGCTGAAAAGACACAAAGGTAGGATGTATAGTCAGGTTCCCAAATCAGCCTATCAACACCTATTTAACATATGATGTACCCAGACAGAAACCTAAAGAGCAATTCCACCCACTCTTAACCACCAAATACTTAAAAACACTAGCAGAGCAAAATATACTCAGAATCTAACAGAGATTCTCCTAGCATTGCTTTAAGGGGCAGAGGTTACCTGGGAAAAGGTGATTAGATAACCCTAGTGCCAGCAGCTTGTTACTACACTTCTGCATCTGCTCCACATAAAGGCACTCTGGCAGCTACTCTTTCCCTGGAAATCCTGACTACAAGGACCAAAGCTCCATTCAAGAGGTGGGTTGGCATAACTTACATGTAATATTTTAGTCAGTGACTACTGCTATTATCTCGAGAGATAGATAATTGAGTTAGATTCACTTTAAATGCTAGTCACGCCCTAGCTGGTTTGGTTCAGTGGAGAGAGCACCAGCCTGTGGACATGACCTGGTTGTGGGCTAAATCTCCAGTGGGGGGCGTGCAGGAGGCAGCCAATCAATGATTCTCATCACTGATGTTTCTATCTCTCCCTCTCCCTTCCTCTCTGAAATCAATAAAAATTATTTTTTAAAAATATTAGGCAATCATAGAAGTGTTTCTTCTACCTTTCTGTCTTGTTCAGCCTGTATCTCACTCCTGTGGTGTTCTAATGCTTTTGCCACTGCAGAGTCAAATGCCCGCTTTTCTTCCCGCTTCTGTTTCTCCAAGGCTAACGCAATGTGCTGCTTCTCTGTGGCTTTCTGCTCTGCGAGCTCTCTGTTTAGCTGGTCGATGCGTCGATGTGCATGAGCAACCAGGGAGTTCAGGTCATCAGTAGATAGCTTGTCAGCTAAATAAAAAAAATACAATAAAATGTTAATTATTTCACCTAAACTACATATCTACAACGTAGATATGTGCAGTGTTCTCAACGTAACTTGTTTCAACTGGTTATAAAATTTAATTTTAACAACTGTAAAGAAAAGCAAAGAGTAGCTAACATTTGAAAAGAGATTTAGATTCTCCAGTGCTATCAGAAATTCATTGCTCATGACCAACCACTAAGGTGTTTTCAATCCCAAGCAAAGTCATTTTGTTCAGCTTTCAAGTATATATTAAGTTCTTTTCCAGGAACCCAAATTAACACTTCTAATCTGAACTAATTATAAACTGGCTTAATGGCTCACCATAATTTTTTCTCTAACAACAAAGCTTACATATGGAATCAATTCTAGATTTTCTTTTATAAACGACTATGATTAGTCACAAAAGGCATCCAAGAAGTGTTTGAGTACTTTTATTCTTAAACATGATATTATCTAGGAGTATGATCTGTACCCAGAACTGTCAACCAGAATCACTTGTAAAGCTTTAAAAGTACTCATGCCCAAAGATTCTGATTTAGGCTTAAACACTCCTTTTCCCCTAATTCCATAATCCAAAAGTGTTTTACTATATTATATTACCATAAATTAAGAATTATGGCTCTAACAGCAAAATACAGAATGTGATAAATACTACATGATATATGATTCAACTTTATAAGACTAAAAAGCAAAAAAACAAAGTGGGGACAAGAGATTTATTGACCAAATTCAACATGTGTAAAACCTTTGTTGATTGATTCAAATAGAACAATTTAAACAACCCATTTTATAAAAAAACTGGGGATATTTGAACACTGTTGATATTAAGGAATTATTACTGTTTTAGGTGTGGTAATGGTATAATGATTGGTTTTTTTAAAATTATGCTGAAAGTATAAGTAATAGGATATAATAGTTGGAATCTGCTTCAAAATAAGCTGTGGAAATAGACAAAACTAACCATGTGTTGATCATTGGTAAAGTTGGGTGATGGGTCCATAGGAGTTCATTATAGTTTTCTTCTGACTTTTTACTTTTTAATATTTTACAAAATAAAAACTTAGAACTCACAGGCATACACACCTCATTCAGGTTTCCAATCCTTTGATGAAACATTTTTGTAAATGAGAGAACATAGATGACAAAATATCCAAATCAGATTTCTCACATGCAACATAATTCTACTTTATATTATTTAGATGGGTTGGTATATGAATCATAAGCAAAACAAAAAGACTTCAGTCTTTTAAGACTCAAAAGCTTTGAAATATAAAAGACATATAATTACTCACCTAGGTCAGAAATAGCTATAAAAGAAAAGAAAAAGTTTTTTTTAAAAGAGATCCATATTTCAGTTATTAATCACTAATAATTAAATAGAAATATCCCACAGGAATCAAGAGGAATGAGAAACAAGCAGAAAAACATATTTTAATATTGGGAAGCAAAATAATAATTTCTTTCCTAAAAATTTAAAGGACTGTAAAACTATAAATCAAGGTAAACTTTAACATCTTAGGAAGTAAAAGGAGGTAAAAGGAGTTTTCATTTCTAGGCACTCATCTCTATTTTTGCTAAAGTAATCAATTTAATTTTTACATAGAAGCTATAACTCTCACCCCACCCTCCATTGGCATTAGTTCATAAAGATTTCACTACGACACAGTCCTAACGTTGTTCTCAATACTAGGCTTCTCATAACATTTCAAGTAATTAAGAAGTTGATCTTTCTTCTTTGGAAATCAGAAAACCGTGAGCTCACATGAAAGTTGCATTGAATCTGTACAAATCACACTAAGAGCCAAGACCGCCTGATTCAATGGTAAGGAGGAGAACACTGCACAGTTTGGACAATACTCCCCATCACCGGCACAAGCACCGCTACGTGGACAGCTGCCAGCAGAGGGAACCAGAGCTCTCCTGCCTCTCAGTATGAGCTTCTTAGATCCTGGGTATGATCCTTGGATCCAAAAAGTTCAATGACAGGTATTTCTCATCCAAAACAACTCTTAATTTCAGCCACTTTAATCTGATATTCAACCAGAAATCTAGTTAGAAATAATATATCAGTCTTAACATGGCACATTCTAGTAATGTGCCTATATATACTAGTCTTGAAGCAATAAAGGAGATACTCCCTGGGAATACAATTTACAGCCTGCACCCTGTCCTCCCATCCCGGCGACGGCACACTTCCTAATGCCCTCCCCCGCCCTCCCGCCCTTTCCCCACAGTGGTGTTTTCATTTTGTTATACTTTACGTATGTATGCATCCTTAAATAATATATGGTTTTATTCCATACCTACTTAAAGCTTCAAATAAGTGGTATTCTCTATGTATTCTTCTGCAACTTTTTGTTGTTTTTTTGTGTGGTTTCTTGTTTTTGTTTTTAAATATATTTTATTGATTGTTTACAGAGAGGAAAGGAGAGGGATAGAGAGTTAGAAACATGGATGAGAGAGAGACATCGATCAACTGCCTCTTGCACGCCCCCTTCTGGGGATGTGCCTGCAACCAAGGTACATGCCCTTGACCGGAATCGAACCTGGGACCTTTCAGTTTGCAGGCCAACACTCTATCCACTGAGCCAAACTGGTTTCTGCAACTCTTTGTTTTTAACATCTACGTTTGAAAGACAGAGTTCTGGCTCATTCATTTGTACTGTTATATGTGAGGCACACTGAACTGTTTCCAGTTTTTCTGCTCTTTAAAACAGTGCTGCTAAGAACATTTTCACGACTCTCCTGGCACCCATGTGAGTCTTCTAGAACACATATCTATCTAGGAGTTGAACTGTTGGATCAGGAAGTATTCACAACTCAACTTCACAAGATACTATAACTTGTGGTTCAACAAATCAACCGCTAGACGACTGCAATGATGTTTTATTCCTTTTCTTCATTTTCAGTGCTCCTGGCACATATACTAGGAGGCCCATATCACTCAGATTACTCCAACAATTTTTAACTAGCTTCCTTGTCCCTAGCCATCCCTCCCTACACCCTCAACCTCATAAAAATGAATTTTCCTCCTTATTACAAAAACATCACTTCTGAAAAAAACTGAAAGGCAGAACAGTGAGGCTAGTGGGTAAGAATGAAATCCTGGCTCTATCTCCAATCTTAGGCAAATTATTTAACCTGTGCCTCAATTCTCTCACCTATAAAATGGGCATAACAAAAACACCTCATAGGTCTATAATGAAATTTAAGTAAGTTGATTCCAGTGAAGCAATTAGAGCACAGTGCCAGACATAAACTAATGCTCAAGTGTGGAGAACAGCTACAGTGTTTGCACAGGTTCAAGCCTGGGACTAATGAGAGGGCAGGATCCTCTTGTGGCAAAGCCACATGCAAGTCCCAGCACAATTATAGCCAAAGGCTACAGCTGTAAGCTTAAACCTATGGTCCAAACCTTTGGTCCCACAGGGCTGAGTGATATGGGATGGGGAAGGTATAGCAAGTAAACAAAACTTGATCAGGTACATGTAACTGAGTAGGTTTGAAACCCAGAAGAATTTTGTAAACCTCTTGACCACGCTCTTACTTTGCCTCCTGGAAAAACTGGCTATAAAATAACTCAGCTTGTAGTCTGTGGCACTGTTGCTAGTGCTAGCTGTCCATCAGAGATAGCAGTGTCCCACCCAAAACCAGCTTTCTTCTCTTGTCTGTCTGTTCTCAATCCTTCCCCGCCCAATCTATGCTAGCACGACACATTTAAGAATGTTCGCTATTATTTTATACTAGAGGCCCGGTGCACAAATTCATGTATAGGTGGGGTCTGGGTGGCCCACCCCAAACGGGGTCTATCAGGCCTGGCTGGCAGGGGGAGGGGCTGGGGCAGTTGGTCAGCAGCCCTGGTCGAACTCCTGGTCGAACTCCTGGTCAAGGGGACAATTTGCATATTAGCCTTTTATTATATAGGATTTGACACTATGCTCAGCTATGGAGAACACAGAAAAAGTATTAGACATAAATATCACCAGGACATTTATAACTTAGGGAAATAAGACTAATGAGTAAAATAAGTGGTAACGCAAACCAGTACTAACATGTTTAAGATAGGTCTTAAATGAGCTCAGATTCAAGAGGTGAGGATATCTATTAAGGGCTGGGATAATCACGGAATACTTCACTATCTCCAGAGTTACACAAGAACTCTGTAATAGGGAGGAAAACTGTGGTTGCGGGCACATCCCTAGTAGGGAATGTACAGGAGGCAGCTGATTGATGTTTCTCTCTCATTGATGTTTCTCTCTCTCCCTCTCCCTGCCTCTTTGTAAGAAAATCAATTATATATACTTTAAAAAAGAGAGAGAGTTGACCTATGAACCAGGAGCTCGTGGTTCAATTCCTGGTCAGTGCATATGCTTGAGTTGCAGGCTCGATCCCCAGTGTGGGGCATACAGAAGGCAGCTGATCGATGATTCCCTCTCATCAATGATGTTTTTATCTTTCTCTCCCCTTTTTGAAATCAATAAAAATATATTTTTAAAAAGTTAAATTTACTTTAAAACATTAAATGGAAGTTTTGTAAAAAAAAAAGAAAAATTCAGAGATGGCATTGTAGGGGACTTTCCCTTTGTACATAATACATTTCTTTAATGTTGTGTATTTCAACCTCATTACTATTAAGATTCTGGCCAGCTAATTCTTTATTGTGAGGGGCTAGGCTGTAGAATGCAGGATATGTAGTAGCATCTCTGGCCTGTATCCACTAGATGCCAGCAGCAACCCCCAATGTGGCAAATAAAAATGTCTTCAGAAATTGCCAATGACCTTCAGGGAAGGTGGGGTAACAAAAATGACTGGGTTGGGAACAACTGCTTTAATGTTTTCATGTTTTACAATGGGCATTTTCAAAACCAGCAAAAGAATTTTTAAAAAGTTAAAAGCTTCACTCATACAACTTACCAAAAGGAAGTTAAACAATCCAATAAAAAAATGGACAAATGATCTAGACATTTTTTGAAAGAGGACATACAGAAGACCGTGAGACCTATGAAAACATGCTCAGTCACTATTCATCTGAGAGATGCAAATCAAAACAACAATGAGGTACCATCTCACACCTGTCAGAATGGCTATCAGCAACAAATCAACAAACAACAAGTGCTGGTGAGGATATGGAGAAAAAGGAATCCTCATGCACTACTGGTAAGAATGCAGACTGGTGCAGCCACTGTGGCAGAAAGTATGGAGTTTCCTCAAAAATTAAAAATGGAACTCCCATTTGACCCAGTAATCCCAACTCTAGAACTGTATCTTAAGAAATCAGAAACACCAATCAGAAAGGGTATGTGCACCCCTATCTATGTTCATAGCAACACAATTTACAATAGCTAAGACTTGGAAAACAAGTGCCCATCAGCAGATGAGTGGCGCTGCTTCAACCTGAACACAAAGGTTACATTGTTAAAGTGATAGTATTCCACTGTGCTTCATCTACACAATAAAATACTACGCTGCTAATAAAAAAGAAGGAACCGAAACCGGTTTGGCTCAGTGGATAGAGCATCCGCCTGTGGACTGAAAGGTCCCGAGTTCGATTCCAGTCAGGGGCATGTATCTTGGTTATGGGCACATCCCCAGTAGGGAGTGTGTAGGAGGCAGCTGATCGATGTTTCTCTCTCATTAATGTTTCTAAGTATTTCTCTCCCTTTCCCTCTGTAAAAAAATCAATAAAATATATTTTAAAAAAGAGGGAACTTTTACCATTTGCAACAGCATGGATGGAACTGAAGAGCATTACGTTAAGCAAAATAAGCCGGTCAGAGAAAGATAAATACATCGTATGATTTCACTCATATGTGGGATATAATGAACAACATAAACTGATGAACAAAAATGGATCCAGAGACAAGGTGGCACTAAGCAGACTGTCCAGCCTCAGGGAGAAGGTGGGGCTGGGGGGCTGTAGGGGGGGTGGCATTTAGAGATCAACCAAAGGACTTGTATGCATGCTTATTAGCATGACCAATGGACACATACAGTAGGGGGGTGAGGGCAGGGGGGCAGTGGGGGAGAGGGGTTAATCAGGAGAAAAAGGGAGACATGTAATAATTTAAATAATAAAAAAAAATCTGAGTCAGACATACAAAAATTAGCAGAATTTAGCCTAGTGCGACCAAAGGCAGTATTTTAAATGAAAGAATCCAAATTCCTAGGGATAGCACTCATAACTCTCCAGAGACACAGCCTGTCCCTATCCTGCCCTTTCAACCTATTGCAATTATTTCAGCCAACCAAGACTCCTCACTGTCTTCCAATGTCACAGATACACAAAAACACAAAAACCAGTAAGTAAAAATTTCAAAGGATAAGATAATGTAATGCGGTACAGTGATTTCTGGAGAAGATGAAGAGGGAAGGTCTCTGGGGTGATAACAGTTACCTCAATGAAGCACAGCCCTGGAGAAATTGAGGAGGGAAATGTGCAGAAGTGGCTTCACTAACCTGCTTGGGTAGTCTGTCCACACTGCCCTCTTGTGCAAACAAGAACAAGAACTACTGTTCCCAGATTGAACTATGTGTTTCTCCTGCTTTTATTTTTGTCTTTAACATGAATCTGATATTTCCTTAAGTCAATAACCTGAATTAAAAATACTAAATATCTGAGTTAATTTTTGAAAGCCTTATCATTAAAGCTGCCTGGCTGGCCACAATGCAGACAAAAATCCCTGCACTGGTCGTTTTTACCTTAACTCCTTGGACCAGCCATGATTCCATGATGCAACCTTGACACCTTAACACCAGTTCTTCAGGTCTCACCTGATGTTCAGTTTCTAATAGACACTGACATTGATTTTGTTGAGACTGGTAACCTCTAATTCTTACTACCTGCAAAGCACTTCAGGAAATGAAATATATCCCCTGCAAGTACACTGTGTAAGTGCTTAACCATCAACGTTCCCTGCAATCTGAGCCATTTGCAAGGCAACAGCCTCACAGCCAATTCCCTTTTCACTGCAGTTTCCCTGGAGGAGTTCTCAACCACAGTGTTGTCACAGAGCAGTAAGAGGCACCTTAATTCATTATGAAGATTTTTAAAGTACCAAAGGTTTTTATATATATAATTATATAAAAATTAATAACAAAATCAAGGTTATAATATCACTCTCACTCACTTGGATATCAATAAAAAACAAAATCAAAACAACTTTTTTCTTTTGAGTAGCAGAGACCAGACCAGAATCAAACACTGGCTAGACTTGTGTTCACTATGGCTAAAACTATGAGAGTACTGTCACAGGCGTGTTACCTGTCACACCAGTGACCAAAATAAAATGTTGAAAACATTATACTGTATGCCAAATGAGGGATTTGGACTAGATGAATAAAGTTGAAGTCAAATTAGTCTATTGGTTGTTTAAAAATGAAAAAAGAAAATTGCCACCTTAACTGGTTTGGCTCAGTGGATGGAGCGGAGTGTCAGCCTGCGGACTCAGAGGCCCCAGATTCGATTCAAGGGCATGTACCTTGGTTGTGGACACATCCCCAGTGGGGAGTGTGTAGGATGCAGCTGATCGATGTTTCTAACTCTCTATCCCTCTCCCTTACTCTCTGTAAAAAAAAATCAATAAAATATATATATATTAAAAAAAAAGTGCCAACATTTCAATTATACTTACTCATTCCTTTCCACCCTGGCAAGACTTGTGGAGTAATACTGTCCAATTCTCGCTTAAAGTCATCACGGGCTTGGACCACAAGTTCATGATACTGAGACACAACCTTAGCCTCAGACTGAGCTGCTTCAACCTAAATAAACACAAAGATTACATGGTTAAAGTGACAAATACACATTCTAAAACACAGAAGTTATATTCATCTATTTCTTTACATTTGGTTGGGAATGTATAAACAATATATAGAGAGAAATCTAAAGCTCAGGAAAAAAAACATAAGCCATGTCTTTGTTACCTTCTAATTCTATTCCAATACCGTGGGCAAGCCCTCTCCCAGCCCCCACTGTGCCTATGTATCTCTTTCTCTGGCTCACAGGAAATTACCCACACAGATCACAGGTGCAGAGGAAAGCCTGCTACAATGGAAATTTTCTTTAAGTGGGAACAACATAACCAAAAACGTTACCTATTATAAAAATAACAACAATACTGAACAATCCACTTTGTGTCCAACTCAAGTTTGTAAAATCTGTAACAACTAATATTCTTTGCAGGGGAAAAGGGACAGATATAGTAGGAATTTATTATTTTCCTGAATTTTTAAAATCTTTTGTCTAAAAGATAACATTTAAAAGTAAAATATACTTGTAAGCAAGATAAAACCCCACCTTTTGGACCACATTATCCAGATCAACTATCATGTTGTGAAGCTTTCCCTCTGCAGCAGTTATATGAGGTTTGGCCCCAGCAACCTCTTTTTTCTTTGCATTTTCAATTACACTTTTCATCTTCTCCAACTGTTCTCTGAAAACCAATAAAACAAAACAAAGATTTAGTATTATTTCTTGTCAACGTCTTTAAAAATTAAACTTTAATTGTTTAAAGTTTTTTTTTTTTGGGGGGGGGGGCGGGAAATTACTCAATGCCTTCTCAGTCAGTAGCAGAGCAATTGTTTTTGCCAACAACTGAAAACACCTCAGTCAGTAGCAGAGGGACCCAAGGAAGTGGCATGGTGCACAGGAAAGACAGAGGCCAAAAAACCAGGAGACCTGGATTCTGCTCCCATGTCAGCCTCTCCTGTGCTGCAGACGCTTGCATTAACAGGGATCAGAGGCAATTCACAAGCCTGGCACAGTGCCACCACATGAAGGCCACTCCAAATGGTGGCTTTTGCAAGGATTAGGCTGACTCTCTGCCAATGAGAGAGTGTAAAGAAGGCAAAAAAGCAAGGGAGGAGGCCAAATAGCTCAATGAGCAAGTGGCCAGTGTTGGAGAGACCTCACTATTCAGAATGTTTCACAGGCCAGAGACTGTGGTCTGCCCACCACAAAACAGACCCAGGGCCCTGATTCATGGTCTAGAGCAGGGTGGGGTACCTTTTCCTGCCCAGAGCCTGTTAGTTACTTTATAACATCATTCTCGGGCCATACAAAATTATCAACTTTAAAATTAGCCTGCTATATTTGGCCAAACATTTAATTAACTCACTCCTAATGTCTGGGCAAGGGCAGATCAAATGATTTCTGGACATTCCCCATCCCTGGTCTAGAGTAATGTTAGCAAATGTCTTTCTAGTAAATCTCCTAATAGACATTAAGGAAGACAGCAAAATTTTGAATGACATATAACATTTCCATTATGTTGATGAGAACCTTTATTCAAATGTAAGTAGATTTCCATTATCAGAGGTTGATTTTGTATTTGGTTTGCACACTTGATCCTAGTTTTAGCCAACCTCCAGAAATGGAGGTCAAGATGGCATAAAACTAACCCATAATATTTATATATAACTACTTTGGTAATTAAGGCAAAGAGATTGTGAGATACTCTAAATTCTAATAAAACTGCTCATAATATCCAAGAAAAATCTTGAAATTTTGGCAGAAGCTCAGTAAATCTGTGGAGAAGCCTCACCTAAGCAATAACCCAAATAAAAACTGCTTCTCATAGAAGATGTCTTTTATAGGTTTCTGTAAATTTTTTTTGGCCTAATTATATTTCATCTTTCCTTTTTAAACTTGTGTTCCTAATACCAATACATATCAAGAACAAGTGGAGAGGGAGAAAAGGGTTTCTCTGCTTCCTCTTTCTGTATAGACAAAGAAAACCCAGCCCAAAGAAAGCCACTAGGAGGCCCTAATTACTTGTTAAAGTCCATGAGTAATTACTTGGCTTTGAGAAGGGCATCGGCAGCCTCATCTACTGCCTTTCTGCGTTCCTTCAGTGCACCTTCCACTGTGCGCCACTGAGCTGACTTCTTCTCACCTGCAATCTAAACAAAAAGTTTTCATTACTAGATTTATTGGGGGGCAATTGCTTTGTAAGATTTATAATGTCTAACCAGTATGCTGGCACCTGAAACTAATACAATATTGTATGTCAAATGTCCTTAGAAAATAAATTAACTTTTTAAAAATATAGGGTGGCTCCAAAATATATATATATATACTTTGAATAATTATAAAGGCAGTGTTTATTAAATGCATTTCATTTTCAACCTACTGGCATTGTTCAGTGGTTGAATTCGACCTATGAACCGGGAAGTCACAATTTGATTTCTAGTCAGGGCACATGCCCAGGTTAAGGCTCGATCCCCAGTGTGGGGCATGCAGGAGGCAGTCAAACAGTGATTCTCTGTCATAATTTTTATTAGATCCTTAAAAGAAGATACAAGGCAGAAAAATTTAATAAGAACAATAACTTTTCATGAATTATGTTTGTTGTTTCAATCATTATTCAATGAAGCCTGGGTATATCTACCAAAATCATAGTTTAAGGGTAAGTCAAAAGTTTATGCATTTGTAGAGTCCTTACTGCTCCAAAACACTATTCTAAAGCATGTCCTCTATAATCTGCAAGGTTAAAAGCAACTAATGTTAACCTTCCCATGCTGAACTTTATAGAATGTGAATTATAAACATAGATAAAAAAATGTATATTCTAGTTTGAGTAAAAGTTCCCTTGAAAAGTCCTTAGGCATGTCTAATACGGTTTTGTTGCAGCATTGGAACTGACTGCCAATTCTTCAAATGTTGCTCGTATTTCAAAGCAAAAATCGCTCGCTCAACGGCTCGTATCTCAAAAATCTCATATGTTAGGGCACTCGTATCTCGAGGTACCACTGTAGTTCTGCCTCTGCAGCAAAAGGCCTGCTGCGTTGGGAGGAGGGCTCAGCAAAAGTAACACTTCTAGTTTGGGTCATTCAAAACCAATTCTCCACATTATGTTCCCACTGGCATCTAATCTAGCATAGTCTCATTTTAAAGGTACATCTGTTGTCAATGGTAAGTTTAAAGAGCCAAGTACCTTAACCTTACCAATAGACCACTGTGGGCATCTGAAAAAGTGTCTCAGAATATCATTTTCTAAATGTTTAAAATGAAACGATTAAGATTGCAAAGGAACTCAATTACATTGAAATATTGTCCTAAGAAATTTTTAATTTTGTGAAGCAGAAATCAAGTTCCAGTGGTAAGACTAATAAATACCCTACCTTAGAAGAAATGGTCAGCATAGGTGATACTGCAAGGGATCTGCAAGGACTGTAATATGATTTGAGAATACCCGTCCTTCCTGCTGGGGACCAAGGTAGGAGCAGTGGTAACACAACTGTGGTTTGTTGCTGATATTCATAAATGAAAGAAAAGGTTTTGAGACTATAAAAAATAAAGATGTTTTTCATCCAAGTTCCTCAAGCCACTGAACTCTATCCACAGACCCAACTTCAGGTTTAAGAATCCCAGCTTTAGCCGAAATCGGTTTGGCTCAGTAGATAGAGCGTGGGCCTGCAGACTGAAAGTTCCCAGGTTCAATTCCAGTCAGGGACATGCATCTTGGTTGCGGGCACATCCCCAGTGGGGGCATGCAGGAGGCGGCTGATCGATGTCTCTCTCTCATTGATGTTTCTAGCTCTCTGTCCCTCTCCCTTCCTTTCTGTGGAAAATCAATAAAATATATTTAAAAAAAAAAAAAAAAGAATCCCAGCTTTTAGAATCCTGGGAAACAGGGTGCAGCCATAAAGGGGACGCCCCTTCGTCCTTCATGTAATGCATGTTCATTGGGAACCTGGTGCTAAACCATTCGTAGATGACTGGCTTCTGGTCAGTGTTTTGTATGTAGCAGAGCAGCTCCCTCACTGCGATCTACAGAAAGTCAGCCCTCGACACAAGGGTTTGTAAAAAGAAAGAAAAGTAAAAATTTTTAAGAAAAAATTATAGAAAGAAAAAATACAAAAAGGAAAAAAAAAAAAGGAAGGAAGGAAGGAAGGATCCCAGCTTTTAGAGAAAATATTTGGTACTTCTGTATCTCACTTTTTTTGTTTTTATATTCTACATAAATTGTTGCAAAATGACAAAGCAAATGAATGTCATGGTATGAATAATAAAGTTGATGGTTCATTGAATTGCTTGCCACCTTAGTCATCTTGCCAAATAAAATACATTAAAAAAGGATGCTGCTGCCAAGACTGGTTTGGCTCAGAGGATGGAGCGTCAGCCTGCGGACTGAAAGGTCCCAGGTTCAATTCCGGTCAAGGGCATGTACCTTGGTTGCGAACACATTCCCAGTGTGGAGTGTGTACGAGGCAGCTGATCGATGTTTCTCTCTCATTGATGTTTCTAACTCTCTATCCCTCTACCTTCCTCTCTGTAAAAAATCAGTGGAATATATTAAAAAAAAAAAAAGATGCTGGTATATGCATCGCCCATGGACACAGACAATGGGACGGTGAGGGCCTGCAGAGGTCGATGAGGGGGAGAAAAGGTGACATATATAATACTTTCAACAATAAAGAATTATTTTTAAAAATAAAAAGAAAGGCCCTAAACGGTTTGGCTCAGTGGACAGAGTACTGGCCTGCAGACACTGAAGGGCCCCAGGTTTGATTCCGGTCAAAGGCATGTACCATCTCGGTTGCGGGCACATCCCTAGTAGAGGATGTGCAGGAGAGGCAGCTAATGGATGTTTCTCTCTCATCAATGTTCCTAACTCTCTATTCCTCTCCCTTCCTCTCTGTTAAAAAATCAATAAAATAAATCTTAAAAATAAATAAATATACATACATACATACAAAAAGAAAGGATGCTGGGTTGGAAGACAGCAGTATCTTGTCACAAATATCAAGTTTCCAAGGCTCTACAGTATGCTGTTAGAGCCACCTGGTATTATATTAACAGAGTCCTTTATAATGAACTCAAAAAGGCTTACAAATCATGTGTTAATGATATCCTGGGGGCCAAAATGTGTTTCCCTTTGTTGAAGGTATTTCTATTTCTAGATGACCAAAGATACTGCCCTGTGAAACAGACACCAGACTCCCCTGCCATCAAGCCAACTCTGTTTCCAAACAATGCTCTGATAAATGGTCATTTGAAGAGCCAAACCAGCAAGGGCCTTTCTTTTTCTTTTTACTTTCTTTTTAAAAATAATTCTTTATTGTTGAAAGTATTACTAATACACCGTATTATGGAGCTCACATGTACCTGTAGCTTCTTTTACTAGAAGAAAAAGAAGTTAGAATCCATAACATTTCAAAACTTTTGTTCATACATTTTTCTGATTATTTTGTAATACAAGCTAATACAACCTAATCTAGTTAACTGCTACTATAAAGTGTTCTTTAGTTGTAAAGTCAGGACTGTAGTGATTTCATACTCTCTAATCCTCGTGCGCTATACATTATGCGCTCACTAGGAAGAGGAAATACCCTCTTACGTAGGCTTCCACCCAAGTAGTCCCATGACTATTTACAGTTTCTAACCAGTTCTTCTGAAAGACACTGGCCCACCTGGGTTTAAAACCAACTTCCTGATATGCAACTTCTAGCTTTCCAATGCCTGCTTGTATAACGAGCATATTAAATAGTCTGTGTGGTTTCCACTTTCCTGACTGAACTCTGAATTTTTTCTCCCCTTGGACTTTGAATAAAACAGAATTTTATTTAAGCTTTTAAAGGTTATAGTTTCTATTTATGTCAAAGGTCTAATTTAACTTTTTTGTGATATATGTACATGTGACTAAAACAATGTAAAGTGTAAATTTAAAAAAAACTATAGTTATGGTGAAAAAGTAACTTTACTGCTTATGCATGATCCTCCTGATCCATGAGATTTATAGTTAACGTATTTTATTTAAATTACTTGGTATCAAGATATATTTTTATGTAGTACTAAATAATTGAATGTGCTGAAACCAGTTTGGCTCAGTGGATAGAGCGTCAGCCTGCAGAATGAAAGGTCCCAGGTTCAATTCCAGTCAAAGGTATATATCTTGGTTGCAGGCACATCCCCAGTAGGGGGCGTGCAGGAGGCAGCTGATCAATGTTTCTCTCTCATCGATGTTTCTAGCTCTCTATACCTCTCCCTTCCTCTCTGTAAAGAATCAAAATATATTTAAATAAATAATTGAATGTAATTATAAAAGAAACTTATTGAGTTCCAGTATTATATTTTTAAATCAATGTAATTATTTATCCTTTAACGTGTTAAATATAAGTTAAATTATCAGCATAAGCATGTAAAATAACTGGTGTTTAGGGTATCTCCTGGTATTCTTGTCAATGTACAACTGCATGTCAATCTAAAAAGTATCTTAAAACAAAAAGGTTATTTTTTAAAATTGGCTATTTTAAAGCAAAAAGTAGAAAGCAAACAAATACAATGAAGCACTATTAAATATGAAAGCAAATCTGAAATAATTTGTGTACCATATCAGTGTTGTGAGATAGAACACCACATAAAAATTCATTAGAGAACATTTAAAGGTCTTTCTTGTTCCTTTGTGGTTTTTTGTTTTGTTTTGTTTTTTTAAGACAATTACTTTAGATTACCTTCACTGAGTGAGAGAAAGCCCCTGCTAGGAGGAAGACATCAGTTTCTTAAGCACCATAGGTCTTGGACTCACCTCAGAATTGTCCATGGCTGCTTTCAGTATGTTGGAGTGGGCATTGACAGCCTGGACTGCAGCGTTCTGAGCTACAATGGCCTGCTGAGTGATGTGAGCAGTTTGGCTCAGAGAATCTTCTAAACTCTTGGCTAGAGCTAAAGTAAAAAGAACAGTTAAAAAAAAAAAAATAGACTCCCCCAACATATGACTTTATTTTAAACTTTCACTCTTCTACTGAGTTTTCCATTGTAGTTCTCCCAAAATGTTGAAAAACAAAAACAAAAATGTAATTAGTAAATTACTGAATTTGGATGATAAATATGTGGGGATTCATTATACTATTTTTATTGTTATGTACACCTAAAATTTTTCCAAAATAAAAAGTGTTTGGGGATTATTTTAAGAAAAAAAATTGCTTGAAGAAGGCTAGTATTTATTTCAAATGGGAGGAACAAGATTTAGGGTACTATAGTCCCTTTCATCTATTAGAAGCTATAAGTTCAGCATAACCACTGGCATTTTTCATTTTAAATTAATAATCATATAGAACCATGGGGAAAAAGAGAAAGTAAAAAAAAAAGGTGACGATTTTCATCTCCTCAGCAGGAAGGGATACTCACAGTAAATTATTCCTATCACCAAGACAAAGGATAACAGGCAGACAAGAGAAAGAAAAAGACAAGCAAGAAAACATACAAACAAAAAAAGAAAAGATAACTTGAAAATAAACAATGTTTTCCACAAAGAACTCAAAAAATAGCAGACACCAGTATTTAAGATAACATTGCTATCTGCTGCTTCAGAAGTCAAAAGAAACCTATTTTTTTGTTTGTTTTAATGTAAAGCAAGGAATGATTTTAGATACAAAACTAAAGTGGAAAAAAATGGTCACTTGAAGAAAGGTGGCCAGTGAGAATATGAATTTATCCAGTATCAGATGATCAAAAAAAGGAAAATATATTTGGTACCTGAGACAAAAACAAAAAGTAACTTGGAGCAAAAGCAGCATAAGCTAGAGAACAAATGGAACCTGATGAATCATACACAATACCTCTGCGACACAGATAAAAAGAGAAAGCTAGCCCTGGCCAATGTGTCCAAGTGGTTAGGCTGTAGGCCTATGTTCCTCCCTCCCTCTTTTCCTCTCCCCCTCCTTCCTTCCTTCTCCACTCCTTCTTTTCTATTTTCTCTGAAAAGCAATGGAAAAAATATTCTCAGGTTAGGATTAACAAAACAAACTAAAAAAAGATAAAGCTAATACTAAGAAAATACCAAATGTGCACCTCAAGTTCAACTGAAATACAGGAGCTATAGAGAGATAAAGAGGCTACAAAGAAATATGCCTGAATTAATGATGGGACTTTATTTCAAGCATAAAATAAAAGTAAATCACTTCACAAAGGCTAGCAAACCCCAAGAGATCAAGCTGCTGGGTTAAGGCCCTCTCAGAGTTCTATTCATTTTGCTTTGTATTTTTATATAGAGTTGTATGAATTCCATATACACTGAGTGGCCAGATTATTATGATCTCTGAATGCATAATACTGTAATCTGGCCACTGTGTGTGTGTGTGTGTATGTGTGTATTTTAGAGGTCCGGTGCATGAATTTGTGCATAGGTGGGGTATGGGCAGCCTGGCCAGGGGGGAGGGGATGGGACAATTTGCATGTTAGCCTTTTATTATATAGGCTATATACTGAGTGGCCAGATTACTATGCATCCAGAGATCATAATAATCTGGCTACTCATTGTATATTTTAGATATTAAACCCCATATCATATATAGGTTTGCAAATATTTTCTCTCATTCTACAGGTTGCCTTTTCATTTCATTGACTGTTTCTTTTGCTGCATAAGTTTTTTTAGTTTGATGTAGTCCAACTTGTTGATTTTTTTGTGCTTTGATTCTTGATAAGATATTTACACACACATTTTTAAATTAAGGTTTGGGAGAAAACTATTAAGGTGACAGAAAAAAATCCTGAGAATTCTCATTTTGCCCAAAATAAAAGATAAAAACAACTAGACAATGAAAAAAGGAATATAATGAAGCAGCAGACATTTCCATCTTAAATTTATGGCTTACTTCAAGTTGTCCATATGATAAAAGAAGAGTAAAAAATAAATAAAAAACATAAAAGGAAAAAGTGATTTTGATTTGTAGTAAAGAATTCAGAAAAAATTAAAAAGTGGAAAAAATAGAAATATCTCACTTATTTAAACATTGAAATATTTCTCAAAAAATACAACATTCTCAAACACACACACACACACACAAAGCTACACTTACGCTCCTCTGTCCCTTCTACACTTTACTCAATTCTCACAAACTTGCCTCCTTAGAGTAGGGCAAATCCAACACATTTGAAGGGAAATAGGAACCACTCAAGGCAGAAGACAAATAGAAAAGGGGTAGGAAGAGACAAAAAAAAAAAAAAAAAGGAACATAAAAACAAAACTCTAAAATATGTAAAACAAACATTTCCTCAATTCATCATAAAACTACATGCCCACTACCGCGAGACATCAATATATTGCAATTATGTTCCATGTGTTTTATTTAAGAAAGGAAAATACATTTTTACACATCTATTATCTTTTTTTAGACCATCAGAAAACTTAAAATTGAAATGTAAAAAGCAATATGCTTCAATTGGCTGGAAATCGGAAATGTGTGGAACATCTGTCCCCCACCAATGTCAGATAAGAGGGCTACTACAGTGAGAGCACAGAGGCTGGGTAATAAAGCAGAGGGTGAGCCGCACTGAACTGCACAAATAAATTTATGAATTTAACAATTAAAAAATTCTTACACCATGCAACTTAACACCAAAAAAACTCAGACAATCCAATTAAAAAATGGGCAAAGGACTTGAGTAGATAATTTCTCCCACGAGGACATCTGAAAAGATGCTCAACATCTCTAATCATCAGAGAAATGCAGATTAAAACCATAAGAGATATCACTTCACACCTGTCAGAATGGCTATCATGAATAAATCAATAAACAAGTGTTGACAAGGATGTGGAGAAAAGGAAACCCTCATGCACTGTAGGTAGGAATTCAAATTAATGCAGCTGCTATGGAAGACAGTATGGAGGTTCCTCAAAAATTAAAAATGGAACACCAATTCCACTTCTAGGTATTACCAAAAATATCCAAAACACAAATTCAAAAAGGTATGTGCATCCCTATGTTCACTGCAGCATTATGTATAAGAGCCAACATATGGAAGCAACCTAAGTGCCCATCAATAGAGGAGTGGATAAAGAAGATGTGATACATACATATATATATATAATGGAATATTACTCAGCCATTAATATGCCTCTGTCAATGCTGTAAAATATAACGAAATCTGC
>JAAGEH010000041.1:13855857-13882979 GCA_011751065.1 Lasiurus cinereus | reverse complement strand
AAAAAATAAATAAATAACGAAATCTTACCAACTGTGACAGCATGAATGAACCTAGAGTATTATGCTAAGTGAAATAAGTCAGAGAAAGACAAATATGATATGCTTTCACTTATATATGGAACCTAAAAAATATATATATATAGAAACAGACTGATAGAATAAAATGATAGTTGTCAAAAGAGAGGGATGGGGGACTAAATGAAAGAAAAAGTAAAGGGATTAAGAAGTATAAATTAAGGTAATTACAGAACAGTTATAGGGATGTAAAGTACACCATAGGGGATATAGTCTACAATATTGTAATAAGTATGTATGGTGCTTTTTGGATACTAAATTTATTGGGGGATCACTTAAATTATGTAAGTATCTATCTAACCATTATGATATATACCTGAAACTAATGCAATACTGAATGTCAATTGTAATTGAAAAAAGTAAAAAAAAAAAGACTCAGGTAAATTGCAAACAATATCTCTTCACCAGAGTACAAAGAACCTTTAGCACAAACCATAATAAAAACAAATGGAGAAAGTACAAGTATTATTTGGAATTTTCACCAATGGTACACTAAAAGCCCTTGTTACCTGCATAAAAGTTTAGATGGAAAGAGCACAAATGATGAAATGAAAGTGGTGAATACAGAAAGGCCACTAAAGAAACAAAAGGAACCAGAACTAGCTAATAGATGAGAAACTTATGCTGATGGTTGAAGAACAGAGCAACTAATAGGGATGACTCGAGTACTTCAGAAATTGTCTTGTTTACATACACTCAAGCTTAACTTGTTCTTGCTTTTCTTGTTGTGCAAGGCGAGCTGCAACTTCTTCAGGTGGTCGCTCCCTTACAGAAGTTGAGGATGCTTCCTCTTGCAGCAAAAGTAGAGAGGAAATCAAATTTCAACACAGAAATTCGAAAGCTCAGAGGAATATAAAAATACCATCGTTTTACTTGCCAGCTATATCAACTGAGAACATTATTCAATGACTCCAACATGAAGAAATAAGAAATTCTTAGACTCCTTGTTTTCAAAGATTTATTCAGACTTAGAAATTGTAAAAATTATCTAAGCAAGTCTGCAGACTTAAAATCAATATAAATGTGTAACTTACATAGTATCTAGGGGTTGTCTAGGTATTAAATAGTTCTGATGAGCATATCATTTGTAAAACCACAATATAAATAATTAAACTACCTGAAGCTGCAGACTTGGGTTTTCCTTCATCAATGTGAGGGTGACCAGTTTTTATAGATTCCTCATGCTGAACCGCAGGGGCTGGGACCGACAATGTATCACCTGCTGCAGAAATAATTTTGGCTGCCTCTGTCGATGCTGTAAATATGTTACTCATAGTATTTATAGTTTCCCGGCATAACAGAGACACACAGGTATCCACTACTACCACCCTTAAAAACTCAAATGGATGTGCCGCCACTATTCAAACACACAAATACACAGGGGCACTGTCCATCACACACCCAAACCCACAAGATACAACAGCTAGGAAACACTAGAGAAAAGAGTCTTGCCAGCATCCACTTGCAATTTAACCATCATTATTCTCAAGCAAGGCTTCTAGTAACAGTACTAAGTGCACTAAATATCAGCATCTGTGAGGCGTACATAAGTTTTACACCACATGGGAAAAGAGTAACAAAGGAAAAAAGAGCCTATAATGAAGAAGGCAGACAAAAGAAAGTAATTAACCAAAAAATCATTCTTAATTGAAGAGTGGTAGAGATGAAACAAGAGGTCTGAGAAAGAACAAGATGAACATTTTAAACACAAGATCACATTAAAGACAGTGAATTAGTGAAGAACAGAACTCTGTTAAAATTATTTCATAGACATATTTTTAAAGAAAGGAAAGTTGAAAAAACTCAAGCGCTCACAAATTATAAATAAAAGTGAAGAGAAAATGAGTAATTATAGAGGTGGGATAGAAAGGAAAAGAGCAACAAAATGGAGAAAAAAATTTTAGGAGTTAAAGCTGGATTATCACAAAATCCATTAGCCTCCTGCTCTCCATTGGACCCTGTGTATTCTCCACAGTAGTGATCTTATTAAAAGTCAGATATCAGTCCCCTGGCTCAGAACCCTTCCAAGGACTTCCCATCCAACTCGGATATAAAACAAAAGTCTTTTTTTTTTTTTTGTAAGCAAATTATTATGATGGCCTCCAGGATTGCCACAGAAGGCTTTTTGCTCCCTCGCTGGCCTCATTTGCTAGGGTTCTTCTCTTGCTCTATACTCCAGCTTTATCTCTCCTTGCTGGAAAATGGTAAGCGCTTGCACTAGCTAATACCTCTGCCTGGGATGCCTTTCCCTGCCAGCCTTCTATGATTCACTTCCTCATCTCTTAGCCTCAACTCAAATGAAACCTTCCAGGCGAGCCTTTCCCTAATGACTCCATTAGAACTGCAATATTCCCTCCCACACTTACCACTAAATCCTATATATACATTTTAGTTATGTATTTAATATATGATCTCCCTCCCTTCATCCCACTAAGGAATATTCCCAGAGTTTATGTTTGTTAGTTTTTATTATTTATTCATTGCTATATCTCCAATACCTAGAAGACTGCTTGGCACATAGTAGTGAATATTTGCCAAATGGAAAAAAGTCAACTGACTTAATTGAGGAAAGAGGTCACTAAAGAGTTCAAACATAACTAGCCTAACGCTAACTGGTTCAGTAACACATTTGAAGTGAATCACTGAACAGGTTAGAGTTAGGTTCAGTGCCGTACACCAAGGTGGGATTATTAATAAATCATGATGGCAAAAAATATCTACAGATCTAAACTAGATCAGATACTTTAATCACTAAGAATAGAGAGGAGGAAAAAACTAGTGAACAGGAAAAAATAGGTGTAAAAAGAGAATATGTAAATCTGAGGGGGAAAACTAGGAGTCAGAAGGAAAAAAAAAAGAAAAGAAAAAATAAAGTCTGTTGGAGGTAAGACAATTCTTGCCATTACCCTCACTGAGCAGCTATTCATAATAAAACCCAATTCTATATCCCTCTCAACCCCTAAAATGAGAGACCTTCATGCAAAAGGGCCGCCCTCTTAAGCACAAGTACAAATACATTAAAATAATTCATTTACCCATAATTTTAAAAGAATGATTATAAATATAGGTACCTGTTGAAGCTGGAGTGTCGCCCTTTTGTTTTTGGAGCTGTGAAGCAGGCAGTTTAGATTCTTTCATTACCTCTGATACACTGGAGATTTTTAGTGGACCAGACTCAATCTTGGAAATGAAAAATATTTAACATTTTGGGTATAATATTGTTGATTCAAAAAGTAGCATACAGTAACAGGCATTATTTCAACAATCAAATCTTTCAGGCTTTTAACATAGAGTTAGTACTTTACAACATAATGTTTTATTAACCTTTTAAGAAAAGCCTTCATATTAGAAGGATGCAGTTCAAAAATTTCATTCTAAAGGATTAATAGTAACAAAGACTTCTTTTAGGGCAACTAACTAATAAAGTACATGATGTATGAGTCTATCTTTAAATACCACTCTTTTTACATATAAATATTGAGAAGACTATTTCCATTTGCTTCCTAAATCATGTGTTATCTTCTGTACACATTCAGTTAGGAACAAGTGATTTTTATAGGCTCTGAGTAAAAATGAAAATTAGCTTTTTATATCTTTAATCTCCAAGATTCATGCAACTACATACTAAAAATATATAATCTAATTGTCACGCCTCTCTCTCAATTACCACCTGCCTTTAGTTTAAGGCACCGTTCATTAACAGGACTGCCAGATCAGGTGCTAGAGAAAATTACTGAGTAATAGTAATATTTTCATTTACCACCTACGTTGTCCCACTTTTTACCAGAACTTGATAGGCAATGGGATTTATATATCCCAAAGATGACTACTCAAACAAAACAGAAATGGTCCTGAATTTGATCACTACCAGAAATTAAATATATATGTACTTTATTTTTTAAATCACGAAAAACACACTCATTATAACAAGCAAAATAATATCAAGATAAAGCAATAGTTTTACTTTGCCTCTCTATTGCTCCTTTCCTTCCAGCACTCTCAGGTTGCTATTGCTATTAGATGAACTCAACCCTCCCCGCACCGCACTGAGTAGAAACTCAGGAATACACACACATACAAATTCTCATTTCTTTAAACTAAAATAGGGTTATATTATACAAAATACCATGTAATTTGCTCTTTTCTCATTTTACAATATATCATGGACATTCTCTTCCAGGTCAAGAAATTCTTTCTTGTTGTGTAATATACTAATTTAACTGTATACCCTAATGTAGTTGCAAAACCCATAATTTGGCCAATTACTCCCCTATTTTTGGTCATTCAAGTTGTTTTCTGTTTTGTTTTGTTAAACATCCTTATTCATATAATTGAAAAGCACTATAGAGTGTGTATCTGTAAGAGAGTTTGCCAAAAGAGGAAGTGCTGCAGAAACCGGTTTGGCTCAGTGGATAGAGTGTCAGCCTGCGGACTGAAGGGTCCTGTGTTTGATTCCGGTCAAGGGCATGTACCTTAGTTGCGGGCACGTCCCCAGTAGGGGGCGTGCAGGAGGCGGCTGATCGATGTCTCTCTCTCATCGATGTTTTTAACTCTCCCTCTCCCTTCCTCTCTGTAAAAAATCAATAAGATATATTTAAAAAAAAAAAAAAAAGAGGAAGTGCTGGGTCAAAGGGATTGAATATTTTCAACACATATTAACAGATCATTTTCATATATGATGTTAGAAACTCATACTCTCACAATAAATGTGCTTGTGTATGAATATGATCTATTTCTGGACTTATTTATTCATTTTTAAACAATAATTTTATTTATTTCAGAGGAAGGAAGAGGGAGAGAGAGACAGAAACATCAACAAGAGAGAACCACTGACTGGCTGCCTTCTGCACGCCTCTACTGGGGATTGAGCCCACAAACCCAGGTATGTGCCCTTGAACCAAATCAAACCCGATACCTTTCAGTCCACAGGCCAAAATTCTACCCATTGAGCAAAACTAGCCAGAGTGTAGCCTTATTTGTTCTATCTCTAATTTCTAATCTTGTATCAAAACCTTATTGTTTTATTATAGAAGGATTATAACAGTCATTATCTGGAAAAGCAAATATCATCTGACACTTTTCAAAATGTTCTTAGCTACATTATTTATCCGTTTATATGAAATAGAATCATTTTGTCTAATTTTTCAATCTCTAGAAAAATCTATTAGAATTCTATTAGCTATGTGTTTGTGCATGTATATGTACATGTATATGTCATTTCCCAACTATATACAAATTTAGGAGAAATTTGAAAGAAATACATAAATTTGAGAGAAATTACATTAACATACGAAGTCTTATAAAAAAATGTAACATTTGCCTCCATTTAGGCAAATCTTATTCCATGTCCATCAAAAAGATTTTAAGTTTATCTTCTCTCAATATTTAGTCTATGCATAAATAACCATGTTGGCACTAAAAGGATTCCCATAAAATGTATATTTTTTAAAAACAATAAATTGCCAAAACCAATTTGGCTCAGTGGACAGAGTGTCGGCCTAAGGAATGAAAGGTCCCAGGTTCGATTCCAGTCAAGGACATGTACCTTGGGGGTGTGCAGGAGGCAGCTGATCGATGTTTCTAGTTCTCTATCCCTCTCCCTTCCTTCCTGTGAAAAATCAATAAAATATATTTTAAAAAAATAAAATAAAAGTAATAAGTTGAGCCTTGGCCAGCATGCCTAATGTTAGAGCATCGGCCCATAGCACCAAAGGATTGAGGGTTTGATTCCTGGTCAAGGACACATACCTGCGCTGTGGATTTAATCCACATGGTTGGGACACAATGGAAAAAATATCCTCAGCTGAGGATTAACAAAATATAAAAATAAAAGCAATGCATAACAGTTCAGAATTATATATAATAAATAAATGGTAAAAACTTGAAAATACTAACTGCTATTTTAATTTAGAGGTGATAAAACTCACTTTGGTCTGTGTAGTGAAGGATACAGGACTTGAAGAGAATATTAGTAGGCAAAAGAAAGGAAGTAATTCTGGGTAGAAGACCACAATGGCAAAAGTTGTGCAAATAGAAGGGATCTTTGTGTAGTTTTCCACTTTAACCAAAGCCCTTGGAACAGCAGTTCTCAACCTGTGGGTCGCGACCCCTTTGGGGGTAAAACAACCCTTTCACAGGGGTTGCCTAAGACCATTGGAAAATGCAGATATTTACATCACGATGCATAACAGTAGCAAAATTTCATAGTTGGGGGTCACCACCACATGAGGAACTGTATGCAAGGGTCGCAACCTTAGGAAGGTTGAGAACCACTGCCTTGGAACAATGCCTGGGTACATAATAAGCATCCAACATACATTTGCTGAATAAGAAAGGAAAGCACAAGCATATTATAAAGTAAACTAGCATGAAGCCAAGGACCATTCAGAAATAAGGCCCAAAAAGTAAATGAAAGCCAGAGTGGCAAATATATCAAACTAGAGGCCCAGTGAATGAAATTCATGCACAGGGGGCAGCAGCAAGGGGCCTTCAGCCAGCCTGCACCCTCTCCAATATGAGACCCCTCTCACAATCCAGGAATGCTGGCTCCCAACTGCTCACCTGCTTGTCTTCCTGAATGCCCCTAACCGCTTCTGCCTGATTGCCTGATCACCCCCTAACCACTTCCCTGCCAGCCTGATTGATGCCTAACTGCTCCCCTGTCAGCCTATTTGCCCCTAACTGCCCTCCCATGCAGGCCTGGTCCCCCCCAAATCCCTCCCCCTGCAGGCCTGCCCTCCCCCCCACAATTGCTCTCCCCTACAGTTCTGGGTCCCCCCCAACTGCCCTTCCCTGTAGGCCTAGTCACCCCCAACTTCCCTCCTCTGCCAACCTGGCCATCCCTAACTGCCCTCCCCTGCAGGCTTGACTGCCCCCAACTGCTCTCCCCTGCTGGCCTGATCACCCACAACTGTCCTCCCTTGCAGGCCATCTTATGGTGGCCATCTTGTGTCCACATGGGAACAGGATCTTTGACCACATGGGGGCAGCCATCTTGTGTGTTGGAATGATTATCAATCTGCATATTACTCTTGTATTAGATAGGAGAGAGGCCTGGTGCATGGGTGGGGGCAGCTGGTTTGCCCTGAAGGGTGTCCCCGATCAGGGTGGGGGTTCCCTTAGGGTGGCCTGGGCAAGAGGCCTGTGGTGGTTTACAGGCCAGTCACACCCCTCAGTTACCCAAGTGGAGGTCCTGGTACCTAGGATTTATCTTCTACAATTGAAACTTTGTAGCCTGGAGCGGAGCCAAGCCTCCTGCTCGCTCCAGTGGCCACAGCCATTTCTTTTGGGATTTATTTATCTTCTATAATTGAAACTTTGTAGCCTTAAGTGAAGGCCAAGGCAGGCCAGAGCTGTGGAAAACTTGGCTTCCTCCATCACTGGGAACAACCCTAGCCTCCTGCTCTCTCCAGTTCTGTGGCTGCCACAGTTTTTGTTGGAATTTATTTATCTTCTATAATTGAAACTTTGTAGCATTGAGTAGAGGCCTGGGACAGCCAAGGCATGTGGAAAGTTTGGCTTCCTCCATTGCCAGAGAAACCCAAGCCTCCCTCCTGCTCTCTACTTGGCTACAGCCATCTTGGTTGGGGTTAATTTGCATACTCACTCCTGATTGGCTGGTGAGCATGGCTGGTGGTGTCGCAGAGATGCAGTCAATTTGCATATTACACTTTTATTAGATAGGATGCCAACCTAGGAACTAGTAAAAACCACCAATTACAGAATAAAGGAACTGATGACCAGCTCTTAGGCTGAGAGTTAACTACTCCTGGATCCACGTTCCTTATTCAAAAGGTGAGAAAATTTCTAAAGTTTCTAATTTTTACATTCTGTGATCTTGTCTTTTAAACAATAGAAAATGTACAAAAGTTCCTGTTAAGTGAGCTCAAAAAACTTAAAGCACTTATAAAATTCCCTGATATTGATATGAGTATAGCCTAGATCCGTGGTCAGCAAACTACGGCTCGCAAACCACATGCAGCCCTTTGGCCCCTTGAATGTGGCTATTCCACAAAATACCACGGCCTGGACGATTCTATTTTGAAGACGTGGTGTTAGAAGTTTAAGTTTTAAAAAGTTTGGCTCTCAAGAGAAATTTCAATCATTGTACTGTTGATAATTGGCTCTGTTGACTAATGAGTTTGCCGACCACTGGCCTAGATTGTGTTAGAAGAGATCTGGGGGGTAGAAACTGGGAGAAGGATGGAAAAGTCTCTGTGCTGTCCTAGCTGTTTTTGCTCAGTAGTTATAGCACCAGCCTGAGAACTGAAGGGTCACAGGTTTAATTCCAGTCAAGGACACATATCTTGGTTGCAGGCTGGATCCCTGGCCCTGGTCAGGACATGTGTGGGAGGCAACCAATCAACATGTCTCTCTCACACCAACGTTTCCCTCTCTCTTTCTTTCCCTCTCCCTTCCACGCACTCTAAAACTCAATAGAAAAAAATATATACTCTGGGTGAGGATTAACAAAACAAAAACAAAAAGAAAAGATTGTATAGGAGGAGAGGAACTAATCTAGTTTGTAAAATCATCTGTATATCTATACTAATAAAAGGGTAATATGGTAATTAGACCAGGAGATCTACCTAGACAGAGGCAGGTTAGGGGTGATCAGGCCAGCAGGAAGAGGGGTGGCAGTTGAGGCAAGCAGGCCTGCAGGGGTGGCAGTTGGGAGCGAGCAGGACAGCAGGGGGTGGAGGGTAACAGTTTGGGGCTAGCAGGCTGGCAAGGGGGGCAGTTGGGGGCGAGCAGGCCAGCAGGAGAGAGGCAGGTAGACATAAGCAGGCTGGCGGGGGTTGGGGGGCAAGCAGGATGGCATGGGGGTAGGTGGGGGCAATCAGGCTGGCAGGTAGAGTGGTTAGGGTGATCAGGCAGGCAGGCAGGTGAGCAGTTAGGAGCCAGTGGTCCCAGATGGTGAAAGGGATGTCCAACTGCCCTGAGGGGTCCCAGATTGGAGAGAGCGCAGGCTAGGCTGGGGGACAACCCCCCCGCCCTCCCCCCCCCCACACACACAAATATATGCATGAATTTCGTGCACAGGGCCACTAGTGAAATGATAAAGGTCAAAACTGGGATAAAGATACTAGTAATACCAGAAAGAGAATAAGTATCAGAGATTAAACACAATAGAATAGCTAATTTAGAGAACTATGCAAATGAATCCAAGAATTCTAACCTATTTACTGGACAGCATGGTACTATCCTTAACATAAATAAAGCAAATTGGGAAGTGTGTAAATTTTGAGGTGGTCCAACATGGACCTACCAAGTTATCCTAGTGGAAATGTACAGAGAAATAACTAAAGGACTGAGAAGAAGTCAAGGTTATTATTAAGAGAGATAAACATGTCACATACAAAGAATGACACTTAAAGTCATGTGAAGTGAGAAAAGAACACTACTATGAGCTATTCAGCCTGACTCCATGCTCCTAGAATTGCTTCCAGCTATTTCTCCTGGGTCATGGAGCTTAAAATGGACTGAGAATGTTAAAAATGAAGCTACAGGATTCTGCTCCTTGATTATTGGAGATGCAAGACTATCTCCCTCAGACAGCATAGACATTTTAAAGTTCATACGAAGAATAAATGATGTAGAAGACTAAACAAGAACATTTTGAAAAAGCATGTTTGGGTGCTGGGGATTGTCAGAGGATACCTGATTTTTTAAATATTAACTCTGTTATAGGATTGGTCTATAGACCATGCTAGATACTGGAGAACAGAAGTCTACCCAGCTTCTATGAATAAACTGATCAGGTGTGTCCAGCCCCACAGCATAAAGAAATACCCAATACTAAATCAGCAAATATCCACGCTCTCTTTTGTAAATTTTTTTCAAGCAATTTTTGAATGAAAATATGTTTAAGATTTTTTTTTTTAAGCTTGATGGGGAAAAACAAAGGTGGAACTCTGAAGAATATATACGAAGTCCAAGGAATGCCAGTACTGAAGAACCAACTACTATGTAACTGAAAATTCTGCCTCTGATTTGTGGCCTAGAGGAGCCATTACTAACAAAAACATTTGGGTTCTGTGTCAGGACCATTCTAAGTTGGTCATCAGTGGTATAAGTCAGAGCTTGACAGCGGCAATTGTGTGGGCTAACACGGAACCCCCTCAGTTCACAGGACAGGGTTACCTCTACTGGAGCTGACTCTTCTTCCATTTACCTACATGTGCCAACCAATTATTTCCTATAGGGTGTATTCTAAGTGGGAGCACTTAAAGGATAAAAATCCAATACTATAGATTAATATTTTAAAAAACCTGACAAATGCACCTACTGAATTATACATGCAAGTTCTACTGAATTATACATGCAAGATACTTTCAAGATGAAAACAACCTACTTTTAAAAGTATGCCATACGGTAAATTGAAGTATTTAAAATGCTTACCGGCTTCTTTGACAATGAAATACTATAAGGTGAGGAACCAAGAACCATCTCAAAGATCTTGTCTGAGTAAGGTATGGTTTTCTCTACACTTTCTCGGAAATGAGAATCCAATTTGGCATACAGGATAGTGCCACCAATACCTCCGCCAACAAACAAAAGACCAGCCCCAGCAATTTTGGCAGGAGACAACCTAAGTGAAAGAAATAGGAACACATTTATATTTCTGGGACCTCCTAACTTTATGCAAAGACCTCGAACCTCTATCACTGCTTCAGATCACAGCAAGTTTATTAGCGTAGCTGCACATCACCTTTCCCTGATTTATTTTAAAAATGTCCACAATAGAAAACCACATTTATTTATGAGTAACTAAAAAAAATAAAATACAGTAATAGCTAGGATAGGTAGCAATGAAGCAATCTACCCTTTAACACTTAACATTCAAGATGTTCACAATCATGAAATTTCTTTTGAATCCAAAAAAGAACAATCACTCACTTTCAAATTTCCTCTTCCCTTAATCAAAAATTTCTATAAATATTATAAACCATTTATAAAAGTAAGAAAATACAAACACAACTAACAAACACTTTTTAAATTATAATGTGCTGAGTTCCACATATAAATCTATTTGCCATAGAATGGAAGACAGCACAGGAGTGGGGAGCTTCTACCTTGAATGCCACCCAATTATCAAAGAACCAAAAAGAGAATTGTAACAAACTTTCATCTACAAATACCAATGACCCAAAGATATTACCGTAAAGCGTCAGGGTTTGTACCCCTTAACAAAAAGATTAAAGCAGTTATTCCCATAGTCAAGAAACACACACACACACACACACACACACACACACACACACATCTCTCTTAGCATACAGCTAAAAGTCTGTTTATAGTGAAATATACTACATACCCAGAACTGCCTGCAGTAGAGTATCTACGGCATGGTCGTAAGGGACGGAGGATAAACTTCCCACAGAGACAACTCTAGAGAGGAAGAAGAAAACATCAGAACCAATACAGTTAAAAGAATGTGGAAAGCTTTTAGAGTTGGTCACTTAAGAACTAATACTTTTATTACAAATGTCTTTATTAAACAAAAATTATTTTACTTTCAGAAATTAATTTACCAGAGAAACCAAGATGGTGGCATAGGTGAACACCTGAACTGCTGCCTCGCACAACAATTTCAAAACTACAACTAAAAGACAGAACAAGATCATCAAAAATGGCAGCAGAACAGACGGGTGTGTCCCAAGCCCTCTTTCTGAGAGAACAGCTGAGGGTCGCAAAGGGAGTGTTTGTCAACAATTTAAGGGAAACTATACTACAGGAGAAAATGGGAGACTATTGGACAAGGTTCCCCTGACTAGGAAGCCCCACTACTGCCAGGTTCCCTGCCTGAGCCACCAGCTCGGACACAGAGACTGCACCATCTTGAAGGGGAAAATGAATGTTTACGGAAGCCTGAAAATCTACAGCTGCAGCACCCAGAATACCACTCCCCAATCAGCGCTAACACTCGGATTCAGAGGAGCTCCACATGCCAGACAGAAGGGAGAGAGAGAGCTAGATAACCAGACACCTGGAGAAGAGAGACCATAGGCAGACAAAGAAACAGCCCACATATGAAAGAAAAGCAGACATCACCAGAAAAGAAAGTAAACGAAATGGAGGCAAGCAACCTCCCAGAGAAAGAATTCAGAGAAATGGTCATAAGCTGGCTGAAAAGAATGGAAGACAAATTCGACAATATGAGTAAGAACCAAGAGGAAATGAAGAACGAAGAAATGAAAAATGACATCCCTGCTGTAAAGAATTCAATAGAAAGCATCAAAAGTAGACTAGAAAATGCAGAGGACCACATCAGTGAGTTAGAAGACAAGGTATGAAAAATTACTCAAGTACAGCAGCTTCTAGAAAAAAATTAAAAAGCAAGAAGAGAGCCTAAGAGAACTTTGGGATAACACAAAACAAAACAGCATCTGCATAATAGGGGTTCCAGAAAGAGTGGAAACTGAGCAAGGAATAGAAAACCTGATTGAAGAAATAATGACAGAAAACTTCCCTGATATAGGGAAGAAAAGACCCACACAAATCCAAGAAGCTCAGAGTCCCAAGCAAAATGAACCCCAAAAGATAGACACCAGGCTGAGCAGGCGGAGGTTGGGCCGCAGTCACAGCCGCGTCCGCTCCTGGTCCCTGGCCCGTCAGCGGCATGGCTTGCGGGGCAACGTTGAAACGGCCCATGGAGTTCGAGGCGGTGCTGCTGAGCTCGGCTTCCCCGAAGCAGTGGCACTGCGCCCCGCTGCCCGGCCCCACTCCGGGCCTCAGGCCCCCGGATGCCGAGCCACCGCCGCTTCAGATGCAGACCCCACTGCCGACTCTTCAGCAGCCCATCCCGCCTGGCAGCAAGCAGCGCCTTCCGACTCAGGAGCAAATTTTTCAGAACATAAAACAAGAATATAGTCGTTACCAGAGGTGGAGACAATTAGAAGTTGTTCTTAATCAGAATGAAGCTTGTACTTCAGAAAGTCGGCCTCATTCCTCAGCACTCACAGCACCTAGTTCTCCAGGTTCCTCCTGGATGAAGAAGGACCAGCCCACTTTTACTCTCCGACAAGTTGGAATAATATGTGAGCGTCTCTTAAAAGACTACAAAGATAAAATTCGGGAGGAGTATGAGCAAATCCTCAATACCAAACTAGCAGAACAATATGAATCTTTTGTGAAATTCACACATGATCAGATTATGCGAAGATACGGAACACGGCTCACAAGTTACATGTCCTGAAGCTTTCTTGCATATCTGGGTACCAGGTTTGACCTCAAGAGGTGGCTGCTATGCACTTTTTGCAACTGGTTTGATATCACATTTCAGCTCCAACTTTGCATCCTGAGAACACTTAAAGGTTTCTGCAGGTCCATTTTATACAACTTGAAAGACCTTAAAACTTTCTGGTTGCCACAAGCATATCTTCTTTCTTTTCTGCTCATCCAATAAACAGCTGTGCCCTACTGTGATAGATTTTCGAAGCAAAATACCTGGAGCAGCAGTTTAACAAAATATGCCCTCAGTGGCACTCAACAAATGGAGTTTCCCCAAGCACATTCTGTAAGAAGTGTGTATGAGAGTGTATGTATATGTATGTATGTGTATTTTAAGTTATATTTGTATTGTGCAAATTTTTTTGATCTTGGGGATTCTGGCTGTGAATTTGATGCACGACAATTATGGTTAAAAACATTTGCTTGATCTACAGAAGATCATTAATGTTTTGTGACCATGTAAGTTGTAACAGTGGGTTGTTTTATGTGTAGGTATTGTTAAATACAGGGACTGTTTTCAGGCACAGAATATGAATCATACATTAGGATGAACATCAGATGTGATTAGATGACATAGCAAAGGTCTTTGGTCCTAAGTCTGTAAATGCACGGTGAGGAATTAGAACAAACTGGAGATGGGCCATTTGATACATGGAATCTGCCTAGCTGTATTGGAAAGATACTTTGACTCCAAGCCTAAAAATACCCATATGGAGTCTGTGCTCACCTCATTCACACAGAGAGCTCCCTGGACACTGAACCTCTAAAAAGAAAAAGTCTCCCCTAGAGCAGGAGCATCAGGGTTTTCTTGGGAGCATAGACCAGGTGAGTATGGGCTGGGGCTGGGCCAGACCCCGGCAGCACTGCTACTTGGGAGGAGCCACTTCACCTTTGTATCAGTTATTACATACAGATTTGGATCCTTTGGTCAGGTTCTCCCAAATTCTTTTAAGAGGTGTCCATATTCAACTGCTTGAGCTTTGTTTTGGCAACCCCCTGACCAAAGTTGCTTACAGACTGTTCTTCACCTTGTTTTCAAGGCTGAAGAACAGAAAGTAGCCTCTGTTTTGAGAAGGTGGAAGTTAAGTATACATTTATTTTTTACTGTGCCTTGTTCAGGACCACATTTTACAAATGCCTTGTTTCGTTTATTATTGTTTCTGGAAAGGAAAGTTCTATTAAAATTGTTTTAGTTTGAATATAGAATAGTTTTTTTAATTACAGCTTATTTTGAAAAATCTGAGTGTAATTAAAATGTATGCCAATACCTTCCAAAGTAAGGTAATATTCAGAGACAGTTCTGATCAGATGGCTTAGAGATAATTTCTGGAATATTCACATTGGAAGATTCCTTATTAATGAATGTCTTTGACTTAAATCTAACCAAAAACTGCAACATTATTCTTTGTACATTTTCATTATATAGTGTTAACAAGCTTAGTTGCAAACAAATAAAATACTCAAGCTATTTGTTTACCTTGCCTTCTTAATACTGTGATGATGTTTATTAAAATAATTTATGTGAAGCTACTATAACCACTTCCCCAGTTTAACATTACATTTAAGAGTTATAGACTTTTTTAAAAAGCCCAACAGTGATCTTTTGATAATTAAAAGAAGTTTTTTTACTTCATATTTGAAGGGTAATTTGTTTCATCTCTTCTTTTTCCAGAGTAGTCACTGGTTCCTGAAAGACAAACATAGTAGTGGCAGTAATGGAAGTGGACTTACCATGGAGTAGCCACACCAAAACAAGGGAAGGGCAGCTGTGGAGGCCATTAGAAGTCCTGAAGGATGGATCAGGAATAGGGAACACTGTCTCACTTAAGTCTTCTTATTACAGAATCAGTGTGATGTGCTCACTCAGTATTGTGAGTGTCAGCTCATTCCTACTGAATAGCTTCTGGGAAATAGTTACATTTCTGTAAGGAAAATGACACGCTATTGTATTGTGATATGGTTGCTTTTTGGGGGCCACATGTTAAGACCACACCACCATGGCTGGATTTGAGGATCTCCTCTAAAGACTAGACATATTTGCTTAGTGTTTTATCCGGTAAAAGACAGATCCTAGAACAGAAAATGGGGACCTGTAAGATAGGCTTTGACTAGTGATAGGAGTTTTTCTCTAGACCTTGATTTCTAGAATCTGAACTAAGGCACATTCCCAAGTAGGGAAGTATCTTTGTTTCATGAGGATAGTCAAGGCCCAGGGAAGAAGTCTCAGCACAGCCATATCTAGTGAGTTAAAATATTTTGTGTTTTTGTTTTAGTTGCTAATCCTCTAAGTAAAGTCTTAAGTTTAAGGACAATGTAAGGAGTAAATGTCCCTCCTTAAGTTAGAGGAGTACAGGAGAGATCAAAGTTCTGAGGCAGTGATAACTGTTAAGAGCTCCCCAAGAAGAACTTCAGGAGATAAAAGAATTTGGGCCAGCTTCTCTGCCCACCAGGAAGGACTGGTTGGTTAGTCTGCCAGTTAAAGGAATGGCCTTTGGATGTTTATAACCCCAGACTTTAGTCTGCCCTGCCACTATTTTCACTATGTGAGTCTTGCCAAGTTACTGAACTTTCTGAGCCTTAGTTTTCTTCTCTGTAAAACAAGGGTTAATTGTATGTGCATCGTTGGGTTTTTGTTTTCAAATAAATGCCAGATTAAGTTAATTTTTGTCAAGAAGGTATTTAGCACAGCTTGGGACATAGGCTATGCACTTGAAAATGTTACAGGAGGTTTCTTAACAGTGGTCTTCATCAGCTCTGAAGACCAAAATCTTCCTTTCTGCAGCAGTGATTCTCAACTTTCCAGTATGAAGAGCCCTTTGTTAATAACAAAATTTCACATTCACTTATTAGAATTTGTACTTAAGTGTTTGACTAAGAAAACAATAAAAAATGAATGACAAATGAAAAAAAAAAAAAAAGATGGACACCAAGGCACATTATAATTAAATTGGCAAACACCAACAACAAAGTAAGAATCTTAAAAGTGGTTAAAGAGAGACAGAAAGTTAGCTACAAAGGAACCCCCATCAGACTAGCAACTGATTTATCAACAGAAACTCATCAGGCCAGAAAGGAATGGAATGATATATACAAAGTAAGGGTGTGAATCCAAGAATACTGTACCCAGGAAGGCTATCAGTCAAAATTGAAGGTGAAATCAGGAGTTTCACAGACAAAAAAGATTAAGGGAATTTATTAAAACCAAACCAGCAATGCAAGAAATGCTAAAGGGTCTGCTGTAAAAAGAAAAAAAAAAAATAGAAAGAAAAAAATAGGAAGTGAAGAAGATACACTGGGGTAAAGAATAAAAATGGCAATGAATAAGTACCTATCAATAACTTTAAATGTAAATGGATTAAATGCTCCAATCAAAAGACATAGAGTAACGAATTGGATAAGAAAACATGACCCAAAATATCTAATGTCTACAAGACACCCACCTCAAAAAAAACAAAAAACAAAAAAAAACAAAAAAACACACACACACACACTGAGAGAGAAGGGATGGAAAATGGTTTGTAAGGCAAATGGAAATTTTAAAAAAGCTGGAGTAGCAATACTTATATCTGACAAAGTAGGTCTCAAAGTGAAGGACATAACAAGAGACGAGGAAGGCCACTTCATAATACTAAAGGGAGCAATCCAACAAGAAGAAATAACTCTGGTAAACATATATGCACCCAACACAGGAGGACCCAAATACATAAAATAAAAATCTCCTGGAGGATATAAAGGGAGAAACTGATAACAATACAATCATAGTAGGAGATTTAATACCCCACCATCACCATTGGACAAATCCTCCAAACAAAAAAATCTGCAAAGAAACATCAATCCTAAATGACTCACTAGACCAGATGGAATAAACTGATATCTTTAGAACATTTCACCCCAAAGCCACAGAATATACACTCCTGTCAAATGCACAAGGGTCATTTTCAAATATTGACCATATGTAGGGTCATAGGCAAAGCCTCTTCAAATTCAAGAAGACAGAAATCATACCAAGCATCTTCTCAGATCACAGTGGTATAAAACTAGAAATCAACTACAATAAAAATAATCCAAAGAAATCAAACACATGGAGACTAAACAGCATGCTATTAAACAATGAATGGGTTACCAGAGAGATCAAGGAAGAAATATAAAACATCATGGCAACAAATGACAATAACACAACAATACAAAATCTATGGGACAGTGAAAGCAGTCTTGAGAGAGAAGTTCATAACTCTACAAGTCTACTGCAAAAAACAAGAAACAATGGTAATAAATTACCTAACCCTACAATTCAAAGAGTTAGAAAGAGAGCAACAAGAAAAGCCCAGTGTAAGCTAAAGGAAGGAAATAGTAAAGATCAGTGGGAAGATAAACAATATAGAGACCAAAGAAACAATTCAAAAGATCAACAAAACCAAGATCTGGTTCTTTGAAAAAATAAACAAGATTGATGGACCTCTAGTCAGGCTCACCAAGAAGCAAAGAGAGAGGACCCAAAGAAAACAAAATCAGAAATGAAAGAGGAGAAATAACAACAGACCCCACCGAAATGCAAAGGACTGTTAAAAAATATTATTAACAACTCTTTTCCAACAAACTGGACAACCTGGAAGAAATGGACATATTCCTAGAAAAATATAACCTTCCAAAACTCTATCAGGAAGAATCTAAATATCTCAATAGGCCAATAACTATGGAAGAAATTGAACCGGTCATCAAAAAGCTTCCAACAAACAAAAGCCCAGGACCAGATGGCTACACAGAATTTTACCATACATTCAAAGAAGAATTAAAACCTATCCTCCTCAGACTCTTCTAAAAAATTCAAGAAGAAGGAACACTTCCAAACACCTTCTATGAAGTCAGCATCACCCTAATACCAAAACCACATAAAGAAACACAATGAAAGAGAATTACAGGGCCAATATCCCTCATGAACACAGATGCCAAAATCCTCAAAATTGTAGCAAATCGGATCCAGCAGTACATCAGAAAGATCATACACCATGACCAAATAGGATTTATCCCAGGAATACAAGCATGGTACAATATCCGCAAATCAATAAACACGATACATCACAAAAAAAATGAGACATAAAAATCACATAGTCACCAAAACCGGTTTGGCTCAGTGGACAGAGCGTCAGCCTGGGGACTGAAAGGTCCCAGGTTAGATTCTAGATCGAGGGCATGTACCTTGGTTGTGGGCACATCCCCAGTAGGGGGCATGCAGGAGGCAGCTGATTGATGTCTCTCTCTCATCGATGTTTCTAACTCTCTATCCTCTCCCTTCCTCTCTGTAAAAAATCAATAAAATATATATTTTTTCTAAATCACATAATCATATCAATTGATGCAGAAAAAGAATTTGACAAAATCCAACACCCTTTCTTGATAAAAATTCTCAGCAAGGTGGGAACAGAAGGTTCATACATCAACATCATAAAAGCCATATATGATAAACCCATAGCTACATCATACTCGAAGGGCAAAAACTAAAACCATTTCCCCTAAGAACAGAAACAAGACAGGGATGCCCAACTCACCACTCCTGATTGACATAGTACTGGAAGTATTAACTATTACAATTAGAAAAGAAGAAGAAATAAAAGGCATCCAAATTGGAAAAGAAGTAAAGCTGTCCTTATTTGCAGATGACATGATACTGTACATAAAAAAAAAAAAAACACCTCCATCAAAAAACTAATAGACTTAATAAATGAATTCGGCAATGTAGCAGGATACAAAATTAATGCCAAGAAATCTATGGCATTTCTACACACTAATAGTGAACTTACAGAAAGAGAGACTAAAAAAGCAATCTCATTTACCATCACACCAAAAAAATTAAGATACCTAAGAATAAACTGAACTAAGGAGGTAAAAGATCTATAAGCAGAAAACTACAGGACACTGAACAAAGAGATAGAGGAAGACGAAAACAGATGGAAGAGCATACCATGTTCATGAATTGGGAGAATCAACATCATTAAAATGTCCATACTACCCAAAGCAATTTATAGATTCAATGCATTACCCATTAAACCCAACAACATATTTCACAGACCTACAAAGAACTCTGCAAAGATTCACTTGGAACAAAAAAAGACAGCGAATAGCCACAGCAATCCTAAGAAAGAAGAATAAAGTAGGTGGGATCTCAAAACCAAATCTCAAACTGTATTACAAAGCACTATTCTCAAAACAGCCTGGTACTAGCACAAGAACAGACACATGGACCAATGGAATAGAATAGAGAATGCAGATATCAACCCAAACCACTATGTTCAATTAATATTTAACAAAAGAGGCATGAACATACAATGAAGTCAAGATAGTCTCTTCAATAAATGGTTTTGGGAAAATTGGACAGATACATGCAAAAAAATGAAACTAGACCCACCAACTTATACCATACACAAAAATAAACTCCAAATGAATACTGGATTTAAACATAAGACGGGTAACCATAAAAATACTAGAGGAATCCACAGGCAGCACAATCTCAGACATATGCCAAAGAAACTTCTTCACTGATACTGCTCCAAGGGTAATGGAAGCCAGAGAGAAAATAAATGGGACTACATCAAAATACAAAGCTTTTGCACAGCAAGAGAAACCATCAACAAAACAACAAGAAAGCCCACTGTATGGGAGAACATGTTTGCAGATGTTATCACTGATAAAGGTTTAATCTCCAATATCTACAGCGAATTTATACAACTTAATAAAAGGGAGATAAACGCCAGAATCGGTTTGGCTCAGTGGATAGAGTGTTGGCCTGCGGACTAAAAGGTCCCAGGTTCGATTCCAGTCAAGGGCCTGTACCTTGGTTGTGGCACATCCCCAGTAGGGGGTGTGCAGGAGGCAGGTGATCGATGTTTCTCATCGAAGTTTCTAGCTCTCTATCCCTCTCCCTTCCTCTCTATACAAAATCAACTATATATATATGTAAAAGGAATTCTAATTTGACTCAGCAATCTCACTCATAGGAATATATCCTAAGAAACTAGAAACACCAATCAGAAAGGATTTATGCACCCCAGTGTTCATAGCAGCACAATTTTCAATAGCTACAATTTGGAAAAAGCCTAGCTGCCCATTAGCAGATGACTGGATCAGAAAACTATGGTACATCTACACAATGGAAGATGACTGGATCAGAAAACTATGGTACATCTACACAATGGAATTCTTTTTTTATGCTGCCATAAAAAAAAGAAGGAATTCTTACCATTTGCAGCAACCTGGATGGAAATGGAGAGCATTACGCTAAGTGAAATAAGCCAGTCAATGAAAGAAAAATACCACATGATCTCACTCATTTATGGATAATAAAGAACACTATAAACTGATGAATATAAACAAAAATACAGAGGCAGTAAAACATCAAACAGACTGTCCAATTACAGCTGGAAAGTTAGGGAGGAGTGGGGTACATAAGAGATCAACCAAAGGACTAGTTTGCATTCATATAAGCATAACTAATGGACACAAGACACTGGGGGATTAGGGTATGAATGGGAGTGGGGGGGAAACAATGGGAAGATATGTATACACGTAATACATTAATAAAAAATTTTAAATTATAAATAAATAAATAATAAGTTGAAAAAAAATAAAAATAAAAGACAGATGGGACATCATCCAGAACCACAGGAAAGTTGGCTGAGTTGAAATTTTTCAACTAGAAGGAAAGAGAGGCTCACGGAGACTCAGAGGAGCTGCAAAAAGCTGAGGTACAGAGACGCACAAGTGGAGAGAGCAGGCGGCAGAGTGCCTGGCTGGCTTCCTCTGGCAGGAGGGAGACGGAGACTCCAAACTGCACTGAACCCCTTATCCTAAGGCATTGAACCCCAGTTCCGGGCGAGACTCGTATGGGGCGAGTCTGGACTGTAAAAAGGGAGGAGTGCACAGAAATTAGGGGAGCTACAAAAGGGCAGAGATCAGGGGACGCGCACACCCCTGCGCACAGAAGATGGACTGCTGATTGTGCCTCTGGTTTTCTCTAGTGGGCGGGAGACAGAGCCTCCCAACGGCGCCACTTCTAACTGCACTGAACCCGTTTTGGGAGAGACCTTGGAGACCCAGACTCATAAGGGTCCTAGAGCACAAGGGAACCGGAAAGGCAGAGGTTTAGAAACATGTGCATTCGTGCGCACAGAGACGGCTGCAGCGATTACCAAAAGACACTTGAGACCCAGGGGTCAAGTAAGGTAGGGCTGACTGGAAGCCAAGGCCTTCTGCTAAGCCCTGAGACTCCACCCCATCCAAGCGCAACAAAGAGGCTTTTGCAGTTTTTGCAAGTCTTGTATCATAAGGCTGATTCCAATACAGAAGTTCTCCCGGCATAGTGAAAATGCAGAGACAAAGGAACAGATCACAAACAAAAGAAATGGAGAAAAACAAACAACTGGATATAGAGTTCAAAACCACGTTTATAAGGTTTTTCAAGCATTTCCTAAAAAAGTAGGATAAATTTAGCAAGACTCAAGAGGAGATGAAAAAAGATCAACTAGAGATTAAACATACACTGACTGAAATAAAAAATATTATACAGAGACCTAACAGCAGACTAGAGGAATGAAAGAATCAAGTCAAAGACTGGAAATACAAAGAAGCTTTCACTCAACTGGAAAAGCAAGAAGAAAAAAGAATCCAAAAATGTGAAGACAGGGTAAGGAACCTCTGGAACAACTTTAAGCGTACCAACATCAGAATTATGGGGGTGCCAGAAGAAGAGAAAGAGCAAGATACTGAAAAGCTATTTGAAGAAATAATGACTGAAAACTTCCCCCACCTGGTGAACGAAATAGACTTGTGAGTCTAAGAAGCACACAGAACCCCAAATAAAAGGAATCCAGAGAGGACCACACTAAGACACATCATAATTAAAATACCAAGAGCAAAAGACAGAGAGAGAATATTAAAAGCAGCAAGAGAAAAATAGTTACTTACCTACTACAAGGGAGCACCCATACGATTGTCAGCTGCTTTCTCAACAGAAACTATGCAGGCCAAACGGAAGTGGCAAGAAATATTCAAAATAGCAAGAACCTACAACCGAGATTACTCTACCCAGCAAAGCTATCATTCAGAATTGAAGGATGAATAAAGAGCTTCACAGATAAGAAAAAGCTAAAGGAGTTCATCAACACCAAACCAGTATTATATGAAATGCTGAAAGGTAGTCTTTAAGAAGAGGAAGAAAAAGAAAAAGGTAAAGATAACAACAAATATATATCTATCAACAAGTGAATCTAAAAATTAAGTGAATTAAAAATCTGATGAACAGAATAAACTGGTGAATATAATAGAATCAGGAACATAGAACGCGAGTGGACTGAATTCTCGGGGGAAAGGAGTGAGGGGGGTGCAGGGAATGACTGGGCAAAAATTATACACCTATGGATGAGGACAATGCGGGTGGAGGTAAGGGTAGAGGGAGGGGTGAGAGCTGGGTAGAGGAGAGCTAGGGGTGGGGGGAAGAGAAACAAATGTAATAATCTGAACAATAAAGATTTATTAAATAAAAAAGAAATTAATTTACTATGAAGCATAGTTATAGACCTTTGAAAACAATGTTTCTTGCACCTCAATGGTCATATAAAATAAATTTTAAGATTTTTTTTTAAAGGATTGTCAGACTATGATCAATTAGCACTTTTAAGTGTTATCTATGTGAATTATTTCTTTGATATAAGTGGGACTTGCCATATGCTTCTTTTTTTTTTTTTAATTTCAGAGAGAAAGAGAGAAGGAGAGAGAGACAAAAACATCAACAATAAGGTAGAATCACTGATCGGCTGCCTCCTGGCCACTCCCTACCGGGAATGATGCCTGCAACCCCAACGTATACCCTGACTGGGAACTGAACAAGTGACTTTCTGGTTCATAGGTTGAAACTCAACCACTGAGCCACAATAGCTGGGTTCTCTCTCTCTCTTAATTAAAAAGAAAAAAGTGTGTCCTCAGATGAGGATTTAAAAAAAAAAACACATTTAAAATAAAAACTCAAAGCTTAGTTGTGTGTAGTGTGAACTCTCCCACATACTTTTGACCCAGCTACTCCGAGCCCCTTTCCACAAGCAGCCAATGCTATTCAGATACATTTTGTGCCAGAGAATTCCTGACACACAATTTTTACACAAATGATACCATGTTAAACACCCAGTTCTGTACAAAAGTTCTTTCAACAATACATATTTGAAATCATCTTATCAATATGACAATCTTTGGATTTTATAGATTCAGTATCCCACGTATAGATTCTACTTAATGTATTTAACCAGCCCTCTTTGTATTGACATTTGGTTTTAGTCTTTATTTTTGTTATAATAATTCTGCCTAGGAATCATGATGTCATTTGGGGTCAATTCTTAAAGTAAAATTTCCAATATTGATAAGTACTGCCAAATTAGTCAAACTGCTCTCCAATAATAATATGAGAATGTTTCCACAGCCTTCCAACCCATTTTCAATGCAGTTTTAATCACAATTCCCTTTACTATGACCTTCTACTTTTTCTTATATTTATGATCCCTTTTTATTTCCTTATCTGAAGTATCAGAGCATTCCTTTTACCACGTTTAAATAAGACTAATCTTTTTCATACTCTTTTAAATGTTCTTTATGAAGAAAAACTAGCCATGTATCTGCTAAATGCAATGTTTTTATCCAGTTGGTGATCTGTTTTCTTATCTTTGCCTATGGTAGCTTACATCATGCAAAAAAGATTACTTTGATGTAGTCAAAACTGTCAATTTTTTCTTGTATGCCTTCTGCATTTTCTCATATTCTTAAAAAGCCACTCTCAGATTATATAATTCTTCTTCCATGATCTCTTCTATTCAGATGGCTTCATTTTTTTTTATATTTAAATCTTTGAACCTAGTCTAAAGTATAAGGTATAGATTAAATTTTTTTCCAGATGTCTATTTAGTTGTCACTAAATCATAGAAAGAATCCACTTTTTCTAATGATCTAAAATGCCATTTTTAAAATACACTAAATTTCTAGATACATTTAGAGTACCTAATTTGTTCACTTTTCTGCTATCTATTTATAACTAATACCACAATGTATTAACTACTGCATATTAGAATTAGCTTTCAATCTGGTAGGACTAGTCCTCTCTTTTAGTACTATTCTTTTTCAGAATTTTTCTGAATTAAAAAAATTTTTATTGAATTTATTAGGGTGACATTGGTAAATAAATCTATATATGTTTTGAGTGTACAATTTTATAATACATCATCTGTATATTGTAGTGTGTTTACCACCAAAAGTCAAGTCTCCTGTAGCCATTTATCCTCCTTTTACTTCCCCCTATATCCCTTCCCCTCTGGTAATCACCATACATACTATTGTTTCTATGAGTTGTTTTATTCTTTGCTAAATTCCTTCACCTTTTTCACCCAGTCCTCTAACCCCCTTCCCTATGACAGATGTCATTCTGTTCTCTGTATCTATTAGTCTGTTTCCATTTTGTTTGTTAGCTTATTTTATTCATTAGATTCCATATATAAGTAGAATCTGCATTGAAAATGTGTTGAAAGGCTATGGAAAACATTCTCATATTATTACTAGAGGGCAGTTTGATTAATCTGGCAATATGTATCAATGCTGCAAATTTTACATTAAGAATTGAACCAAAATGACATTATGTTTCCTAGGCAGAATTACTTATTATTATAACAAAAATAAAGACAAAAACCCAATGTCCATCCAAATCATGATATTGTCTTTCTCTGACTGGCTTATGTCACTTAGCATAATACTCTCCAAGTCCTTGCATGCTGTTCCAAAAGGTAATATTTCCTTTTTTATAGCTGGATAGTATTCCACTGTGTAACTATACCACAGCTTTTTTATCTACTCATCTACAGATGGGTACTTGGGCTGCTTCTAAACCTTGGCTATATAAACAATGCTAACTGAACAGAGGGATGCATTTCTGGATTTTTAAAAGCTTGGCTATCAAAATGCTTTCAATTAAAACACACCTTCAAGTATAAAATGCACCCTGATTTAAAAGGGGTAAAATGTGAACAAATTTATCTTTTATAATCAAAAATGATAGCAATAAGTTTCATCCTTTGGTAAGAAAAAAAACCAGAAATGATTATGTCATGACTCAAATTAATAGGATTTTTATCTGAAACTGGTTCTTGATTTTTAAAAAAAATTATCATATTCATTAGCCTACCTTCATAGTCTATGTAGCATTTAGTATCCTGAATAGAACATTAAAAGTGGGAAAATTTATCATCTTCTAAATCTTTTAATCTAGAGGTCTTCCCTCCAATATCTAATTGTTTGAAGAACCTGGGTTGCTTGACCTGTAGAATTTTCCAGAGTGGATTTTGTTCAAGATGCAATTTAACATGGCCCTGCCCTCGCAGCAGCAGCAGCCGCTGGGGCTTTATCCAAAAAGACGTCCGGAAGACATCCAGTCTAATTAGCATATTATCCTTTTATTAGAATAGATTATTGTATTATTTTTTTCCATAGTTACAATGGTACACCTACTTTTGCCCCACTCTGTATATTGTATGTTGGTTATATAGGCAACAGATAACTTGTCTTTTTAGTTAACAGGTCTTTAGGCTGAAAGGAAATTTGCTTAAGGGAGCTATATCTCAGGAGTCACATTCACATCCAAAATGTCTTATTTGCAGAGGAATCTGATTTCGATGACAAGACTGTGGTGCTGTGATGGGATCAGATTTAAAAGTTTTGAAGAAGGTTGTGAATGTATTTGCAAATTGTAAAGGCAGGCAATATTATCCAAAAATGACAGCAATAGTATTTCCTGTACTATATGCTCTTCCAGAATCCAGCTATTCCTCCAGAGTTCTACTACCCTTCCTTTGAACAAAGCCAGGACTTGGTTATTAATTTACTAATAAAGGGCACTGAAAATGCTGCTGTGTGATTTCGATGACTAGAACATAAAGGGGATAGGGGATACAGTTTCTGCCAACTTTCATCACATTTGCTCTTGGAACCCAGCAACCTAACTGTGAGGAAGTCTAGACACACATAATGGATGTGTAGGTGTTCCAGCCAACAGCCCCAGCAGAGGTTATCAGCTACAGCCAGTATTAATTGCCAGACACAAGAATGAGGAGGTGTGAGATGACTCCATTCCCAGCCACTGCCTGACTATAACCTCATAAGAGCCACTGAGTCCAGCTGAGCCCAGGCAACCCCCAGAACTTAGACAATAAATAAATGTTATGTCTCTATGTGTCTCTCTCTCACATCAATGTTATTTTACCCCAAGCTCAGGATAGTTTATGCAGCAATAGCTAATCAGAATACTATCTTTATGAATTCATGAATTCAAACACTTTTGGTGGATTTTAACCAATTGTAATTATTTATCCTTTTAAAAACTTAAATTGTCCCATCTTTGATCAATTAATGCCACTTCTATATATATATATATATATATATATATATATATATATATTTCTTTTTATATTAATTATGTATGTGTTTATGTGTGTGTTGTACATACTATCTAATAAAGGGGTAATATGCAAATTAACCGTCACTCTGCCACAAAGAAGGCGGCACCCAGTCCTCTCAGCCCCACCAGAGTCCCCCAGTCCAGGGGGGGGGGGGGGGGGGGGGGGGGCCAGCCGGGGGAATGGGCAGCTGCTGAGAGCAGATAGGCCTCTAGGCCACAGAGAGCCTCTGGGCAGCGGGAGCAGAGCAATCAGGCCCCACAGAGAGCTATTGGTGCACAGATTTGTGTACAGGGCTACTACAGTGTGTGTGTGTGTGTGTGTGTATTATATAGATAC
>JAAGEH010000041.1:13742364-13855757 GCA_011751065.1 Lasiurus cinereus | reverse complement strand
TATCATAAAATTCACTTACAAAAGTCATTATTTTTACCTGGATGCTGTGGCTCAGTTGCTTGAGAATGGCCCCATTGACCAAGAGGCCACCAGCTGGGTCCCAGCCAGTTGCTCAGTGGTGAGAGTGTTGGCCAGCAGACCAAAGGGTGGCAGGTTCGATTCCCAATCAAGACAAGTACTCAGTTGCAGGTTCAATACCTGCCGGTTGGGGAGTATGCAAGAGGCAACCAGTCTATGTCTCTCTCTCTCACATCAATGTTTCTTTCTCTCTCTCCTCCCCACACTCCACCACCCCGCCGCCAAATTCCTTCCTCCCACTCTCTCTCTAAATATCAATGGAAAAATATATTCTCAGGTAAGGATTAAAAAAACAGTTAAAAAAGAGGTCCACTGGATTCCAGGTCAGGGCACATGCCAGGATGCAGGCTCAATCACCAGTAGGGAGTGTCCAGGAGGCAGCCAACCAATTTCTACCTCTCTCCTTCTTCCATCTGTTCTCTCTTAAAAATAAACTTTTTTTTCAAGTCACAGTTTTAAAGTGTACTTTCAGTATATTCGTACTGCTGTGCAACAATCAAAACCTCTAGTTCTAGAACATTTTCATCACTCCAAAAGGAAATTCCTGTGCCAACTACATAGTCTCTCCATTTTCTCCTCTGACAATCACTAGATCTACTTTCTGGTTCTATAGATTTGACTATTTTGGATATTTTGTATAAATAAAATCATATTTGTGCATGGCTTCTTTCACTTGGCATAATGTTTTCAATGTTTATCCTGTTATGACATATATCCTGCATATAGATGTACTTAATTTATTTTATGGCTCAACGTAGTATTTCATCATACATATATAACAAATTTTGTTTATCCAGACATCAGTTGGATATTTGGGGTATCTCCATCTTTTGGCTACTGTGAACAGTGCTATGAACATTCATCTGCAAGTTTTTGTTTGATCACTTATCTTCAATTCTTTTGGGTAAAACTGCAGGGTCATGGTAATTCTATGTTTAATTGCATACTATTTTACATTCCCCAGCAGTGTATGAGGGTTCCAATTTCTCCACATCCTCACCAACACTTGCTCATCACCCAGTGAGTGCACCTTCTGATGTGCTTGTTGATAAACGTCTATAAACATAGTGGCAAAAGCTACAAAGTAAAACAAAAGTAGGGCAATAGGAGAGAGTAGTTAGGTCTGTTTTAGATAGGGAAGATCTTTCTGAAGGAAAGGTGATATCTGAGGAAATAACTGAATGAAGGAAGTAAGCTAAACAAAGATGTGTGGGAAGACTTCAGGGCAAAAGAAACAGCAAAAGAAAAGGCAACGAGGTATGTGCTGGATATGCCAGAAAAACAGACTGAGTGCCGAAACCAGTTTGGCTCAGTGGATAGAGCATTGGCCTGCGGACTGAAAGATCCCAGGTTCGATTCCGGTCAAAGGCATGTATCTGGTTGCGGGCACATCCCCAGTAGGGGGCGTGCAGGAGGCGGCTGATCGATGTCTCTCACCGATGTTTCTCTCTATCCCTCTCCCTTCCTCTCTGTAAAAAAATCAATAAAATATATATATATGTGTGTATATATATATATATATGTATAAAGACTGAGTCAAAGTAGAAAAATGAGATATCCAAAGAGCCAGATCATGAAGGGCCTAGTGGGTATAAAGAGTTTAAGTTTTATTCTGAATATGATGAGATGTCATTACAGAGCATGGAATGATCTATATGTTTAAAAGGGGGGGGAAAGCCTAGCCCTGGCCGATTTGGCCTGCAGATGAAGGGTCACAGATTTGATTCCTGGTCAAGGACACATACCTCAGTTGCAGGTTCTATCCCTGGCCCCAGTCTGGCAACTAGTCAATGTGTCTCTCTCACATGGAAGTCTGTCTGTCTCTCTCTCTCCTCCCCTCCTCCTTTCTCCCTTCCCCTCTCTCTCTAAAGATCAATGGAAAAAAATATACTCAGGTGAGAATTTTTTTTAAAAAGCCTTTATTAACTAGTATGTAAAGAACTGACTCTAGGGGGGGGGCAATAGTAAAAGCAGGAAGACATTTAAGATGTTTGATAAAGTGGAAAGAATTTTGACAAGTGGTTATAAAGTTGACAAAATCAAATAAATTTTTTAAATTGGGATACAAAGATCAAAAGAGGCTGCAGACGCATCTGCTTAGGGATTAAAGTTCTGAGAACTGATGTAATCCCAAGTAATAGCATATAAAGAGATGGAATAAGATATCACTACACACGTATCAGAATGACCAAAATCCTGAACACTGACACAACAAATGCTGGCAATGAGGTGGAACAACAAATGCTGGCAATGAGGTGGAGCAACAAGAACTCTCTTTCACTGGTCCTGGGAATGCAAAATGATATAGACACTTTAGAAGATAGTTTAGAAGTTTCTTACAACACTAAACATACCTTAACCATACAATCCAGCAATTACACTCCCTGGTATTTACCCAAAGGAACTGAAACCATGTCCACACAAAAACCTGCACAGGAATGTTTAGAGCAACTTTATTTATAATTGACAAAACTTGGAAGAAACCATGTCCTTCAGTAGGTGAAAGGATAAACTGTGGTATATCCAGACAATGGAATATTATTCAGGGTTAAAAATAAACAAGCTATCAAGCCATGGAAAAACCTTAAATGCATATTACTAAGTGAAAGAAGTCAATATTCACTGTATGATTTCATCTAGATGACATTCTAAAAAAGGCAAAACTATGGAGTCAGTAAAAAGAACGGTGGTTCCCTGCCCAGCCAGCATGGTTCAGTGGTTGAGCATCTACCTATGAACCAGGAGGTCACAATTCAATTCCTGAGAAAGGTACATGCCCGAATTTTGGGCTCAAATCCCAGTAGAGGGCATGCAGTAGATAGCCAAAGATTCTTTCTCATCACTGATATTTTTATCTCTCTCTCCTTCTCCCTTCCTCTCTGAAATCAATAAAAATATATTTTTTTAAAATCAGTGGTTCCCAGGGCAAGGGGCTTAGGGTAGGAGAGTGATAAATAGGTAGAAGACAGGATTTTAGGAGAATGAAAATACACTCTATCATGCCACAATGACGGATAATGTCATTATATATTTGTTCAAACTCTCAGAATGTACACCAAAAGTAAACCCTAATATAAACTATGGAGTTTAGGTGATTATGATATGCCAATGTAGTTTCATCAGTTGTAATGAAGTACCACTTTGGTAGAGGATGTTCATAATAGAGAGAGGGAATGGAATGCATATGTGGAGACCTGGGGTTTATGGGAAATGTCTATACTCTCCCCTCAATTCTTCTGTGAACCTAAAACTAGTCTAATAAATTAAATCTTAAGTTAAGTAAAAAGAGAGACAGAGAAAGAACAAATGAACCTTGGGAGTATACTTAGAGGTACATGAAAGCAGCATACTCAACAAAGGAAAATAGGGATGAGAGAGGGTAAGATGCTCCCAAAGATATTACATAGAAAAGCTAAGAGTTAAAATAGTTTGACAAAGCAACCGCATAAAATGCTACCAAATGATTGAGGAAATAGTAAATAAATGAATTTTATATAGTAATTTGTTTTAAAAAATCTTGTAAGATAGCAATTTTAGGAAGGTAAGAAATCTTGTTGCAATCCAGAAAAGTGTTTATATTTTAGTATGAAGTCTTAATCTGTTTTCTTCTCATTTCCTAAATGGGAACCCAATAAGTGGGAAACATTTTAGGAAAGGCAAAGGGAGCTGAAACCAGTTTGGCTCAGTGGATAGAGCATCGGCCTGTGGACTCAAGGGTCCCGGGTTCCATTAAGGTCAAGGGCATATATCTTGGTTTCGGGCACATCCCCAGTAGGGGGTATGCAGGAGGCAGCTAATTGATATTTCTCTCTCATTGATGTTTCTAGCTCTCTATCCCTCTCCCTTCCTCTCTGTGAAAAATCAATAAAATATATTTTAAAAAAAGAAAGAAAGAAAGGCAAAGAGAAAAACACACACATAATTTTGGACTTCAGGGCAGAGGGGACAGATCAGTGACAACCATGATGTAATCTGAGCACAGAATAAGGAAAAGTGTGCCATGAAAGGAGGGCTCCTAAGACTAACTTTTAACAATTATGCCCTGAGAGGGAGCTCTACTTTCTTCATCCTCCCGGCCCCACTTGGGTACTATGTTAGGAGGGACTCAAAAGTGGCCCCCTTGCCAAAACCGGTTTGGCTCAGTGGATAGAGCGTCGGCCTGCGAACTGAAAGGTCCCAGGTTTGATTCCGGTCAAGGGCATGTACCTTGCTTGCGGGCACATCTCCACAGTGGGGCGTGCAGGAGGCGGCTGACCGATGTCTCTCTCTCATCGATGTTTCTAACTCTCTATCCCTCTCCCTTCCTCTCTGTAAAAAAATCAATAAAATATTTATAAAAAAAAAAAAGTGGCCCCCTTGATCTCCACCCCTTGCTGTTAAGACTAGGATGGGCAAAGGGAATTTTGCAGATGCCACTCAGGTTACTAATCAGTTGATTGGAATTAATCTAAAGGGAGGTTTTAACAGGTGAGCCTGGCCTAATAATAGAAACCTTTTAAATTGTGGTCTAGAGATCAGAAATGGAAGTTAAGAGAGATTTTTGTAGTCAACGAGAGAAGCTCCTGATAGCCTGCCAGATAGCAAACATTTTATTTGAACTGTCTCTGAGGATCTTGCAGTAAGCAACTTCAAGCAGCCTCTCTAGGAGAGGCTAGGTGAGAGCTAGCAAGAAAAGAGGGACTTCAGTCCTACAGTTGCAAGGGTCTAAATAAATGCTGCCAACAAACTGCATGAGCTTGAAAGAGAACCCTGAACTCCAAATGAGAAATACAGAAGAGCCAACACCTTGACTATAGCCTTGTGTGACTCTGAGCAGAGAACCCCAAATCCCGAAACTGTAAGATAATCAATGGGTGTTGTTTTAAGCTAATAAATTTGTGGTATTTGTAATGTAGCAATAGAAAACTAATATACAGACACACACGCAAAAGAAAAAAATACAGACACCATTTTCCTTGGAAGTCAACGAGACGCTCCTGCTAGCCTGGAAGATGCTGCTTCTCCTATCCTGACCACGAGCAGGGAGATAAGCAAACTTGAGGGGATAAAGTTTGACTTCTATGGATGTTATTCTATTACTGCTTGAATCACAGTGCCTGTTTTACAATATAACATTTTGTCAAAATATCAATATTGTGAAAATTGTGCTCAATGGAAATAGGTTTCCTTTTTAATTTTAGAAAGTTACTTTGATAATTATGACGAAATAAAAGTAACTGGGTATCTAAGCTCCTTGGGTATCTGCCAAAGTAGTTTCAGCACCTGGGAGACTCAGAACCCCAGGCTAATCTCAGAAATGAGCACAAGGTCATGACTCCTATCTTTCCTCAGGTACCGAGAGTTGGAACTTCATAAACTACAATCTTTTCTTTTGGTTTAGATTTAAGAATAGCTCAGAGGTGGGACAAGATATCACTCAGGGACGAAAATAAGTCCCTCTTGAAAAATCACAACCTTGACTCAGAAAACTCAGGACTCTTACAGTACAAGCACCTCCTCATTTAAAAATGCAACAAGCCAAGGCTCTGCTCCGCATTTCCTGCTGGGAACTGTAGTTCTCCCCTCGACCTTCAACCACCATCACACGCACAACCGGCGACCCAGGCGCCAGGAGCCACGATTGGTCCTTGAATGGGACAGCGCAGGGCTGATTGGACGACACGTCCCGAAGCCGAGCCTCCAGCCCTGTGCCCGCCTCTCCGCCACCTTCTCTTTCCACACCCCATCCGGCTTCAGCAATAACTCTCAAAGCATCCCTGCCCAGCGAATTCCCGAATTAACTGCCTGACGGGCCCGCCTAAGACTCTCGCGATGAGGGCGGCCTTGAGACACGCCTCAGTCCCGAGGCCGCGGCCGAGCGAAAGCCTCCCCCATTTTCCGTTGTCTGCCCTTAAGTCCGCTTCATCACGCGCTCTCTCCGGCGCCTCGCGCTCACCTGGGCGGCGGAGGTCACGCCAGATAAGTGACAGACCCGTAGCATCTCGGACAGGTGGACAGCGCTGCTAGTATACGCTGGAGCTGCGGGAGCGGCGCGAGTTGGAGAGAGTCGGCGTGCGTGCGTGTGTGCGTGCGTCCGCGTCGCCTCCCTGCGCCGGCGCACCGGAGGGCACCAACGCCACTGCGCACGCGTAGCCTCCTTTCCCGGCAGCTCTAAGTGGGTGGGCCCTCCCTTGGCGGAAAGAACGATTTATTTTTCCGGGTCGCGCTTTGGGTTCTGGTCAGCACCCCGAGTCCGGGGTTACTAGGTGAACGGGAGGCTGGGAAGGGCATCTGAAACTCAGGCTTCGATCCTCTCGGAAAACGAATAGGCGTGACTACGGAGAATTCAGCAAGAGAGCATCTCAGCCGTTTCTGTCTGACGGATATTTCGCAGATAGGAATCGACGTGGCCAAATCGGTGTTGTCTTGGCTGGAGGCATTGGTTTCGTTTGACCGTTCTTTTGGAGCCTTCCTGATTGCGGGAGACTGGGTGAAGGAACCCTGGAGAGACCTTTGTGCGTAATATATCGTTCACGTGACAACTAGCAGAGTGGGGGATGGGAACCCAGGTTCTTCAGGTTCATGGCTTCTACCGCTTCCAGATTAAACAGCGCAAGTTTTTAGTTTAGAAGGATAATTTGGCCGCAACCTGTAGTATGGATTGGGAAGATGAGGTCAAAGTATTCCACTGTGGAATACTTTGGTAACAAATATTGAACACAGTGTTCAATACTATTAGTACAATATCACAGGAACGAAATAACTGTATATCAATTGTGCTTACAAAGTACTTTCAAGTCTTAACTAGGTAATTTATTATAGTATGATGTTCTCCCTAGAGGTATACAAGGTTACTAATTCCATATGAAAAATGGAAAAATAGATTTGAAAATTAACTAAATTTATATAATTACTTAATTTTGTATATGTTCGATGTAATTACACTCTCCATATCACCATCACCTAATGGCCTCCAGAACAGTCTATCTTAGTAATTTTAGCAATTAATCTGCTTTCCCCACCCCATTTCTGCCCAGCGTTGTCATGTTGAAAGATGCCACTGTGAAGACTTTGGTAATATCTAGGCCATAAACCTCTCATTACCAATAAGCAAATTCAGTCTGCTCTAGCCATGGATGCCTGAACATCATTAGCAACTTTAGCTTCAAGATCTCAAATTTCAAAATTATTTTCAGAGGCCCTCTGCACGAAATTGGTGCACTGGTAGGGTCCCTAGTGCCTGTGGGTGGGGTACTCCCTTCCTCTGGCCATGGGCCCCCCTGATTGAACTCCCAGACAATTTGCATACTATGCTTTTATTATATAGGATAATTTCCTAATCTCTCATTTAACAAAGCCCTTAATCCTCATTCTCCACTTGCAATTTATGATTGGGGGAGGGGAGTGCTTTAAAATATATTCTCCTAAAGTAACTCAGATTTAAATCACATTCCTGTTCAAAAACTGCAATGACTCCCACTGCCAATTCCAAGAGCCTTTATGAAATGTCTCAATACTTTTCCAGTGTATGTAGTGTTTCTCAGCTCATAGTGGCCACTATAGGTATGAAATCAAGACAGCAACAAAAGCCCTTGCTGGTTTGGCTCAGTAGGTAGAGCATCAGCCTTGCAGACTGAAGGATTCCAGGTTCAATTCCAGTCAAGGACACGTACCTCCCTGCACTGGTTGGGACTAAGCTGGAGGCAACCAATAGATGTGTCCTCTCTCCAATGTTTCTCTCTGTCTCTCTCTCTTCCCCTTCCACTCTCTCTAAAAATCGTTGGAAAACATGTCTTTGAGTGAGGATTAAAAAAAAACAAAAAACAGAACTGTAAAGACAGCAACAATAGCAGTCCAAGCTCATCACCCATTTAGATGCCCTATAACCCAGAGAAACTGAAGGATAACCATTTCAGTGGTTCTCAAAAGAGTAATCTGGGACCCCTGGGGGAGCCTCAGACCTTTTCAGAAAGATTTTCAGACCTTTCCATAAAGTGAAAACTACCTTCATAATATTAAGGTTATTTGCTGTTTTCATTATCTTGTAGAGTTATCCAGATAACACAATAGATTGAATGCATAGGGAAATTTCAGAATTCATCTTTCTATTAATCCAGACATTAAAGAGATTTGCAAAAAGTTTAATGCCACTCACTACTCTTTTTGTAAATCTTGGAATAGTTATTTTTCATTAAAAATGTATTAACATGTTAAAGGTTTGTTATTGTTGTTTTAAAATAATGTGTATTAGGCAGAATAATTATCCCCAAATATGTCCCCACACTTTCATAATCCAAATTGACCATCATTCCAACACACAAGATGCCCACCACAAGATGGCCTGCAGAGGAGGGTAGTTGGGAGGGACCAGGCCTGCAAGGGAGGGCAGTTGAGGGCAACCAGGCCTACAGGGGAAGACAGTTGAGGGGGACCCAGGCCTGCAGGGGAGAGCAATTGGGGGTAGACTCAGGCCTGCAGGGGAGGGCAGTTGGGGGAGACCAGGCCAGCAGAGGAGGGCAGTTGAGGGGGAACAGGCCAGCAGAGGAGGGCAGTTGGGAGTGACCAGGCCATCAGGGGAGAGCAGTTAGGGGTGACTGGGACAGCAGGGAAAGGCAGTTAGGGGCAATCAGGCCAGCAAGAGAGGGCAGTTGGGGGCAATTGGGCCAGCAAGGGAGCAGTTAAGCATCAATCAGGCTGGCAGGGGAGTGGTTAGGGGGTGATCACGCTGGCAGGAAGAAGTGGTTAGGGGCAGACAGGCAGGCAGGTGAGCGGTTGGGATCCAGCAGTCCTGGATTGTGAGAGGGATCCCAGATTGGAGAGGGTGCAGGCTGGGCTGAGGGAAACACACTCCCAACCCCTATGCATGATTTTCATGCACCGGGCCTCTAGTGTGAATATATTACCTTAAATTACAAAAAATTTTTTTGCAAGTGTGATTAAGTTAAGAATCTTGAGATATGGGAACTATCCTGGGTTATCTGTGTTGGTTCAATGTAATTGCATAGGAACTGATGAGTGAAAAAGAGGGGCAAGAGGGTCACTCAAAAAGATGTGACAATGCACACAGAAGTAAGAGTGATGCAGTTACTAGCTTTGAAGATGGAAGGAGGCCACAAGCCAAGGAATATAGCCACCCTCTAGAAACTGGAAAAAGCAAGGAAACATATTCTCTCCTAGAGCCTTTAGGAACACAACCCTAGAGACCTTGATTTTAACCTGTGAAACCCATTTTGGACATCTGGCCTACAGAATTATAAAATAGTAAGCTTGTATTATTTTAAGCACTAAATTTGGGTAATTTGTTATAACAGCAATAGGAAACTAATACCATAAGAATTTTTAATTTTTTCCATTTCAATTTTCTATAGAGTAAATACTAATGGATATATTAATCCATAGAATTAAAAGCTCTTTGGGATGCTCAATTTTTTAATTTTTATTTTGTTAATCCTCACCCAAAGATATTTTTCCATTGACTTTTTTAAAAATATAATTTTATTGATTTCAGAGAGGGAGAGAGAGATGGAAACATCAATGATGGATCATTGATTGGCTTCCTCCTGTACACCGTGCATTGGGGATCAAACCCATAATCTGGGCATATGGCCTGACTGGGAATTGAACCCATGACCCGCTGATTCATAGGTGGATGCTCAACCATTGAGCACACCAGCCGGGCTTTTTCCACTGACTTGCAAAGATAGTGGAAAGGAGGAAGAGAGGTTTCCACGTGAGAGAGACATTGATTGATTGCCTCCTGCACTCAAGATCAAGCTTGTAACTTTGGTACGTGTCCTTGTGCCCTTGACAGGAATTGAACTTTCAGTCTGCAGGCCTATGCTCTTACCCACTGAGCCAAACCAGCCAGGCAAGGATCCTTAATTTTTAAGCATGCAAAGAGGTTTAAAACCAAAAAGTTTGAGATTCATTGCTCTAAATAAATCCTGTCTGTGTATCTTGACTTTCTCTTACCCTATCCCTTGGTGTTCTTACTGCCAAAAATGACCTTGCCCTTGTTGAAATCCTCCCCAATCTTTAAGAACCATGTTGTTCTACATCCTCATCCCTAATCATCCCAACCATAAATCTCTTTTCCTTAACTTTGAACCTCCCCTATGAGTCATTTTTCTGCCTTATACTTGTCTCTATTAAAAGTGAACTCCAGTGTTTAATCCTTACCCAAATAGAGTAATAGATTGTATATGCACGGACTATTTTAGGCAACAAGAATGAGAGAGAGGTTCATTGTTTTTTTGTTTTGTTTGTTTGAACGAACACTAAAAAAGACATACAATCACTGATTTTCAGGAATAAAATAAAGAACTGTTCAGGAACTGTAGAATTGTTCAATAAGATTTGAGATGCTGTTCTACCTAATGATAATCAGTGTAATTGATTAGAAAAAAATGTATGTGATATATCCTTAGAATGTTTACATTTATTTGATTATAGTTGACAGTTTTTTAAACTAACTTTAAATTATTAAAAGTAATTTTAAATAATATTGGTATTTCCTATCTACCAGTTTTGTAAGGAAGGTAAGTTTTATTCTATCAAACTTAATAAAATTAGCAAGAAGATTGTTTCAAGTGTCATGTATTTTCTTTTCATCTTCATTGCTGAACGTATTACAGATGTTCCCCTTTTTCTTCCATTAACCCCGTCTAGCCTGCACGCACTGCCCCTCCCCCCCTTTACCACACTATTGCCTATGTTCATGGATTATGTAGATAGGCATACAAATTCTTTGGTTAATCCCTTCTTTACCCCCGCCACCGCCTCTGCCTTCCCTCTAAGATTCCACAGTCTGTTCTATCCTTCTATGTCTCTGGATCGATTTTATTCATCAGTTCATTTTGTTCTTTAGATTCCACATATGAGTGGGTTCATAGCAAATAGTCATGTATTTTATCTTTTAAAATATTTTAAATTGATTTTTACAGAGAGGGAGAGATAGAAACATCCATGAAGGGAAACATGGATTAGCTGCCTCCTCCACGCGCCCCAGAGTGGGGAAGAGGAGGGAGACCGGTGACCTCCCCATGCATGGATCCACGCTCAACCACTGAACCACGCGGCTGGGCTATGTTCTGTATTTTAAATAGATTTTTCAATCAAATGCTCAGTAAAAATTTATTAAGAGCCTACGGTGACGCACAGCCTGACAAGTACAAGACATTCAATCAAAGCTGATCTTGCCCTTTAATTTTTCCCCCTTCTTGACTCCACCTCGTTTTCCTTAACGCCCTTTGCCCTGACTCTGTCAGACTCAATGCGGCCACCGTATCGCGGAGTGGCAAGATGGCGGCTCCTGTTCTTGCAATCGCGGTTAGAGTAGCGTCAGGTCAGTCGGAAAGCAACGAACTCGATTCTTGCCTTCACAGGAGGGGGGATGCGCTGGGTGGAGTGTGTGTTTAGCGTGGGAACAAGCGGAGGGAAGGTGTCTCGGTATTTCAAGGCAGAGGGTTGTCCGGAACCCTTGGACCCCGCGTACCTGCGTGTCCTGAAGTTGGCTTTCTTCCGGGCTCCTAGCCATTCCGCCTTTCTTAGAAAACAAACCAGAAGGACGGAGGGGAAGGGGGCTAGGATCCACCGCTCGCGACCTTTGACCGTGACAGTTATCTAAGTTTTCGGAGCTCGTGAAATGGGGATAATAATGAGCTCCAGCACGCAAAGCGCCTTGATGGTGCCGGCAGAGTGAGGGCTGTGTGTGGAGACTCACAGACGTGCAGGGAACGGGCCGTTTCGTTCACGCAGACACGGCTCGAGGACAGGCTCAAGGACTTCTTGAATGAGAAAGATGACAGGAATGAAAGCAACTTAATTTAGTTGCATAAGGACTTTTGCAAAAAGTTAAATGTACGATTACTGTAAATTACTTTGATAAAAAACACATTAGAGTAAAATACTGTGGAAGAATAGAAATAAAAAAGATGCCTGCCTGGCGTGGCTCAGTGGTTGAGCATCGACCTATGAACCAGGAGGTCACGGTTCCATGTGGGTCAGGGTACATGCCCGGTTGTGGGGTTTTGGGCTCATGTGGAGTGTGCAGGAGGTTGCCGATCAATGATTTATATCTCTCTCCCTCTCTAAAATCAATAAAAGTAAATTTTTTTTAAAGCTACGATGTAAAATTTCTAACTTACATAAGTGTTTACGTGGGTTATTTTTAATTTGTAAACAACAAATAAAAATTTATATAACATATGAATGGCTTAAATGCAGGTCTGCCTGGTTTTGTTGCACTTTGTAGATATTGCTTTTTTAAAAAATATATTTTTTATTGATTTCAGAGAGCAAGGGAGAGGGAGAGGGAGATAGAAACATCAATGTTGAGAGATTATGGGTCACCTCCTGCATGCCCCTACTAGGGATCCAGCCTGCAGCCTGGGCATGTGCTCTGACCGGGAATCAAACCGAGTTCATAGGTAGAGACTCAACCACTAAGCCACTTACATTTAAATGATCTTTAATTTTTTGCAAAAGTCCTTATGCAACTAAATTAATTTTTTTTTCTTTTAAACAAAGTAAAGGTTTGTGATAATTCTGTGTGGAGCAAGTCTATTGGCTCCATTTTTGCAACAGGCACAGATAATGGTTAGTATTTTTTAACAACAAAATATTTTTTAATTAACATATGTATATATTTTTAAGACACCACTGCTTTTGTACACTTAATAGACTATAGTATAATCACCATAACTTTTATATATACTTTTATATATAACTTTTATATCAAAAAATTCATGTGACTTTCTTTATTGTGGTGTTTGCTTTATTGTGGTGATTGGTAATGGAGCCCACAGTGTCTGTAAGGAATGCATAACTCTAAAGCATACATCGGAAAACTGACAGCCAAGAGCCTCTTTTGTATCCCTGTGAGCCTTCCCAGTCAAAGTCTCATTTTGAGCCAAATATAAACACTATTCTCATTATTATTGCCTCGTTGTTGTTTTTTTCTGTAATAGTTTCAGCATCTATTTCTGCATCTTTTTAAATATATTGATTTCAGAGATGAAGAGAGAGGGAGAGAGAAATGTCAATGATGAGAATAGTGGATCGGCTGCCTCCTGCACGCCCCCTACTGGGGACGGAGCCCACAACTTGGGCATGTGCCCTGACCAGAATCCAACTGTGACCTGGTCTATGCTCATTGCTGCTAAATAATAGTCTCTTATGTGACTGCCCCACAATTCTCCATTTTACTATTGATAGGTGTTTGGGTGTTTTCAGTTTGAGACAATTATTTACAAAGCTGATTAACCTTGTGTCCTGCTATATGAGTGCCAGAGTTTCTCTAAGGTGTGTGTGTACATATAAAACTAGCTGTAGAATCGCAGCATCAATGTGTGTGTGTGTGTGTAAATATATTCAGCACTGCCTGCTACTGCCAGTAATGTTCTTATGTAAAGTCACCCCAGCATTGTATTCTTTACATCCTCATCAACAACTAGTATTGTTAGACCTCGAAATTTTTGTGAATCTGATATGTATTTAGTGATATCATTGTGGTTTAAATAGCATTTACCTGATTAGTAATGGCCATTTAAATTTCTTTTATGAAGTACCCACTTAAATATGTTGCCCATTTTTCTTCAGTTGTCTTATTGACTTATAGTTTTTTATATATTCTAGATATGAGAACTTTCTCATGTAATTGTGTTTTCCAATACTTTTCCCACTTTGGCTTGCCTTTTTAGTATATTTAAAGTATCTCTTTTTCTTTTTAGGATTATAGGCTTTATTTTATTTTTATTTTTTAAAATAAATCTTTAGCCAAGACCGGTGTGGCTCAGTGGATAGAGCGTTGGCCTGTGGACTGAAGAGTCTGGGGTTTGATTCTGGTTGGGGGCATGTACCTTGCTTGCTGGCACATCTCGACTGTGGGGCATGCAGGAGGCGGCTGATCGATGTCTCTCATTGATGTTTCTGACTCTCTATCTCTCTCCCTTCCTCTCTGTGAAAAATTAATAAAATATATTTTTTTAAAAATAAATCTTTATTGTTCAAATTATTACATTTGTTTCTCTTCCCCTCCCCCACAGCTCCTCCCTCCATCCAGCTCCCAACCCTCCCTCTACCCTTAACTGCCCCCGCATTATCCTCATCCATAGGTGTATAATTTTTTCCAGTCTCTCCCTGCACCCTCCTCACCTCTTTCCCCCGAAAATTGTCAGTCCACTTGCTTTCTATGCTCCTGATGCTGTTATATTCACCAGTTTATTCTGTTCATCTGATTTTTAATTCACTTAATTTTAGGATTCACTTGATAGATATGTATTTGTTGTTTATAATTTTCATCTTTACCTTTTTCTTCTTCTTCCTCTTCTTAAAGAGTACCTTTCAGCATTTCATATAATACTGGTTTGGTGTTGATGAATTCCTTTAGCTTTTTCTTATCTGTGAAGCTCTTTATCTGCCCTTCAATTCTGAATGATAGCTTTGCTGGGTAGAGTATTCTTGGTTGTAGGTTCTTGCTATTCATCACTTTGAATATTTCTTGCCACTCCCTTCTGGCTTGCATAGTTTCTGTTGAGAAAGCAGCTGACAATCGTATGGGTGCTCCCTTGTAGGTAATTAACTGGTGTTTTTTTTTCTTGCTGCTTTTAAGATTCTCTATCTTTTGCTCTTGGTATTTTAATTATGATGTGTCTTAGTGTGGTCCTCTTTGGATTCCTTTTATTTGGGGTTCTGTGTGCTTCTTGAACTTGTGAGACTAATTCTTCTAATTCTTTCACCAGATGTGGGAAGTTTTCAGTCATTTCTTCAAATAGGTTTTTAGGATCTTGCTCTCTCTTTTCTTCTGGCACCCTCACAATTCTGATGTTGGTACGCTTGAAGTTGTTCAGAGGCTCCTTACACTGTCTTCACATTTTTGGATTCTTTTTTAAAAAATATATTTTATTGATCTTTTACAAAGAGGAAGGGTGAGGGATAGAGAATTAGAAACATCAATAAGAGAGAGACATCGATCAGCTGCCTTCTGCACGCCCCCTACTAGGGATATGCCTGCATCCAAGGTACATGCCCTTGACCGGAATCAAACCTGGGACCTGTCAGTCCATAGGCTGACGCTCTATCCACTGAGCCAAACCAGTTTCGGCTGGATTCTTTTTTCTTCTTGCTTTTCGAGTTAAGTGCTTTCTGCTTCTTTGTATTTCCAATCTTTGACTTGATTCTTGCATTCCTAGTTCCTTTGTCTCTGCATTTTCACTATGCCAGGAGAACTTCTGTGTTGGAATCAGCCTTATGATACAAGACTTGCAAAACTGCAAAAGCCTCTTTGTTGAGCTTGGATGGGATGGAATTTCAGGGCTTAGCAGACAACCTTGGCTTCCAGTCAGTCCCACCCTTCATGGCCCCTGGGTCTCAAGTGTCTCTCGGTAATTGCTGCCAGCCCTCTCTGTGCACATGCACGCACGCATGCGCATGTCTTTAGACCTCTGCCTTTCTGGTTCCTTTGTGCTCTGGGACCCTTATGAGTCTGGGTCTCCAAGGTCTCTCCCAAAACGGGTTCAGTGCAGTTAGAAGTGACTCAGTTGGGAGACTCTGTCTTCCGCCCACTAGAGAAAGCCAACGGCACAATCAGCAGTCCATCTTCTGCATGCAGTGTCGTGCATGTCCCCAGACCTCTGCTCTTTTGCGGCTCCCCTAAATTTTTGTGCACTCCTCCCTTTTCACAGTCCAGACTCCCCCTGTATGAGTCTCGCCCAGAACTGGGATTCAGTGCCGTAAGATAAGGGTTTCAGTGCATTTTGGGAGTCTCCGTCTCCCTCCTGCCAAAGGAAGCCAGCCAGGCACTCTGCCGCCTGCTCTCTCCACGCACACATCTCTGTACCTCAGCTTTTTGCAGCTCCTCTGAGTCTCCGTGAGCCCCTCTTCTTTTTTCTAGTTGTAGAATTTCCACTCAGCCAGCTTTTCTGTGGTTCTGGATGATGTCCATTCTGTTTTTCAGTTGTAGTTTTGAAATTGTTATGCGAGGCAGCAGTTTAGGTGTTCACTTACGTTGCCATCTTGGTTTCTCCTCTAAAGTATCTTTTGATGAAAAGAAATTCTTATTGTCATCTACTTGAATTTTTTGTCCTTGTGGGTTTTTTTGTGTGTGTGTTTTTAATATATTTTATTGATTTTTTACAGAGAGGAAGGGAGAGAGACAGAAAGTCAGAAACATCGATGAGAGAGAGACATCAATCAGCCGCCTCCTGCACACCCCACTGTGGAGATGTGCCCGCAAGCAAGGTACATGCCCCCAACCGGAATTGAACCCAGGACCATTCAGTCCGTAAGCTGACGCTCTGTCCACTGAGCCAAACCGGTCTCGGCTGTCCTTGTGTTTTTGAAATAGATGACATAGGTGAGTATCAACTCACTATGATATGTAGATTCCATTGGAAACACTTAACAGTGATGTGACAGCTTATTTTTTAAATATACTTTTCCCATTGGTTTTCAGAGAGAGAGTGGAAGGGAGGATGAGAGAGAATGAGAGAGACAGAGAAACATGGATGTGAGAGAGACACATCGATTGGTTGCCTCCCAGATAAAGGAGACTCCACACTTCTAGGCCCTTCATTATCTGCCTTCTGACCTGCTGGCCCTATTTCCCTCTACTTCCCCCGAGGCATTTCCAATACAGTCAGGCACTGACTGCCCTGCTGTTGCCCTCTGTGTGGGGTTCTATCTCATCAGAGCATAAGATCTGGCAGTTGAGAATTCATGCTATGTATATTTTGTTTTGTACTGTTGAACTAGGACACACCAGACTGAATCTTGGCAATGGTTGCACAACTTTAAATTTACTAAAAAGCATTAAGTTGCACACAAATGGGTAATTTTTTGGTGTGTAAGTTTATTTTAATAAAGTTGATAAAATGCTCCACAGGTAGTCTGATCTTCAGGACATTGATATTGTATAACAGTTGTTTTAAAACTTTTGTATTACTTAATTTTAAATATCTGGATTCATATTTTGGTGTGTCATATTAAACATGTATAGTTTTCCATGTTTACAGGAATCTTACGACCCCTGAATGTTTTGGCGTCTTCAGCCTATCAAAACTGTGCCAAGAATGCCTGTCTTGGTTCTGCACTGTCCACCCGACATCTCTGTCATATTCAGACTCCAGTTGTTTCCTCTGTGCCCAGACTTATGACATCTGTCAGAAACCTGGCATGGGGGCATACTGGAACAATCCTCAATAGGTATGGTATATTTCAGTAAACATGGTTCTTGGACAAAAGTTCTAAAATATTCATGCCTGCAAAGACATTTTAGAAATAGATGATACTTTGGTGTACCTGCCTGCAGTTTGTTGTATAGACTTTTCCTGATGGAGTGGGAGATATGATTGACATCCATATGTCTATGTGCCAGCAGCAGGGACTACCAAAAAGTACACTTTTGGTGTTCTAGGTACGGTTTCCTGGATGGAAGCTGTCAGTGAGTTGAGGGTGAGAGAAATACTCAGCTTACCAGGGTGGGCTGCATGTAGTGTTCATTCAATCAATAAACATTTAGTTAAGCACACCTGGCTGCCTAACACTGTACTTGGCAGAAAGTATATAAAGATAAACAAGTTGAAATCCTTAGGAGGTGATAATCTAGTGGGCAGATGGATTAAAAATCAGGTGATTGAAATGTAACAGAATCAGTTCTCCCTAGGGATTGAGAGGGTAGATAACAGTCTGACATGCAAGTGGTGATAGTTGCTGTTCTTATTTATGCATACATTCATGGATCTTTGGAAGAAACAATGTATATTAAAAGTCAGCTGTGTCCAGTGGAACTACTTTACTTATTACTAAGCATAGAAATTGATTTTATCATTTAATCATTCTTACTGCTGAGTTAAAATTTTAAAAATATGTTTTAGAGTGGCCCCCCTGCTTCCAGATGTCCTGAAGCTACCAGTCAGAACTGTGACATACTACAGTGCACGAAAAGGCAAGAGAAAGACTGTGAAAGCTGTCATCTACAGGTTTCTCCGACTTCATTCTGGCCTTTGGCTGAGGAGGAGGGTGAGTCTTCAACTGTTACTTGATTGAAAAAGAAGTGTGAGCAGATTAAAATGAAGCCAAGTTCAGCCTATTCATTGATAGAGCTCCCTTCCATCTTACCAATGGCTGTTTCAGGGCTGTGCTTAAGTACTGGCTTGGCAGGCATCACTTCATGTAAGTGAACCCATGTGAAGGAAACACATTTAAACATTCATAAACATTATTCATAATGGTAAAAGTCTTCGATGTAGGACAGGTTCATCTCAGGTCTCTTACACGCCTGGCTTACCTAGAGGTTATTCTGTGAAATCTCCAATGGGTAATAATCTGTGGGGAGGCTCTGTGTAACCCTAGAGTGTTATATCAGAGGAGGCTCCAGCAGGAATTACTCAGGTGGCTCAGATTTGGGGACTGAAGAGCTTTTCAGCCTACCTTGAATTGAATTCTCCAGGCTTAATCTTTATGGCAGAACATTAACCCCACATACACTTTTTTTTTTTTTTAACTTTATATGTGTTTCTCTGTTGGTGAGTGTAATTGGGGACAATATCAGTCAGAACTCCAGGACTTGCTCTGGCCACAGACCACAGCCTCTAAAGGGGCCTGACGAATTGTTACTGCTCTGCCCTCCCCCACAAAGTGTTGTGAGCATGACTGTGGGTTTTTTTGTTCATGTCTTATTCATGGAAACAGTAACTGATTGTTAGAAAGCAGTAGGCCAGAGTTTTGTAAAACCACCTTTGAGTTTTGGGAACTATTCAAATCCTAACTTCCTTTTATTATTTGGATGTTAACCAGTGATTCTTTAAAGATAAAAATTTGCTTCCCTATAAAAGTAAACAATTGGTAGGACTTTGTCACTGTTGGATAGGTTGAAAGGATTATCCCCTATCTCATAAACAACCGTAATTTTTATGTGAATAGGTTGATAGGCACTCTCAGCTCATTTCTCCACTGGAACAAGACTGGGGTAGTTTCCAACACTAGTCGATAAAAGTTCCTCTAATCCAAGTAGGTGAACTAAATAGTTGAACTGATAGTTATGAGTTTTGAAAATTTTGGACCATCGGAAACATTTACTCTCCCTTCTATCCTACTAATTATTTCCAGGTCCTCATCTGACCCTAGATCAAATGAAATGGGTGATTTTCTTTGCCTCTCCATGTCCCTTTATTGGGACCTGAGACCCTCATGTTGTTGTGGGGTACTTGATCAAATTCCCCAGTCACAACATCTAGTCCCCATTTAGGGCCCCAGAAAGTATTCCATATGCAGAATGGCCTGTTTCAGCAAAATCTAATTTTAAGAGGAAAATAATAAATTTGGTCAGGTTAATAGACACTAATGTGTAAAAAAATCAAATATTTGCTGTGGGACAGTTCTATAGGTACCCTAATGTTTGTTGTTTATTCTCTCCTTCCATTTCTGAACATAGAGGTTGTCTAAATGTTTCAAATGTTTTCACTTTGTTGCATTCCACAGAATAATCTTTGAATGATACTAAAGGTAATGGCTAGGATAGCAAATTAGTTGTAAGTCAGAGATCCACAGGGACCCAGTTTGGCTTACAAACTACAAAATTATACAAATATGAGGATTTTGATTTGAATCTTTCAATTTTAAGTTGTAATCAATGAATAATAAAACCTAATCTCTGGCATTTTAAAACCAGAACTCTTAACTAATCTTTTATTTCTTTTTTTAAATGTATTTTTATTGATTTCAGAGAAAAAGAGAGAGAGAGAGATAAATAGAAACATCCATGATGAGAGAGAATCATTGATTGGCCGCTTCCTGCACACTCCCTACTGGGTATCAAGCCCACAACCCAGGCATGTGCCCTGACCAGGAATTGAGCTGTGACCTCCTTGTTCATAGATTGATGCTCAACCAGAGCCACACAGCCGGGCATCTTAACTTCTGAGCATCACTGTACTATGAAACTTGCTGGTCACAGTGGTGACACAGAGACTTGTCAGAAACTGAAGGCACCTTTTCAGCAAAGGTGTTCGGTTAGTATGGTGCCCTAAAGAGCGCTTGGCTTGTCAAAACCGGTTTGGCTCATGGATAGAGCGTCGGCCTGCAGGCTGAAAGATCCTGGGTTTGATTCTGGTCAAGGGCATGTACCTTGGTTGTGGGCACATCTCCAGTAGGGGGCGTGCAGGAGGCAGCTGATCGATGTCTCTCTCATCGATGTTTCTAACTTTCTATCCCTCTCCCTTCCTCTCTGTAAAAAAATCAATAAAATATATTAAAAAAAAAAAAAAGAGTGCTTGGCTTAAAAGGACACAAGGACTCTTACACATAGCATAGATTCTCGTCTCCCCTCCCCGTAAATTACTCTGTGGTTTTAGTCAAACATTAACCGGGGTGGCACCTATGGTCTCTTCCAGTTTAAACAGGCTATGATTATAGTTTTTATATGCAGTCTAATTTTCTTTTTCTTCAGAAATTCTTCAAAATAAATAATACATTTATGACAGTTCTGGATTAAACATGAGTTAACCGTCCCTTCACCACTCCTAGTAATAGTTTTACTGCATTCATTATTCCTTACAAAAGTATTTATTATAGAAATTGGTCCCTAATGTGTGGAAAGAATAAATATATTTGAGAACTGTGCTTCTTGGCCCTTATACTACTTGGCCCCTTAAAAGAGCATAAATGTTATCAACATACCGGCACACTTTTCATGTTCCTCCACTTTAGGAATAAAAGTAGTGTAGTGCCTAAGAACTCTGACCTCAGTCTGCTATAGAATTTTTCTAATCAGTAGCTATTTCTCTTTACTTTGTAAAATGAGAATAATAGTATGTTGAAGATTGTTAAAGAGATAAGTAATGCATATAAAGTAAGCTGTTATCTATCATTACCCTGTACTTCCCCAGGCACATAGATTTATTTAACTTTTCTGTGGTTTTAACTTATAACTTAAACTTTTTTCAAAGTATTATTCTTTTTCAAACTACACATGCTTTCTCTATCCAACCCCCATTGAGAATCACATCTTTCTGAGAAACATACCAGCCTCAATGAAAGTCAGTCTTTGTTGCCATTGGGCCCATAAACCATGAATAATAAAGCTAATATGTTTTAAATGTCCTTGTAATATCACCTAACAGGCTGGTTATAAGAAAAAATTATGGAAGAAGACGGCTGCAAGGAAAAAGCGCCTGAGGGAATTTGTGTTCTGCAATAAAACCCAGAGTAAACTCTTAGATAAAATGACGACATCCTTCTGGAAGAGGCGAAACTGGTATGTTGACGATCCTTACCAGAAGTACCATGACCGAACAAACCTGAGAGTGTAGGTCAGAAGTGCTGTGACTCCCCTGTTACTGGATATGCATCTTTGGGTAAATGATGTCTTTGCAAAAATGAATATAAGAGTTAATGTACTCATATGGAAACATATAGTACCAACATTAAACTTATCAGAGTTTTAAAATGTAATGGCTTAAACATTCCCAGCTTTGTTCAGGAAAATAAAAATTTAAAATTATTGATTACTTTTAACAAATGGTAATGGCTTAACTAGTTGTTCCAATTAGGCTTATTAATTACAAAAAATCCCAGGTTAGGACGGACATAAAAGACTCTAAAGCTAAAAAGAGAATTCAAGCAGTGTGATCTCGTTTTCAAGGACACATGACTGGGAACTCAGGAACCACCTCCTATCTACCACCCAGAACTAAATTAACTTCCAGCCTTGGGAAGAGCACAAATGGGTATAGAGAGCTTGGATTTGAGGCACCTCCAGGAGCTGAGCAGCAGGGAATGGTGGATCCTTAGGCTTGGGGTCTGCCATATGTTTCTGTTCTTTATAGATTATAGGCTCCATTCTCTCTCTCCTCACCAACTTGTCTGTCACAGCTTTTGCTTACTCTTAGTTTCTGCTTCCTTTCTACATCAAGACCCTCAGCTCCTATCTCTAATTGCCAAACGCTCTTAACTGGGGAGCTTATCTTTTAATACCAGGTCTCATCTCTGGTCTCAAACAGTGTAGGGATTGGCTGTTCTTAGGTCAGGAGCCCACCCTGGCTCACTTGGCTGTGTTAGCAATTCATGTGGAGCAAAAAGTAATTATGAGGGCAGTTTCACTTAGAGGTGAGCACGGGAGGCAACACCTAGCTAGTGTACTAGGTTCACTGTTCACAGCAGTTCTCACGTAGTTTATTGGGACAATAATTTTTATAGAGAGAAGAGCAAATGAAATAGCCTATCAGTATGCCCATTCATGAAACAGAAGTGGCTATGCAAATGAAGACAGATACTTTTTACTCACAAGTTGAAAGATAACTGTGTTTTTAAAAAGTTAGTTTATCCACTTGAGAATTCTTAATTGTGAGGATAAACTTTTCCCAAAATTTTCCAAAGGTACACTGTAGAAACTAAAGGGAAGGAGTATTCTCAGTCATTTTAGAGATTATGGAAACGTTAAGCTTTTCTCATTTGAAGAAGGTCAGGTAAGAAGCATTGAGGAAAATACAGTTGACCCAGGCAAGTCTGGGGCAGTGATTCTCAGCTGTCCCATCAGAATAATCTGGAATTTTCTTTTTGAGGGGAAAGTATTTTCAAATAATAGCACTTTGCCTGATTGGCAAACCATTTTTTACTGCTTCAAAATCCTTAATAGCTGGTAAGAAGAAGGTCCTCCATTGTTATTAAGGGGAAAGATAACCAAATTGAAATTCTGTGATATGTCATGCTAGGATCATTAGAGGAATTCTTTGAAATAGTGTGTGTGTTCATTAACAGGAAAAGGGGTGACAATTGAGTTCTAAAACTAGACAGCCACGTGCGTCTGTTTATGGGATTAATAAGGAACAGGCGTTTGATCTGAGATGAAGTAAGAGCCTGGCACGTGGAATGGCATTCTGCTCTGCTGGGCTTTCATTTCCTCAGAAATCCACACCTGACAAGGCTTCCTGGCATCCCACCTCTGGCTCCTTCCTTTGGAGGAGGGATGAAGGCTGTGCCTGAAGGAGCTGCGGAGAGAGACTTTCACCCGCCTCTCTGCCTCCTTGACTTCTAGAGTGAAAATGTGGACAAGGGTCTGTCCCTGTGGCCTAGAGCACTTTGGTTTCTCCCCTAGGCCTGGGACAGGAGAGACAAGGATGCAAGCAGGCCTCAGCATCCAGAGGGCCTGGAAGGGAAGGGCCGGCAGTGAATGCTTTGGGAGAAGGGATTTTCATGTATGTAATTTTTGTTTTGTGGGTGGGATAGGGATGGGCATGCATGTACAGTGCTGCTAATCTTCATACCAACCTTGCAAGGAGATATTATTTATCCCTAGTTTAGATTTCAGGACACTCAGTCTTACAGGTTAATAAGTAACCCAAAACACAACTAAGAAGTCACTCAGAACCCAGGTCTAACTCCTTGGAATCCTGTGTATGTTCCTGAGACTTCTAGCAACATGAAAATCGTACCTAAATCAATAAGGGACTATATAATCTAGTATTGTAAATACTAGCTACTTCATGACTGCACCAAGTCAGTTCTTACATTTTCTGTCCCTTCTTAACCTGGACTTGGCTCAGTAAATGAGTAAGTGGTTTCAGCCTGTCCATCTCTTCATCTTCCTTTCAGTCTTCTCACGCTGCTGCACTTTGCGGTGCCCCCGCCAGCCATGTGCAGTGTAAGACTGAAAGCAAAGAAGGTGTTTCATTTTGACATTTCAGATGTTTCCTTGTCTTTGTGACCACCCAGAGAAGTGTAGTGAGCTGGTCCATATTTTAAAGGCAAAGGCTGCAGTGGTGCCCGGATGAACGTACCCCCAAGTGCATCTCCATATGCACCGCTCTGCCCTGCAGATGAGGACAAAGGCCTGCTCGTAGAATTGAACTGCCTTCCAGCTGAACTGGTACCCTAGTTTCAGAGCTACCCAGTTTCCATGGTGACCTTTAAAAATGTAAAGTAAGCAGACTACCGGATTTATTCATGTGATCACCTGTTTTTTAAAACACTGATGTCGTTGAATGTTTTCCTTGCAGCAGTTCTGTGCAGTGGTTTCAGGCCAGGTCCCCAGGCACAAGCCTGTTAGTGGTGAGCGTTCAGCTTCTAATCTTTGCTACCTTCCACATTTGTTTTCTTCACATTTTTTTACAAGTATTTTCTCTTTCCTCATAAGCCCAACATTACAAAGGTATTTTTAAAAAGAAAACTGTTAAGACTTTATTCAGGATATATACCAAGCATTATAACAAAACAGCAGAACATCAGCCTTGGGAATCCTGGGGTTTTACATCCCTTGACACACAGTCCAGTTTGCTGTTTTATTACAGAGCGTTCTCTAGGGTCTACAGAACTAACTAGGGGGGAGTTCGTACAGTCACAGGCCAACACAGCAGCAGTCTGAGAACGAGGCTCACCCTTTACCGTTTCAAATACTGCGCAAGGGGAAGAACGAGGAAGGTGCCAACGGTGGTCACGTTAACAAGCACTGTTATCACAAACACATACAGCTTCTGTAGAGAACACAAATTTCAGATCCAGCAAAACGAGCAAGCTGTTCACACACAGCCAGTAGAGATTATGACTAAACTCTCCAGGTTATAGGTACAACACCCATCACTCCTCATAAACAGATCAGGTGTTCAATGACAACTAAACAAAAGCTACTACATGAAAATGACAATTACAGACTTTTGAGCCAACATTTTGTAAACAGCTTGTGTCTATACCAGCAAATTAAAAATGTTTAGTTACATCCTCAAGATAGAACACCAGGCCACTACATGTACACTTCGAGGCATTCACATTTTATGTCTGTCCACACACCAACAGAACAACTTGCTGAATAAGTAAACACATTTTGCCAGAAATGACAGCTAGTCTCATTTGTACAATGAGTGCTTTTAAGAGAGAAACCAAGTCCCTAATCACCACATGAAGGAAAAATAGTTACATTAAGACAGCAGTTTGAATAGTTTTGTATTTTTAAATCTTGAATGAGAAGTAATACAGCATGTCTGAGAGGAGAGTGCTTGGAATTTGTTTTTGGCATAGTTAAGTGCAAACTTGACAGTCTGTACTTGTTAAATAGTGAAAATCTAGTTTGCTCACATTAGAATTATAATCTCTGCTGCTACAGGTATTATTTGGGGTTAGAAGGAGGAAGCTGCTTAAGTGAAGCTTTTTATGCACTTGTTTCTGATGATCCTGGGTACTCCCAACTAACAGATACATACCAACGCGTACATTTTTTTTCTGTCTGCAACTATTCAGTGAGCTTAAAGGAAACAGACTTTCTGTCTTCCCTAAGCAGGTTTTAGTGGGTGTGAGGCACAGACAATGAACAGACAGCTTCCATTTATCCTCTGAATTACAAATTTGTTTTTAGGTTTATTTTCCTCTTTGTATATTACAAAGTCACCCTCAGAGTAATTATGGGAAAAGGGGATTTAAATATGGGTGTCTGATAACAGTCAACTTCAAGCAGAAGCCACTGAGGGGGCTGGGATGCTGCCAGTGTGTCATTAGGGAAGCCTTTTGGTGCCATCCCACCATCCCACGGCCTTTACCTGGGGGCGCTGACAGCTGGTTGACTGGAAGTTCTATGTGGTAGGTAACACTAACCTGTCTAGTCTTTAGGGCATATCTACGAACAAACACAATCCAAGTGCTGTAAATAACAGGGTTGTAACCACTGCATGCATTGCACTGAGAGAAAACACCAGCTCCAAGCACACACACACACACACACACACCTGCCTTTAGGTTCAGCTCCAAGGGCAGAGCAGCTCCCTGGGGCCAAAATACTATTTAATCCAGATCTGTCTTTTCTAACAAAGTTCCTAACTAAGTAGGGAGCCCCCTGCGTAGTGTGCTATTCTCCTACTAAGCCGTCTGGTCTATATGAAATGCCCATTAAGACCTGCGTGCCCGTGAGCCTGCATTTCCCTCTGGTTCACACTGCACAAGCCAGAAGGGGAACGGGTGGAAGGGGCTGAGCAGCATGGCGCGTCCATAAAGGTGTCGGCCCCCAGCCCCCTCCCAGAACCCGGCGTCTGGCTGTGACACGTGTGCCTCGGGGTCTCGTAGCACACGTCTGAAAGCATGGATCTCGGGCTGCATTGTTTGGCAGGTGGGTGTTTCTGCTGTATTCTCTAGAAGAAGGCCCTCAGAACGTAAGCCCCTCTGCCCCGGGAGGCTGGTCACAGCACAGGCTACTATGGAGGAGAGAGTCCTTCATCAGGAAGTTTTGAAACATTCAAAATGATTCCTCACAAAGGCTCTGAGTCCACATCCCAAGGCAAATGGTATTCCCTCCCTCCTCCTCCCCAAAGGATTCGGAAGCTCCTCACCCTGAACCCAAGGGGAAGATGAGCTTCCTGTGACTCTCCTCTTACTCGGGCTGTGTCCCTGTCCTCCCTGCTCCCCTTTCCCTGACATACGGACAAAACAACTATCTGAGCGTATAGACCAGCATCTGCAGGGAAAGGGACACTGAACTGGAGTTTATTTGGGAGCTTTCTAAGCACAATCTAAGATGTGCTCTAGGACGCACAATCTAAGATGTGCTCTAGGACCAGAAATAATTTTTAAACTTCTGTTTTATCAGAACCTCTGGCAGCCCTTGCAAGTCCATTATATGAAGCCAAAAGCCAAAAATATGTACACTGTAGTCCAAAGTATTAGTACCAAGAACAAAAAGGTTTTAAAAAATGGCTTTGTTTGCATTTACAGGACTAAAAATGAAGTATGTAACAAATAAATTACAAATGTACATCTCAGCAGTGGGGGGATTCCCTCCTGTTTCTATAAACACTGCTGTCTGTAATGACAACCCAATTGTGGAAATCACTAACCTCAGAATACTTAGGGTCACACACCACCCCCAAACACTACCTTCCCTTTATCTTTTCCCAGCAAAATAAAGAAAAGGAGAAAACAATACCCTAAAAGGGGAGGGGAGAAAAGGCCATGTCTGTGAGGCTGCACACAGCACACCAGCTTGCAGACGCCGTGTTGTTAGTGAATAGCTCTTAAGGCAGAGAAGAAACGTTCTGTGTATCCGGTGCTGTTGGCTCATCTCACTCATGTGGTTTCAGTGGTTGAGGATGAGGTACTTTTCTTCCTGAAGCGAGATCGAAGGAGTCTAGGCGGTGCCTGATGAGGAAACAGAAAGAGGCATCTCTTACTGTGCAAGAACGTGGACTTGTGCGGACAGCACCTGGCTGGGCTGTGGTAAGACATCTAGTCCCTTGGCCCAGGGCTGGGCTGGGGGCTCAGCAGGACTGGAGCCCCTTTCCAGGCGTCACTGGGAGCTGTGCCCCAGGAATGCCAGGCTGTCCTCTCGTGCTCATCCGAGTCCCTGGTCTCCCAAGCGAAGGAGAACGCATCTTGTTTCTGCCTTGGGAGCAAAATGATCGGAACAAGTGACTCAGCAGAGAAAAACGCCTCACATCTCTGCCCCACTTTGTTATTTCCTCTGGAACCGCCCCATGTTTCTCAGCGTGTGCTCAACATTTCCATCGCCAGATTTCCAGTCCTCTCTGAGTGGGAAATTCTTTAATTCATGGCAAACCACACAATGGAGTGAAACCCTGTCTTTAAATGTAGAATTTTCTCCCAGCCTAGCTCTCGAGGGGTTCACACCGCCCGTTTGCCTGCTCTGCACTCACCTTTATCTGCACACACTGTCCTTCCACAGCTCTACTTCCACCAGAAGCCCTTCCCCTTTGCCCTCTCCCTCTTGCTATTTCTAGTCCTCTGTACAACCCAGCCCAAAAGTCACTCCAGCCCAAAAGTCTCTCCTGAGCCCCTCCCCGGGCCCATCACACTATCAGGACCGTCATCTCTGTTCACACAGTGGCTCCCACATGAAAGGACAAGGGTGGCTCTGAACCATGCGCAGGTGTGCTGGCTCAGTCCTTCCCCCCCCCCCCTCACTTCACGAGGGCAGGTCCTGTCAGGTTCCCAGTACTGTTCCGTGCCCAGCAGACGCTGGGGTCAGGACCACCGCACCCTTACAGCATCAGGGAGCAATACAGTGACCTGTTTAGTGGTCTGCCTCAGGCTGCTGAAGGCAAAGAGGCTTGTGCAGCTTTAAACAATAAAACCCTTGGACCCTAGAAAGAGTTTGGCACCCTCCCCAGGGCTTCCCAGCCCTAATGGACTCCTCGAGCAGTGTCCAAACCCAGAACTCCTTTTACTAAAACCTCTACTTCAACATTGCCCTGAGGGTCCGCCTTGGAGAGGAATTTGATGGACTCCCCACACTGCAGGCTGTCCACTGCAGTCCTAGTGTGAATGGGACCCCGGGGCCCTGGTATGTGTGTATAGGGGAACCTCCCAGTGCATTTCTTCATCTGGGCCTTGCGGACAGGGACTCCCAAGCGTGCTTCAGATGGATTCTCAGGCCACAGTACCCAGCAGATGGGGAAGAGGAGAGGTGACCAGAGAGTCGGAGAGGAAGACTCTGGGACCCCAATTCTGCCAGGCCTGCACCTGAACATAAGGCTCGGAGCAAGGCCCAGGAGGCTCTAGGCTGGCCCTCCTGCCAAAGTCCATCCACATCTACAACTGGCAACAGCTCAAATATCAAGTGTATTGCTTTTGGTTATTTGAAAGCACTGTGTCCCTTTAATAACACTTTATAGATATCTACTTTGTACCAGGCACTGCTGATTTTGGAGATGCAGTGATAAGCTAATATATTTCCCCTCAAACACTCATTTGGATTACTTTTCACTTACATAGGTTTATTTTTAAAATATAAACAAATTTAAAAAAAACTTTAGACACTATCCCATCTTCTGTTTCTAAATTGAATTGCTAGGGTCTTTTCTGCCCCTTCGCAAATAACTGGATTCTGCCTAGTACCGGGCCACCTGTGGAATGAAGGGAGAGCCTCCCGCCCCAGGCGCTTGGCAATGCTGGGTGCTCCAAAAGACAGCTTCCAGGAGACCCAGGTCTCCTGGGCGATGCTCTCACACAAACACATGCTACCCCCCAGCCCAGACACCGTGTACCTCCAGGGGTAACTCCGTCTTTCGAAGTGTCTTATACTTGTACATGAAATCCAGCAGGTCTTCCTCCTCCTCATCGGAAAAGGCCAATGGGCTTTGGACCTGGTGGGGCTCCCAAGCCTTCACACCACCCTCAGCCACATCTCCCTCAACCACTTAATGTCCATTTACAATCTACACAGAGGAGACAAAGTAAGCAAGTAGGGTCAGTGTGGAAACGGAGAGGGGCAGGGGGGGGGGGCCCACGGGCAGCCAGGGCAAGGTTAGCACACAGCACAGAACGTCAGGCCTGTTAGCTCAATCCTCCCTCTGAAGCAGCAGTCAGTGTCCTCTGGGGGTCCTGCAGGGGTTGGATGGCAAGGGAGCAGCTGTGACTGATTACACACTGTGCACAGAAACAGGCACAGGTTCAGAATCTACCGATGAGCGACCAATGATGGGGCACTGCTGCCCTGGGAGAAGAAAGATGCTGCTTGACTGCAGACCTGGGACACCAGAAGGATGCTGTGGAGAGAGTGTCTCCTCTAAAAGGAGAGGCAGTGGTCTCAAGAGGGGAGTAGCGCCGTTTTCTCCATTCTACAATGCTGACATTGCATGTCCAGCTCCAAGTGTCATATATAAATAAATATATATATAATTGATTCCAGAGAGGCAAGAGGGGGAAGAGAGAGATGGAAACATCATTGATCGGCTCATTGAGAGAGACTCATTGATCGGCTGCCTCTGCACACCCCCCACTGGGGATTGAGCCTAGAACCTAGGCATGTACCCTGACCAGGTTCACAGGTTGACGCTCAACCTGGCCACACTGGCCAGGCTTCAAGTGTTGTTTAGGAACAGCATGTAAAATGCCAGGAAGCCTCATGGAGAAGCTTAAGCTAAGCTATGCAGATGTTTCATTTCCAAGGCCAAGTCCTAAAGAAGCAAAGGAGAATCTAGTAGCCTTCGCCTCAAAAAATGACAGCAGGCCGAAACCGGTTTGGCTCAGTGGATAGAGCATCAGCCTGCGGACTGGGGAGTCCCGGGTTTGATTCCGGTTGGGGGCATGTACTTGGTTGCGGGCATGTCCCCAGTGGGGGCGTGCAGGAGGCAGCTGATCGATGTCTCTCTCTCATCGATGTTTCTGACTTTCTGTCCCTCTCCCTTCCTCTCTGTAAAAAAATCAATAAAATATATTTTAAAAAAATGACAGCAGGATCCCTAACTGGTTTGGCTCTGAGGTTTGGTAGTGTGATGTGCCTGGGGAGGGGCTCAGGAGAGACTTTCGGGCTGGAGTGTCTTTTGGGCTGTGTCGGCCAGTGGACTGAAGGATCCCAGGTTCAATTCCAGTCAAGGGCATGTACCTTGGTTGCAGGCACATCCCCAATAGGGGGTGTGTAGGAGGCAACTGATTGATGTTTCTCATTGATGTTTCTAACTTTCTAGCTCTCACCCTTCCTCTCTATTAAAAAAAAATCAATAAAATATAGCCCTGACCGGTTTGGATCAGTGGCTAGAGCATCGGACTGCAATTGAAGGGTCCCAGGTTCGATTCCAGTCAAGGGCATGTATCTTGGTTGCAGGCACATCCCCAGTAGGGGGCGTGCAGGAGGCAGCTGATTGATGTTTCTCATTGATGTTTCTAACTCTATCCCTCTCCCTTCCTCTCTGTAAAAAAATTATATATAAATTTTGTTTAAAAATATAAAATATATTTTAAAAATATGACAGCAGGAGTTCTGCTTTAGCCGGCCTCGATGCCTCCATAGAGAGAGCTCCAGAATTAATCCACGTCATGGAGTGCAGAGTATTTTTTGAATGTTCAAAGCTGAGCATGTTCCATGCCATCTGGTCAGCTAGTGCCTCTTAGTTGAGATACCCATACCCAGCCTATCTGACATACACAGATGCATCTTTCTGTACTTTATCTATTGTTTTTACCTAGAATCACAAAATGCAAAGATGGAACTCAATCATCCTGCCCACTGCTCTGAGGCCTGCAGATAGAAACCAGCACTCCTCCTCCTCCTCCTAAAAAATGACATCCTACTCCTGCTCCTAAAAACACAGTCAGTCACAAATGTGTTCCCTCCATCAAAAGGGGACTCGCTAGACTACAAAGCACCAGGTGTGGGCTAAGTAAAACTAACAACTGAACCCTGAATTTGAGCAGCTTCCCAACTATTGCTGCAGTACTCCCACCTAGCTAGCAGGTGGCAGCACGAGAACACAGTTGTCTTAACTGCCTACTCAGCAGCACTTTCATAAGGGCCAAGCTGAGATTATTAAGATTCCTTTTATTTCTTTGCTTTGTGTGTCTCCCAGCCTGTTTTATCTGGGTTTAAGTTATTCTCTGGTCCCTTCTCCTGCCCAAATCAGCTTCACTCTGAAGACTGACTACTCCAGGGAACCCTCCCTTAATGTTCTGGCCCTCCTGGCCTCTCCTCTCCCTCACCAGGATAGCGCTTGGAGTCCCTACCACAGGGCTTGTGCTGTGTGCCCTAGTTCTCATGTCAGTCTCACTGCCTCAGCCCCCTAGAAGGTATCCTGATCCTGGGATGCATGGCAGTTCCTCCATCCCATCCTGAACAAGGCGCAGTACTGAGCAGTGATGTCAGTCAGAATGGGATGGAGGATCTGCCATGCACCCCAAGATCAGGACTCAATACCCACCCACAGGAAATTGCTTCTGGGCACAGACACCTCAGGCCTGAGGGCAGCTCCATCCATGCCAGGAGCCCCGCATCCCAGGAACATGCTCGGGGCTGGGTTGAGTCTGTGCCTCTAAATCCCAGTGCAGGACTTCTGCTGTCCTGACCACTCTGGGGCTCGGAAGGCAGCCTAGAGTCACCACAAGGCCCTCAGCCACCCAGCAATTTGGCTCAGCCATCCAGGCTGGAGTCACTGAGGCCGGGAATGAACTCACAGATTGCCAAAATCGTAACAACAGTAACTCTGGCCACCACCAATAGCTCAGCATGAAACCAAATGGCTTTGCTTCCAGCACAGATTAAAGGGAAGGAAAGAAGTGATCCTCTGCTCACTCGGGGTGACAGGTCAAAGGGAACGCAGATATCTAGGCAGGAACACAAAGCAAATGTTCAACTCTGCAGAGGCTGGAGCTCAGGAGGCAAATATGGGCAGCTCGGGGGCCAGAGCAGTCTTGGATGGAAGTGACCGAGAGAATCTACTACTAAGAGCAGAACCTACTACCTCACTGAGAGTTTCTGCCAAGAATGCTGTTTGCAAGACTCTGCCTTCCTTGTGGCCATGAGAATCCGCGCCCTGAAAGCGCTGAGCCTCCAATGGGCTCCGTGTGACACAGCCTCTTACTGTTTTCCTCTTTGCAGCAGCCACAGGGACACCGTTGACAGTCCACTTCGGGCACGCATTTAAAAGTTTATTCTCACCCCTGCCTCATTTTACCCATCTGTTCCCTTTTCCCCAGCATCACTTTTCTTACTGCGGCTTATCTATCATCTATATTTCTGCTAGGAGATTTCCATATTTTTCCTGGAACAGGGAATGCTATAAATAAAGAAACCCCACAGAACATGGTCCTGCTAAGAGGGGCAGGGCACCAGGATAAAGATGAGGACAAGTGGCTGAGCAGGGTGATGCTCCAGAGATCACTGACACAGGAGGTCCGGGCACAACAACCCGCTCCAGGTCTCGGGAGGTGGCAGTCGGGGCCTTGAGCCTGCAGAGCTCCCACCACAGTGCCTGTGGCTGGGGGCCTCTGGAAAGGGCAGGGGTCCCTCTGATTCTCACAGCAGGGCAACGGGCATGGCCTGCGCTGACATCCGTATTAGTGAGGTCAGCAAGGCTACCGCAGGCTGGGAAGCAGCTCCTCCTCTCTGGACAGGGTGAGGGCAGGAGAGAGACACTGGCAGGCTCCCAGCCCTTAGAGGCTCAGCAGAGCAATCAACACCAAGCCCCGGGCGCCCAGACCCAGCAGGCAGTGAACAAGCCCGAGTTAGCAAACACCCCACACGGCAAACAGGTGAAGAGCATGCCCGCCTGGAACACTTACATCCATGTCCAACAGCCACCGAGGGGAGAGAAAAGAACATTGTGTGAGGGCAGAGTCTTGGAGATGAAACTCACACACCGTGCGGCAGGCAAGCACACAAACCTGCATGCACACATGCCCCCCACATCTCACCCCCTGAGCCCAAGGAAACCTGGCCAGCCACATTCAGCACATCTTCCCCACCCCATAGAGAACGGAAATAGGGGTGACTTTGCTTTGGAAACGATGTTCAACACACTTGATTAAAAACAAAATCCAGCCGAAACCGGTTTGGCTCAGTGAATAGAACGGTGGCTGTGGACTGAAGGGTCCCCAGGTTCGATTCCGGTCAAGGTTGCAGACATATCCCCAGAAGGGGTTGTGCAGGAGGCAGCTGATTGACGTTTCTCTCTCATCAATGTTTCTAGCTCTCTATCCCTCTCCCTTCCTCTCTGTAAAAAAATCAATAAAATATATTTTTAAAAAAAACAAACAAAAAAAATCCATCTCTATATTCATTCCCAGCAGCACCACAGAGTTTAATTCTATGTTACACCAAGGAAGGAAAAGAGGCAAGAAGGGAAGAAGGAAGGTAGGGACAGAAGAGAGAGAACCGAAACAGAGAAAGATGGAGGAAACAATAGGGAATCGCCTGCCAGAGAGGCAGGAAAGGGGTGGGGGTGGGGGGGTGTTCTTCTGTGATCCGAGAAGCAAATGAAAATCAGTTCTGAGGACCTGGAGGGCCCTCCGACCTGAGTACCTGTGACCCGCTGAACTCTCCCATGTCACTGCCCAGAGCTGGCCTCCAGCCCCCCCACTCATCCCCCACCCAGCAAAACAGAGCTCCCCTAACACCGGTGGTCTGCTGGTACCTCCCTCCACACCTTCACTGCAGAGGTGGCTGGATCTGTGAGCCCAATGCTACCCTTTAGAGCAGTGGTTCTCAACCTTTCTAATGCCGCGACCCTTTAATACAGTTCCTCATGTTGTAGTGACCCTCAACCATAAAATTATTTTTGTTGCTACTTCATAACTGTAATTTTGCAACTGTTATGAATCATATCTGTGTTTTCCAATGGTCTTAGGCGACCCCTGTGAAAGTGTTGTTTTGACCCCCAAAGGGGTCGCGACCCAGAGGTTGAGAACCGCTGCTTTAGAGGAGAGGACTGAGGCCTTTGAGAGCAGGGACAGGGAAGAGTGCAAACGAATCAGCTGGCTAAGGAGCATTCTTTAGGGAGCAAGTGGAACTCAGGCCACTGAGTGCTAAGAAGCCCTGAAAAAGGGAGACCTGGGCCAAAGGCTCCCAGATCACATCGAAGGCAGGTCCACCACAGCTGAGGCCTCCCCCAAAGCAAACTATGGTTCCTGCAGTCAACTGCAGTCCCATTGATGTGCACTGGAAACGCAGCCTCTGGTTATGAACCCAGCAGGTGTCCTGGGGCTAGGGTGGGTGGGGGTAGGGGGCTGGGGTATACTTCCCAGCAAGCTGCACAGAACTCTTCCTGGAGAAGGTAGCTTTCCTCTCCCTGGTCCCCAGGTGACAGGACCTCAGAACCAAGGCTTTCTGACTGGAATTCACAAACTCAAAAGTTTAAAGGATAAACTGACAGGAAAAAACAGCCGCCTGTGGCCACTGGGACTGCGTGATTGTTAGGCCTGAGATTGGCCAGCCCTATGCTGGCAGCAGCTGCATGCAACCCCTCTCCCTCCCTCCCTCCTTCTTTCTTCATCCCCTCCTCTCCTCCCTCCTTCCTTCATTCTCCCTCCCTCCCACTCTCTCTTCCCTTCTTCATTCTCCCTCCCTTCCTCCTTCCCTTCTCTCCTTCCTTCATTCTTCCTCCCTCCCTCTTTCTCCTCCCTCCTTCATTCATTCTCACCCTCCTGCCCTCCTTTTGAGATGTCACTGACAGACAACACTATTAGTTTCAGGTGTATGACTTAATAATTATACATATAGCCCTATCCTGTCTGATGTGGATCAGGAGGCCCCAAGGGACATGTGGCTGGTTAGAGTCATAGCCAGGCAGGAGAGTGGTCTCCCCGTGCGCTGCTCATTACTCCTCTGTCAGCTCACATTGGGTTTATGGCTTCCCAATCCCCAAGTCTTCTACAACCTTGAAAATTCTTGGCATTGAGAGATCTTTAAATGAAGAAATATAGCACAACAGAGCTCTTCTTACATGCAGCTTTACACCCTCCTACTCGCCACTGACGTGGGAGGGACTTGCCAGGCCTCAGCAGCATGGGGCTGGTACCCAGGCAGTAACGGGCACTATGCATGCCCCCCTCACACCGACAGGCACCTGCAGGCCAGTGGGGGTGAAGGGAGCTGGGTGGGCCTAGCACCACTGCTAGTCCCTGAGCTGTCCAGTTAAGGTTAGGGAGAGCAGGAGCAGGTCAGGACAGCAATGTGGCCACTTGCAGAGTGCCCATGGCCCCACCAAGTGGTCACACAGAGGACAGCAGCAGGCCCAGGGGACCCAGGCTCCTCCCCTTCCCCTGAGGTTTCCTAGGTGCTCTGGGTTACAGCCATTATCATCACCAGCATCATCATCTCCACCACCATCACCATCAGCCCCCCAAACCCCCATTCACACCACTTTCACACCAGATCTCGAGGGGGAACGAGATCTTCATCTCCATTTTAAGCTGAGGGAAGAAGGCTCAGAGTGGTTAGGTAACCCACACGCGGTGACATAGCTAGTAAGTGGCAAAGCAGGACCAGGGCTCCCTTGGTGGCAGCAGGACCAAACCCCAGGTCTGCAGGGCTTTGTCATATGGAGGCCTGGTGAGTTCCTGTGACATCCCAGAGCTCAAGGAAGCACGACCCTGTGCTGGTTTAAAAACAGCCCCACACACTCTTGGCCAGGCCTCCCTTTAAGGAGTGAAGATTAATTCCCTCCTTTGAATGTGGGTTGATCCTAGTGACTCACTTCCAACCAACAGAATAAGGCAGAATGTGCCGTGACTTCCTGTATTCACTCATTCATATTCCCTCCCCTCTCCCCTCTCTCTTTTTCTCTCTCTCTCCAATCACTCTGGGGAAGGCAGCTGCCATGCTAAGCTTCCCTCAATAGGCCCATGTGGTAAGGAACTTCGGCTGCCCCAAGACAGCCATCCTGCGAGAGGATCCTCGAGCCCACCTAGTCTTCAGATAACGGCAGCCCTGGCCAACATATTACTACAGCGCAAGAGACCTGAGCCAGATCTGCCTAGTTAAGCCGCAGACACCATAATATAACACAGGTTTGCTGTTTTAAGGAGTTAACCTCCTGACCCCTCCACCCAGCCCATGCAGCTGAATGGGAGGCCAAGTCAGGTACCAGCTTGAGGTTAGAGCCTCCTTCTGAGGCGAGGGCAGCGCATTGCAGGCTGGCTGCTTACTCACCTTTCCTGGTCCTGCAGGTGGAGCAGCAGGTACACACTGTGGGGATGGGGGGCACCATCAGTGATAACCCGCTTTTGACAAGAACCACCCCAGACAAACAAGGAGGCCCCAGTGAAGCGTGGGGAGGCCAGTGTGTTCAGTATAGGGGTCTCAGGAATGTGGGTCTCTGTAGAGGGAGGAGAGGGGATCATTGCAGATTCATCTTCCTCTCGGGTTATGAACCCCGCAGCTGGAAAATGCCCTTGCCTGGCACACAGAGGTCAGTTCTTGTATCAGGCAGCACTAGGGAAGGCAGGGGCTGGGGTCACAATTCTCTCTGGGAGATAAGTCCTTGCAGTATGCCCAGAAACCCCTCCTCTCTACACCTCCCAGAGCAGAGTGACCTCTATGAAACCTCAGCCCGACCTCTGATCCCCTCAAAGTGCTGGTCATTTGGTTGAAGGCCTAATTCATTGCTTTGCACACTCCATTGGTTTTGGTGTACACCTGGACCTGATATACAGCAGGTGCTTACTAAATACATGCTGAGTGTCTCTAAGTTCAGAAAAAGCAAAGATCAGCCGAAACCGGTTTGGCTCAGTGGATAGAGCGTCGGCCTGCGGACTGAGGGGTCCCGGGTTCGATTCTGGTCAAGGGCATGTACCATGGTTTTGGGCACATCCCCAGTGGGGGGTATGCAGGAGGCAGCTGATCAATGTCTCTCTCTCATCGATGTTTCTAACTCTCTATCCCTCTCTCTTCCTTTCTGTAAAAAAATCAATAAAATATATTTTTTTAAAAAGAAAAGAAAAAGCAAAGGTCATCCTTTCAGCTCCCTCTGTACCCTTTACAAGTTCCAGTGTTGTTCAACAAACAAAACACCTCCCAGTTCACTCTAAAGAGGGCAATGTGTTCTTGCAAATTCCATATTGTTCTTCTGCACATTTGGCATGCGTTTTTATTTTACATTAGAGGCCCCGTGCACAAAATTCGTGAACTCGGGGAGTCCCTCAGCCTGGCCTGTGCCCTCTTGCAGTCCAGGAGCCCTTGGGCGATGTATGACTGCTGGTTTAGACCTGCTCCTTCCCCCACCCCTCCTGGAGAGTGGGTCTAAGCCGGCAACCAGATATCCTTAGCACTGCCATGGAGACCGGAGAGGCTCCCACTACCACCGCTGCGCTCGCCAGCCATGAACTTGGCTTCCGGCTGAGCAGCGCTCCCCCTGTGGGAGTGCACTGACCACCAGGGGCAGCTCCTGCATTGAGCGTCTGCCCCTGGGTGGTCAGTGAGCGTCCTAGCGACCAGTCATTCTGCCATTCAACTGATTTGCATATTAGCTTTTTATTATATAGGATGGCTTGTTCAATAAGATCTCATTCTGTTTTGTACTTTTTTCACGAGGCATCACATTTTCAGGATCAAACAGTATGCACACTGGGACTGTTGGCTACATACAACTGTCTTCTCCCAGGTTGCCGTAAGTAACTCTTGCCACCGTCCAGGGTTTGCAAATTATTTGTTTGTTCTCCTTTCAGCCCTAAGACAAGGGCTCTACGGGGGTTATTGTGACCTTTTATTGGAGGAGAAAACCTAAGATTGGGCTCCTCTTCCGTGCCGAGGCCCAATCGGCAGCGACCTCCTGGCTACCACTCTTGAGTATGGCCCGGGGCAGCACCAGTGGCGACACTCGGTAACATCCCCTGGCTATGCTGTGTGTGCCGCCTGCACAGGGCATGGTGCCTGGCCAGGACAGCAGCCCAGACTTGGGCTTTTCTCTTCCTGGACCACGCCCGTGTCCGAGGCCCCTGGAGGTGCTGGGAAGGCACACCAGCTTGTGGGGCTGGGCCTTCTTTGCCAGACTTCCTCCTAGGCACCCCCCCCCTCAACTTAGGGGTTATGATGCCCCTAATTGGGGTGCCTTTGCCCTATGCTCAGGCTTTGGGCCCTCTTCCACCTGTCTTTCCTCCTGAGATAACTATTATTTTAGCTCCCAGAACAGCTGGGAAGAAGGCCACATGGCTTTTGTCCTCCCTGCTGGCCCAGCACCTCCACTCCCTGCCCCCAAGACACAGGTGCCGAGGCCCAGGGTGGGCAGTGCGGAGAGCTGGGCCGTACTGCAGCCTCGGGGATGGGGGAGTCGGGTTCTCCAGCCAGGACACTCCCCACTTCGAGGCTCAGAAGCCAATGAGCTGCCCAGGGTGGAGGTGATACCCGATTCCATTCCCTCCCTGTCGCTGAGATGGTGCCCAGTGGGTCAGAAGCTGTAGATGTTGAGGAAAACTGGATGGTCAGTGAGAAAACAGAGGGGACTGGCCCAGGAGCCTGGAGGCCACAGGAGAAGGCCACCCGCAGTGATCTGGTGGCAGTCCCCTTCCCTGGGCCTTGGGCCTTTTGTTGGTAAAACCAGAGGTTAGACTAAATGGTCCCTTCCTGCCTGGCCTTTGGGATTGCATTCTAACTTCTCCTGGGGTGGGTTCCCCAGGAGGTAACCTCTCCCTTAGGGGGCCCGCCTTGCCATGGCCACGCCTCACCTCCCAGCCCTGTCAGGGTTAAAATAAACACCTCCACTCCAACAGGAAAGCCACAGTCTTCCACCTGGGGCCGGTGAAGGGTTATTCTAGAGGTGAGGAGCCTGGTGGACTCAGGCTGGCTCCGGGCTGGCCGACCTTCCCTGGAGGGCACCTTGGCTGGCATTCGCTGGGAGGCCACAGGGCTCCTTCCAGCCATGGCTAAGACCTCCCAAAGGCAGGCGGGCTCCCTGGGGCTTGGGCCAACGTGCCACCTGCAGGTTGTACCTCACTGTCAGGGCCCAGGTGGCCTGGATGTCCCTGTTGCTACATGTAAGTGCAAGGCAACCACCAGGCACACATCACAGCCACAGATTCCAAAAAAGTGGCCCAATTCCCACCCGAAGCTCCATTTCCCACAGGGCGAGGGCAGGGCCGGTCATCCAGACCTATCTCCTCCCCCTTCACCAGCACCCTCTGCTGGCAATGGTGGGCTTACTCCTGGGGACCAAGGTCCCTGCGTCCCCTCAAGGAACAGCCTGGGAAATCATGAGTCCTGGCCCAGCTCCCTCCCCTGACCCATACCCCAGCCTTCTCTCTACAAGCCTGAAACCCAGTGACGGGCACTGCCTCTGGGTCTCACCCCGAACTCTCGAATCTCTACAGATGGGCCCAGCTGCCAGGTCCCTAGGTCAGTCCTACTACAGGCAACCTTGTGCCCTGAGAGACAACCAGGGGCCGATGGCAGAGGCAGAGGTGCAATTTCCGTAAAGCCCGAGTCTCCACAGGACTTAGACCTCAGAGGGGACAGGAATTAATCCTGCAGGTAAAAGGAACCATGGAGTCCTAAGTCTTGGGTAGGTGGGAGAAGCCCTCAGGTGCTTGAGACAGGTAAGCCCTCCTGGGAGGGAGGTCATAGAGGAAGAGAGCAGAGAGGACTGCCTAGGCCCAGGCCAGCTGTGCCTGCTGCCTTTAGGTTTGGTCCAGGCACTGTGACCCAACCACCCCAGACCTCAGACAATCACATGTGGTGCAGGTTACCTACACCGGCCCCCAGTCAGAGTCCACAGGCAGCTTCCTGTCCTGGCCACAAGAGTGCTCTGCCTGTGGCCAACCTGGCATGGTCTGATGAACTCTGTGTGGGTGCCAAGTCCCTAGGCCAGGGCTCAGTTACAGGCGCACAGTGGACGGGCCCCTCAGTGTGAGTGAGGCTGGAGAGGTGAACAGGGGAGAAGGGAGTGACACTTACCTGAGCTGCCAGCACTCTCAGAAGCACTCCTGGACATCTTGGGCTGGCCGTGTTTGCCAGCCCGCCCAGACCCCGCGGGAGGGGGGCCTGAGGGAGCAGGGGCACCGTCTCCCCTAATGGTGGTGAGGTCCTGCATGCTGAAGCTCCGGAGTCTCTCCGATAAGGCACCCTGTCCCTGGGGACAACACAGGAGGGGCACACGTCAGAGGCCAGATCCCCCGACCAAGGGCCAAAGCTAATACAAAGCCAACAGGAAGCTCTGCTATCAGTGAGGTGGGAACAGAGACCCGTAGAGACTTGCTGGAAACACTGAAGGTCAAGGTTGGACTATGCCAGGGTCACTGTGGGGCTCAGCAATTGCTCCTCGGGCTCGGGCTCCAGCTCCTTCCTCCCCCTAGGCCACATCTAGGAGCCTCAGAGAGACCCAGCAGACTCTGAAAGCGAAGACGTGAAGTTAGGAAGACCGCGGCCAATACATTGTGTTGACATGCTCCCTTCAATGTGTGTATAAAAGTGACACACAGGAAAATCGATGTCTAAACAAGTCCAAGAGTTTTTAATAAGGAGAACATTTAAGTGAAAAAGCATTATGTCCTAATTTATTTGGCACTACTTTCTTCCTTAGTGGTACATGAAGATGATGATCTTTAGATTCAATGCAAAATGGCTACTTTTCTCAGAGGAGCATTCTCTAGCCGGCTCTGCTCTCTGCCATGCCCTCAGCGCAGTCTGTACGTATTTGTTGTACTCCACACAATCGTATTGAACTGTTGGCATTGTTCGTTGTTTTGCCTTCCCCTCCAGATTGCTTTACCATTGCAGCCATGACAGCCTCCACTCCACCCAATACACATTGGGGGTCGAGGACTTGACTGAATGCACACACGGCTGTTTATCAAGCAAGCCCCTGGATAAAACAGAGAGGCAGGAAACCCCCCCTCTCACCCCAATGCATCGCCAGGGCCCCAGCCCTGAAGAACACCCTGCTGAAAAAGAATTGGACCTTGCCCACAGGAATGTCTGAAGGATGCCAGAGATCTACAGGGTGCCTGGGACACAGGGAACACATCTGAGAGGCAAGGTGTCCGGAGCAGACTACACTTGACCTGGCCTTGGAGGACTTGGGGTAGGAGTGCAGATGGAGATGGGAACCAGGTGGGAGCTGTCACCATTCAGAGGTGCCACTGCAGTCCATTCCACATGAGGCCTTTGAAGTTTTGTCTGCTAAGGAGATGGGGATCCAAGTTACACTGTGCTAACAGCCAAATGAAGGGACTAGTGAAAGTGCCTGCTGAAAGGTTACAGGGTTTCCTTTAAAACAGCCATGTCTGGCTGGTGTTGCTCAATGGTTAGAGAATCAGCCCACAGACCAAATAGTCATGGGTCAATTCCTGGTCAAGGGCACATTTCTGGATCCCAGGTTTGACCTCCCACCCCTGTCAGGGCAGGTGCAGGAGGCAATCAGTGTCCCTGACATTGATGCTTCTCTCTCTCTCTCTTTCTCTGCCTCTCTCTCTCCCCCTCCCTCCCCCGTCCCTCTTTATGCCTCTTTCGTCTCTCTCTCTCTCCCCTCTTCCCTTCCATTCTCTCTAAAAATAAATAAATACATAAATGAAAAACATATCTTATGTGAAGATTTACAAAAGCTAAATTAAACTAAAGCATCCACGTCAGTGGAGGGCAGGAATGGGAATGGGCTTACTCTCATTGCATGCCCTCTTTGTGCTTTCAGAATTCTGTACCACGAACATGCATTAACCATTAAGAAATTATCATGATTTCACTTTTAACAACTCCCACAGCACTCTCTCAAGATCATCTGGAGGACTCCATTTAGTGAACACAGAGCTTGCATGATGCTGAGAAATGCCATAAAAAAGAAAGGAAGGAAGGAAGGAAGGAAGGAAGGAAAGGACAAACTACTTCAAAACAAAACAAAACAAAAACACCTGGAAAGTGGCACTTCCAGAAACTGTGATGCACTAGCCTGCAGCCCTGAGCGCCTCACCTTGGCAAAGCCCAAATCTTCCCAGCCTTGCAGTTTCATTGGGAAATTAAAGGGAGGAACAAGATTCCCTCCCAACTGGAGAATTCTGAGATCAAGAATGTATAACCCTCTCCTATGGCTCACTATCTGAATTGGACTGCAATTCTAAAAGGAGAGTTTCTAAAATGCTTAGAGCCCTGACCGGTGTGGCTCAGTTGGCTGGGTACTGCCCTAGGCACATGCAGCGAGAGGTCACCGGTTAGATTCCCAGTTGGACTCCATGCCCAGTATGGGGTGTGCAGGAGACAGCCAGGCGATGTTTCCCTCTCACATCAATGGCTCACCTCAATAAAAACATATTTTAAAAAATAAAAATAAAATTCTTTGAAAATCTCTAAAATACATGTTGCCTCCCCCCTCCCCGCCCCCGCCACCACCACAGGTAACTCCTGAGGGTGAAAAAGTTCCTGCGTGCGTGTGTGCACGCAAGCAAGCGCTTAAATATTTTTATTGATTTCTGAGAGAAAAGGAAAGGAAGAGATAGAAACATCAATGATGGAAGATAATCACTGATTGGCTGCCTCCTGCACACCCCACCCTGGGGATTGAGATCACAATTGGGGCACGTGCTCTGACGAGGAATCGAACCGTGACCTCCTGGTTCATAGGTCAATGCTCAACCACCGAACCATGCCAGCGAGGCCATGTGTGTGTGTGTTTTAAATGTCCTGTATAAATTCCCCCGTCAACACTCAATTCAGAATATGAGCCACAGGAAAAGCTAAGAAAATAATTTGGGGACCATTTAATGAACTCAGGTCAGCCTACTCCAGGCACATCTGAGCACCTGCCCCTGGGGCTGTCACAGCAAAAGTCAGCACTGTCCTCAGCACCCCCTCCTGGAAACACCTCCTCCTGAGCTCTTTGCTCCCCTCAGTTTACGTGCTGTTTGCTTTAACTGGTCAACCTGCTGCTTTCTGGGGAGGACAGCATATGAGGCCCAGTGGTTCTCCTAGCGGTGTTCCACAGCAGAAATTCCACAGAAGTATCTTGGGGGCAAAGGCAATGATATGCCTGATGATCATTATTACTGTTGTTAACCCTCACCGAGGATATTTTTCCATTGACTTTTAGGGAGAGTAGAATAGAGAAAGAAAGACAGAAACATCAATGTGAGAGAAACACATCAATTGGTTCCTCCTGCATGAGCCCTGACAGGGCCTGGGCTGGGGAGAAGTCTGCCCTTGACCAGAATCAAACCCAGTCCCTTTGGTTTGCAGGCTGACATTCCATCTACTGAGCCAGCCAGCTAGGGCAATTCCTGATGATTCTTTTTTTCCTAGGTAAAACTCTTGGAAAATGGAACTCCAAGAGGTAAAGTATGCCACTAAGTTTTCTATTAATCTGAGAGCTTTAATTTCTAATCTTTCCCCCAGTTTGTAAAGGACAAGAAAGCTATGTAGCCAACACACAGCCAATTCTGTATGTTTCAATGTTTTCTTAGTCAGGGGAGGAGGGTTCAGAGAAGACCCAGACCCTTGTGACAGGGTATTCTAAGAGAGACAATTTACCACCAATAGAATGCCTGCAGGCTGGCCCACAGAGCCCTGACTCAACACAACAGTTAAGCTTGTCTGCAAGCCCCTGATGAGGTCCCCTCTTCCAGAGGGGCATGGCACCATGGGAGAGGAGGGTGTCGGGGTCCTGCTGCCAAGCACACATTTTAGCCCATCACACCTCATGCATGTCTAACCCTCTCAACTGTCAACAATGAAAATACAGACAAGAGGTTTTAGTGCGACGGGCAACGGACAGCAGAGCCCCAGCACAGCCACACTTCCCAGCAGCAATTCAGAGTTAGTAGTTCCTTCTGAGACTCGGTGCAGCCACCTCACTGGCAGTTCCCTCATAGCCCCACATGCTCCACAGCGGGCCAGGCAGACTCCTCATCACATGCTGCGTGAAGACTGCTGTGTTTGTGACATAACAAGGATTAATAAACAAGAGAGAGAGAGGCTTTCTTCCCACCAGAGCAGCAATCATCAAACTGAATTCACGTCCCAGGCATCAGAGAGAAGAAAAAGGAAGAAAGATAGGTAAGTTAGGTGCTACCCAATTAATACAGCGAGAGACTCCGGAAGGTCGGAGAAGTGGGACCCGGCCCTGGGATTAAGGGATACGCACACACACAGGTGTCAGCGGGAGGCACCTGGCTCTGATCCAGACCATGCGCAGGTGGGTTGTGGGGGCTGCTGGCCTCTCTACCCCACTGGATCAGTCTGGAGTTAGTCACACCTCTCAACGGGGTTACCTGCCCTTCTCTGAGATCCAAAGAGTAGACAAAATGAAAGAGTCGAGCCACCTGATAAAGGGGAAAAGAAAAAATGCCATGGGCACCAAGCCTACAAAACGGGATTGGAGGGAACTATGGTACCCTCGCCTCCTACACTGATACATTTCTTCATTCACTCATTTATTCACTCACTAATTTATTCACTCACTCACTCGTTCACTCACTAATTCACTCACTCATTCATTTACTCACTAATTTATTCACTCAATTATTTGCAGGAAACAGTGATGCTTACAAAGCTCTGTGTTAAGTTCTGCAGAGAAACAAAATGCATATGAAACATGATATGGTTCCTACTCCCAAGGAACTCACAGTCTACCTGGGGCATCAGGACATAAATGCACACAGGCTGGCAAATGACAAAGATGACGAAGTGCATGATGGAAATCCAGGGGAGGGAAGAGACACACTGTTGTTTGAAATGCCCCCGGAGAAGCCTCGTACAGGAGCTCCAGCTCAAGCAAGGCAAGGACTGCATGATCAGACAGAAAGGGAAGGAGACTGTGGCTGGGGAGTGGTGTGGGCCAACACAAGAGTGGAAAGTCGAGGTGCACGTGGGAAACTGGGGCTGAACCTGTCTGAGGAGAAGGTCGGAGGCCAATGAGTAATGAGAGAGAGGCCTGGGAAACGTGTGCGGGGCTGTCTGTGCGTGATCTCTGATGAGAACCCACTGGAGGCCTGAGCAGTGAGGCATGTGAAGGAAGCAGGACTTAGAATAAGGAGAAAATGCTGAAGGCACCGTGTAGCGCACCATATGGCACACCCAGAGAGCCGCAGATACCTGCTCTCTCCTCTTCCCTCAGGCTGCAGCAGGGCACATGGATGTCTGGAAGCAAGACTGTTTCCTAGCCTCCCTTCTGGGAAGTGCCCTGAATGGGAGACCACAGAGACACAGCTGGTTTGGAACACGGGCTGAGAGAAGGCTGCCGAGCTCAGCAGCGGGGAGGGGAGGGGAGGCAGGGCTGTGCTGAATAAATGATATGCAGAGATGAGTCAGGTCCCTGGAAACCAGACCAGGGCCGGGTCATCTGAGTTGGGCCAGTACCCAGGTGCTGGGATTTCGGGGCTATCCCTGCCCTGGCAGGTAGACATCCACAATGAGGTGAACTGTCTCAGCTGGGAGCTTCGCCTGCTCCGTGCTTCCTCCTTGTAGAGGAGGCTCTGGGGAAGGTTAATGTCTAGCAGATCTCTTCATTGCAGGGAAAGGCGGCCAAGCAACTGCTGGGAGGGACAGTGAGGGGAAGGAGGGACTGAGAGAGCATCCACCAGGTGAGCTTGCTCAGCTGTTAGTGAAAGTGGAGCTGTGGTTAGACTTACACACGTGCCCACATTATCCTAAAGGCTAAAGAACTGGATCTCATGTAACAGGTGCGTACGGGCCCCCTCCTGCACTGAAGTGTTGCCCTAGCCTAGCCTCAAGGCCAAGTGGGAGCCGCCTTGGCAGCACTTGCTGGCTGGCTGTGCATATTAATGCACCTTCTAAACTCACAGAGGGGTTTGATATAAAATGGTCAGAGGGCAGGCAGTCAACCTGAAAAGTATCCAGGGCTGCAGCTGACCCTAAATTCTCAGGTGAAGACCCCCATTTCTCAGGCCCTCAGCTCAGGTCCTTAGGGCCTGGTGGTGTGATCCAAGTAGAAAATGGTCAGGAACCATCAGTCCAGCGTGTGTGGAAAAGAGTGGGGTCAGGGATGCTTAAGAGTGATGCAAGGAACGCTGAACTGGAAACTAGAAATTCTCGCTCCAGCCCAGCTCGGCGGTATGACCTTGGGCAAGCACTCCATATCCCCGCCTCAGTGTCCTCCCCTGTGAAGCAAGGGGCTACAGAAGATGGCATCCAAGGTTCCTTCCTGCCCTAGCAAAACCCATGGTTTGACCATCGTTCTGTCCTGGGGCAGAAGGGGTAGAGAAGGGGACAGGTGCTCATGTGTTGTAAGCTGCCTCACAGGGACTCACTCACCTTGAGGCTGAGAAGAGAAAGAAGCAACCACATGGGAAGTTGGGCCCAGAGCCATGTGGGACCAAGCCCTGGAATGGAGAGTGGCTTGCCCAGGGACAGGAGAATAGAGGATAGACCCACAGAGTGGGAAACTCTTCTGGATTGCAAACACCTTCCCCATGGCAGCACCTAACTTACTTCTTTTATTCTGTTCAACAGTGAAGAGAAGACCATGATCAATCTCAGAGAGCAAACCAACCTGAACAGACGTGAGTAACAGGTAACCTTATTGATCCCTCGGTATAAGCTCTACCTCCTGTGAAGTCTTATGTGCATTGTCTCAGCTGTCCTGGGGAAGCACCACTCTCATGCCCACTCTGCGGGTGAAGAGGTTGAGGCTCAGTGGTTCATCAATAAGTGGGGAGCTGGGGTTTTTAACCCCAGTCTGCTTATCTCCAAAGCTACTCAATGCTAAGAACTGCTCTATTGGCCTGGACAGTCCTTCATTCCTTTAACGTTTACTGACACCCACTGGGGATGATACGATGCGGATATAAATGACTATGAAAGTAAGAGAGGACAATTCCACCTGGAATCAGGGCAGGTTCTGTGAGGCAGCAGTATTTGACCTTGAAGGTGGACTGAATTTCAAACAGGCAGAAACTGGGGCAGATGAAGAACCAATCTGAGCAGGAAAAAGAAAATTCTAGAAATAGTGCACAGTGGTGCTGTGAGTGCAGCACAAGAAAAACCAAAGGTAAAGCGGGACAAGACAGGAGGCTGGAAGCAGGCTTTGACTGCATAGGCCTCAAACGGGAAGAGAAAGGAGCAGTCGACCACGTGGGTGGCTACTGCAATAGTCCAAACTATAAGGGAGGAAGGAGTTGTATCAGGTGACAGCTGATGGCCCTGGGAGGAAGGGGAGAGCCAGGGGAGAAATCCTACCCAACACTCAGGGAGAGAAGTGTCAGGAACGACAAGATGACCAAGAAGTTGCTGCATCATCACAGCCAAGAAAATGCTTTCTCAGGCTCAACCAAGCTCTTCTCCGAGGTCAGGCAGGCAGGCTTTTCTTTCCTCTAGGACCCCTGATGTACACAGCTACATATAATCTCCATGGGTCAGCACGGAACAGAGAGGGGCGAGTGACAACAGACCAGCACCTGGTGTCACTCCTCAGCGGCATGGGATGCTGGTCTATGTGTGTGTTAGTCTACCTGCCACCTGCCAAGTGAAGTGAGGAGAGGTGACATTCCCAGGAGAAACATTTAGGGAAAGGGATCCAGAATGGTGAGGCGCTGAGTGACAAGGGGAGTGTGGTGGAACCACACTGGTCTGAGGTCCGGCTGGTTCCACGTCAGTGTGTTTAGGAAAGCTAAGCTGGGTGGAAGCTCATTTGTGTGGGAGGCTAGAGGGTAGGGAATACTTCCAAAAATTTTCAGCAGGTTGTCCATGATAGTTTAGATAATCTTGGTGTTTAAAACTGGTCGCCGTGGTGAATTCCAAATATTAATTTTATGGCACATGGTCTTCAGCTACAACAGAAGGCAGCTAACTTGATGGAGCTAGCCAGGGGCTGGACATGGTCCTCAAGGGTGAAAGGACAAGCTCAAGGCTTCCTGTAGTCCTTGGTCACTTGAGGGTGTGAAGCCACAGCAGTGAGACCCGGGAATCTGGAGGGGATAGCTGTCTTCTCTTCTTCCTTGAAAATACCTTCTAAGCACGAGGGAGGTTTTGTAAAAAGCAAAGCAACACCTGCCATCCGGTGACCTGCACACACAGGTGGTTTTCTGTAGGAAGAAAGCAAGGGCCAGGGCAAGTGAGTCCCCCTGGCCAGAGCCTCAATCACTACACTCAGGACCTTCCCAGAACGAGCTTCTGATTTCAAAAATAAAGTTACAGCAGCATTTTATTCAAGCAAGAGGTTTAGCTAAAGCAGTGATGGATACGAGAGATGGATACCAGAGGAGGATACAAGAGAGAGGATTTTTTTAAACGTTTAACCCTTTGTGCTGAGTAATTCTGAGTTCTCTTTTCTTAGACAGTTCTCTTTTCTTAGAGTGATAACTGATTTATGAATTATTTTGTAGAATTTGTTTTATGTTTAAAGCAAAATTGAGGAGGAATAAGACAATGAGTGAGAAAACACTTCTCCATGGACCTAGCTGTTCAGATGCTAGGGCTACGACCAAGACTCGCCTACCCCCTGGTGGCTGCTGACCTTACTGCAGGCAAAGTGCCTGAGTTAGATGGCAAGTCAGAGCAGTGGAGGTCATGGTCATGGTGCTGAAGAAAGCAAGACCAGGGAGAGGAGGAAGAAAGGAAAGCTACACCACATGTAAAGCTATAGGCTGAGTTCCATCTCCTGTTTTCCTAGTGAACCTCATATACAGAGCCCAAAGTGCTGAGTGAATAAATGGGGTCCTTGTCAGGACAGAGCACTGCAGGCGAAGGGGTGAAGGCAAGGCAAAGAGAACCAAGAGACTTAACAGAGGGCTGGGAGCAGTGCTCCATGGACAGCCATCTGTGAGGGTGGAAACGGTCACATCTGTGCTAACCATGGCACTTGCTGAGGACATGCAATGGCATCCTAGGGCCGAGGAATTGGATTTTATGCTTACTTACTTATAGTTTGAATGTAGTCAGAGGTGGCAAGGGGTTACCACATGGAACAGATCAGGACTGGAGAAATAAAAAGGTTTATTCTTCATATCAATCGTCAAGGTTTAACAAGCAGCTAAATGCAGTAAATCACTAAACAAATGGGCTCTGTTTGGTTTTTGGTTTTGTTTTGTTTTCTAAGAAAGAAAAAAGGAAAAGAATCCAGAGCCCCTCACTTCCAGAAGCTGGCAACCCAACGGGAAATATTTGATTCTAGGGGGGAAACCCTCACACATTCCAGTGAAGAAGAATCCCTGATTCCCAGATTGCCTGCTTAACTTAGAGCTGTTTTCTTCAACACGGGACTTTAATAACGGGATTGCTACCAATGCAACCGCTCTGGAGATGGGATACCCGGGGGCAGGAACAAAGCTTTATTTTCAAGTTTCGAGACAAGTGGAAAGCAAGGTTGGTTTACCAGGTCTGAGACTTGGGCAGGCGGAAGAGACCTCAGATGTGGATCAGGTTTCAAGGAGGACTAAGGCGTCTGGAAAACTCATGGTCTTGATCAATTGGTTTCACTATGATTTTTTGTGAGAGAATGTGTTTTGCTTAATAAATGAATTTCCAGAGCATTATTTTTAAAAAAGGAGAGAGATTTCCAAGTCTGGTCTCTACGAGACCTGGGGGCTCCATTTCCCTGGGGGTACAATTACAGGATAGGAAACAGCTAATATCCAGGAAGGCAGCAGTCAGAGCCAGGACATGTAGAAGGTGCTGGAGAAGGGTGTCCCCAGGGTGGACACAGAAAAAAAGGTACAACACTTCCAGGAACAGGGGTTCCCCCGAGGGAAAACTTGGGTTGAGATGAGGAGTCATAGGCCTGAGGAGAAATTTCCCATGTGTAATTTTTTTGTTTTAGCATTTCCAGTTCCAATGTGATATTAACAATAACAACTTACATTTGTACAATGATATGCTTTAAAAAAAAACTTCACACTTCACAGTGATGCAAACAAAAACCATACAAACATTGTTTTTTTGTTTTTTTTTTAATGGAAGGGTTCAGGGCTCAAAGTTATAGGAAAAATAAATTCAACTGGGAGTATAGCCAAAAGACCTTTATTTTTCCAGGTAAGCAGGGCAGTTTCCTCAAAGGGAACCATCAAAGGATGCAAAAAAGACCAGAAGTTAAGGGAGAGGCGACCTTCACCCAGTCACCTCGTCCCAGCCTCCTTTTAATTCCTTCAAACTAAGAGTCTTTCATTTACCTCACACTCTCTCCTGCATCCTGGTGGCTAAATACAGTCGGTATTTAGAGTGAAAACTGATTTATGAGCTGAGAGTGTTTTCTGAAAAACAGGCAGGGTCGAAGAGAGGTAAACTGAAACCATGAACAGGATGACCATCAACCCCCATTTGCTTGGGACAGTTTGAGTTATACCTGTTGTCCAGCATCATTCTTACAGCACCTCTTTCACTCTCCAAAATGTCCTGGTTTGGACATTAAATTATGTAGTCATCCTAGTCATGGGTGACTAGGAAGAGTGTCTTTTTTTTTTAATTTAATAAATTTTTATTGTTCAGATTATTACAATTGTTCCTCTTCCGCCCCCCCTCCTCATAACTCCCCTCCACCAGGCTCCTACCCCTCCTTCTACCCTTACCTCCTTCCCCCACATTGATCTCATCCATAGGTGTATGATTTTTGTCTAGTCTCTCCTAGCACCCCCCTCATCCCTATCCCCCTGAGAATTGTCAGTCCACTCCCTTTCTATGCTCCTGATTCTATCACATTCTCCAGTTTATTCTGTTCATCAGATTTTTAATTCACTTAATTTTTAGATTCACTGGTTGATAGATATGTATTCGTTGTTCATAATTTTTATCTTTATCTTTTTCTTCTTCCTTTTCCTAAAGAGTACCTTTCAGCACTTCATATAATACTGGTTTGGAGTTGATGAACTCCTTTAGATTTTTCTTATCTGTGAAGCTCTTTATCTGGCCTTCAATTCTGAATGATAGCTTTGCTGGATAGAGTAATCTTGGTTGTAAGTTCTTGCTATTCATCACTTTGAATATCTCTTGCCACTCCCATCTGGCCTGCATCGTTTCTGTTGAGAAATCAGCTGACAGTCGTATGGGTGCTCCCTTGTAGGTAATTAACTGTTTTTCTCTTGCTGCTTTTAAGATTCTCTCTTTGTCTTTTGCTCTTGGTATTTTAATTATGATGTGTCTTGGTATGGTCCTCTCTGGATTCTTTTTATTTGGGGTTCTGTGTGCTTCCTGGAGTTGTAAATCTATTTCTTTCACCAGATGTGGGAAGTTTTCAGTCATTATTTCTTCAAATAGGTTTTCAGTATCTTGTTCTCTCTCTTCCTCTGGCACCCCCACAATTCTGATGCTGGTACGCTTGAAGCTGTCCCAAAGGCTCCTTACATTATCTTCACATTTTTGGATTTTTTTTTCTTCTTGCTTTTTTAGTTGAATGTTTTCTGATTCTTTATATTTCAAATTTTTTACTTGATCCTTGCCTTTCTCTAGTCTGCTGTTACGTCTCTGTATAACAGTTTTTATTTCAGTCAGTGTATATTTAATTTCTAGTTGGTCCTTTTTCATCTCCTCTTGGGTCTTGCTGAATTTATCCATCTTTTCTAGGAAATTCTTGAAAAACCTTATAAGCGTGGTTTTGAACTCTATATCCAGTTGTTTGTTTTCCTCCATTTCTTTTGTTTGTGATCTGTTCCTTTGTCTCCACATTTTCACTATGCCAGGAGAACTTCTGTGTTGGAATCAGCCATATGATACAAGACTTGCAAAACTGCAAAAGCCTCTTTGTTGAACTTGGATGTGGTGGAGTTTCAGGGCTTAGCCGACAACCTTGACTTCCAGTCAGCCCCACCCTTCGTGGCCCCTGGGTCTCAACTGTTTCCCAGTAATCGCTGTAACTGTCTCTATACGCATGCACACGCATGTCTCTATACCTCTGCCTTTCCGGTTCCCTTGTGCTCCGGGACCCTTATGAGTCTGAGTCCCCAGGGTCTCGCCTGAAACTGGGGCTCAGTGCTGTTAGAAGTGGCGCAGTTGGGAGGCTCTGTCTCCTGCCCACTAGAGAAAGCCAGCAGCACAATCAGCAGTCCGTCTTCTGCGTGCAGAGGTGTGCACGTCCCCAGACCTCTGCCCTTTCACAGCTCCCCTAAATTTCCTTTCACAGTCCAGACTCCCCTGTATGAGTCTCACCCAGAACTGGGGTTCAGTGCTGTAGGATAAGTGGTTCAGTGCAGTTGGGAGTCTGCATCTCCCCGCCAAAGGAAGCAGTCAGGCACTCTGGCGCCTGCTCTCTCCACACGCGCATCTCTGTACCTCAGCTTTTTACAGCTCCTCTGAGTCTCAGTGAGCCCTCTTTTCCTTCTAGTTGTAGAATTTCCACTCAGCCAACTTTCCTGTGGTTCTGGATTATATCTGTTCTGTCTTTTAGTTGTAGTTTTGAAATTGTTGTGCAAGTCAGCAGTTTAGGTGTTCACCTATGCCGCCATCTTGGTTTCCTCAAGTCAGAGTGTCTTCTTAAAAAATGTTTTTTTATTGATTTCAGAGAGAAAGGCAAACATCAATGATGAAAGAGATTCACTGATCAACAACTGCCTTCTGCATGCACCCTGCTGGGGCTTGAGCCAAAACCCAGGCATGTGCCCTGTTCGAGAATCAACTGTGACCTCCTGGTTCACAGGTCCATGCTCAACCACTGATTGCTCTGACTCTTCCCCTGGGGGAATCAACAGGATTGTTGCTTGGCTTTCTCATTCTCAAGGTTAAGGCCTCTAAGAAGCTATGTGCGCATCCCAGGAATGTTAAAGAGGTTAACCGTTGTAACCCTAGTCACCTGTGCATTTATGGTTCTGGATGGGGCCTCAAGCAGTAACCCATACAGAGCTGGCTGTTTAAAAAATCATCTGGGGAAGTTGTTAAAAATAGAGATTTATGAGCCAACTGCCTGACATTCAGATTCAGCATATTTGAAAACCTATTAAAAAATGAAAAATAAAACTTCCCAGGTGGTATGGATAGGAAAGCTGACTTCCACTCCTTAATGACTCTTTGTCCTTTGACCCCTGCCTGGAGTGATCCATTGTTGCTATGGAAACCACTGATGTGCCTCTCAGCGAAATTGGAGTTTACTTCATTTTTTTTAATAAAAAAATAAAAGCAAACTGTTTCAAAAATAGAGGGCACTATTTTTGGAAGAGATTTGTCTCTTCTCTCTAGATATTTATATTTAGATACAAAAAGCAAAGTCTCCCAAAGGCAGAAAACTTTCTCCCTTGAAGCCCACTTTTGCAGGAATCAGGCATCCCTCCCTACATTAGTCCATTTGGAAAGAAATAGGAGAAGTTACTTCCTGACACAAGTTTCCGACTGTCTGGGCTTCCAGCAGGTTAGTTATCGGCAGGTGCCTGGCAGGAGGCTTGGGCTCAGGGCTTCCCAAGGAGGTCAGAGTGGCCGGGGGTGACTGGCCAAGATGGTATCAAGACACTGGCACTTCCAGTTAAGGCAGACCTAGAAAAGGATTGCCCTATAGAATCACCACCAGAAGAAAATGTATGCACAGTGGCTGAGTGGACAGGTGGCCTGTACTGAGCCACCCTGATAAATGTACATCTATGCTCTGAACTGGGTGAGGTGCAGTAAAAAAATCCTCCTTCAGGCTTCAGAAGCAGAGGAGATGGGGCATAGAGAAGAGCTGAAGGAAGGTTTCTGTAGCTTTATGTTGTAAAGTTGGCCTGATGAATTCAAAATTCAGTAATTCTGAGTTCTCTTTTCTTTCAGCTCAAAAATAAAAATGTAAAATGGTTGCATCGCAAACAGAAATATCTTGGAATTCTTTATAAATCCTGATAGAACTCCTTGGGACACCAAAATGGAATGTTCCCTCCAAAGATACTCACTGGGCCCCATCACCCAGCAGCAGGCTTCTGTACCAAGGTGAGAGAGGCCCCGCAGGTACCAGTGGGACAAAGTTCTGTCACAGAGGAGCCAATTCTCTGAAATAGGAACCAACCCCTTTTGGTTCTCCGTCTCTCCCAGCCTTTGTGTGCAGAACTCCTTAACTTCAGATGGAAGGTGCTTTTCAAACAGACACTCAGTTCCGGGTGCTGAGTCTTTCTCCCAGAATTGTTGCTAAATGGGCTTCACTCTGAACCAGGGCACAGAAAATCCCTCTCAATCTGCTGATCCAGCTGGCTGTCAGCACCCACTGTCACACCTTCCTCTCAAAGCCCCCGGAGCACCAAGATCCGAATTCATCATTCTCTTCCAAACCCTTTCGTAGTTCTACTTCCTTTTGCCTATGAGCCCTCACTTTGCCACCCAGAACTAGCTTCCTTTTGCTAGTACAACTCACGTCCCCACACGTGAATTTGGGGCAAGGGATGGTCACCAGGAAAACTAGGACAATCTGCTGAACTTATTCTGAGAGTAAACATCTACCAATTTAATTTCTCAGGGCCGAACACATGACGAGAAACTGACACAATGACAGGGAGAAAGTGAGAAGAAACTAGGAAGGAACACAGAGGACCTGTGAACAGGCTGGATGGAAAAGAGAGGAAGTAAAGCTTACACCACAACAGCCCACAAGCCAGTGTTTATTTCAAACCTCTGCCACCTCTTGTTGTTGCTGTTACACATATGCTTGCCCTCCAGGTCTAAGCCACTCAACTTCCTCTGGGAGCCTGGGTCTTCGCTGGGCTGCTGGGCCCTGACTGTGGAGTCCATCACTCAGGAAGCCTCCGCCTGTCTAGCTTGTGTTTAGGTGACTCTCCCAGTGCACCCTGGGAAGCTGCAGAGAAGCTCTCCCTCCCTCCATTCCCTCCTCTATTTCTCTGAGGCTGGAGCTCCAAGTAACTTCGAGGATATTGACCTGGGACCCTCAGAAGAGTTTCAGGAGCTCTGGAAACCTCTTAACATTGTATACATTGTGTGTGTGCGCATGCCAGCAATTTTCACCATTTTTTCTATTATATTTTCAAGGGACCTCCCAAAAGGATAAGGAACCACTGAATGGTCCTCAGCTTGTCTTGTGCAGGGTGCACAGGTGTGAGCAGGGCAAGCTAGAGGGATGGAGATGCTCATGTGGCATGGAGGTCAGGGCCCAGCACGGTACCTTGGAGGCAGCCATCACTGCTGCTGTGGCTGCCACGTTCAAGCCTCGCTTCCCGAAGTGCACAAGGGCATCATAACTCCGGTCTTTTGCTTGGACCAAGCAATCATCGATTTCCTGTCAAAGGAAAAACAGAGACACACTGAGCAGGAGGGTTCCAACGGATCTCTGTTCTTTCTCCCTTCTCCTGAGACCTTGGCTTGGCACCTTGCCCAGTCACGATTCTCCCTGGGACTGAAGTCATGGGTACCTTTGTGTGTGTGTGTGAGTAAATATAAGGGGGGCGGGGGAGAGACAGAGGAGGTGCAGGGAAATGGAAAAGGGAATTTTGAAACATAGCCACTCACTGACTGACCCTTCTACACACAGCCACTCTTGTGAGCCACAGAAGGATCCTGGGGTGCAGAGAATAAAGTGTCTAACCTCAGACCATAGTTGGCTGTCAGACCCTGGCAAGTACGGAGTCTCTATACAGTTCTGTCTTCCGAAAAGCGGGGGCAGCGATAGTACCTAACTCGGGAAGAACAGTCAGGATTGCATGAAGTCATCCTCATGAAGCATCTGACACAGGGTGGTTTCCATCAGTGAGGAGACTGAGACCTTCCTTACCTCGGGTGCTGGGCCCTTGCAGCTCTAAAATCCTATGACTGTATGGCGATTTCATACTATACCCTGACAGCTCCCCATGTGTTTATCATCAGGAGGGATTAGGACATAGAGATAGGTGTTATTTCTGTTGATAAGGCAGATCATTTTGCAGGTAATGAAATAAAGGCAGAAATCAGAAGTCACCTCAACATCATACCCCAAGATAAAGGTAAGGTGGGATAGAGGACGAGGTTGCCTTCGTGACTAAACCAAAGTAAAATACCGGTTTCATTCCCATTGGAATTAACTCTGGTTTATTCCTTCCAGTTGTGCGTTTGTTTGCAGTTGTTCCATTTCATATAACAGCTGCTGTGTAATCACATTTCAGAGTTCAGGGAGAGAGGGACAGTGGCCTCTGTCTCCTTTGCAGTTCAGCACATTCGTGCATGTCCTTTGCTCGGAGGTGCAGGTGGGCAGTCAACCCCTGCTCCTTCCTTGTTTGGCTTCCCCAGTAAGTCACCACAGAAAATTTTCCTGTGACCTGACTGCCTAGGAGTGACTCTGGGTAGTTCTTAGGAGTCAGTCGCCTTCAGCTCAATAGAAATCACAGTGCCAGCTTCAGGGTGGGACAGCCTTCAGGGGAAGGAAGGTAGAAGAAGAGGGACTGGATGAGAGGGCTCGCCATTCCTCAACATCCACCCTGTTAGATAAGAAGTGCTTGTGTTATTGCTTCTAGAGAGATTCTCAGAGATGTCTACTGTAGCCTGCTCACCCCACTGACATGTTTCTAAAAGCCTCCCCTAGAAGTTCAAAGAATTCCACTTTCATAACAGTACAGATTAACATAGAAAGCCACCTACAGTGCTCCTGTTTCATGCTAAAGAAACCTATCACATAATCAGTTTAGAACGTCACATAATATAAGTAATTAATCATACAATTTGGAACCAATAATGTCACTCTTGGGAATTCATTCTAAGTAAAAAAGAAAAGTCAAAAGAAGAAACTAAACTCCATGCATGGTGGTGTTCACATGGACATTATGAAGACTAAGTGAAAATGAGTTATGGTACATGCAAAAACATGTTTACAATCTCAGAATACAAATATCGTACCTGTGTTAAGTTAGCTTTTTGTTTGGTTTTTGAGTTTTTTTGGTGCACTTAGAATTTTATTTTAAAGAAAGGTTATAAAGACTGGTATGCATAAAAAAGAAGTTATCAAACAAATTAGCAATACAATTCAATGTTTATTGTAATGGACTTTGCATTCATTATGATATAAAATATTAAAGAAACAATAGAACAATCCATTGAAAGCAAATTTGACAAATTAGGTTCAGTAGAGATATTAAACAAAAAGTAATTTTAAATTATAAATAAAATTTTAATTATAAAGTGGCATTATCTTATAAGTAGCCCACATTACATTACTTTTCAAAATATATAAAAATTAATAAAAATTAATTCTTTAATTTTTTTGTTGTTATTGTTAATCCTCACCTGAGGATATTTTTTCTCTTGATTTTTACAGAGAGTGTAAAGGAAGGGGAGAGACAGAGAGAGAGAAACATCTGTGTGAGAGAGATACATCGATTGGTTGCCTTCTGCACACATCCTGACCAGGGCCAGGGATCAAACTTATTTTTCTTCATCTCTAACATTAGAAAAATTTTACATTTTTATTTTAAGGATGTTTGTAAAATACTTTGAAGCAAAACAAACACAACAGGTAAAGATCATGAAACAAATTATGATGATTGTTCTCATGAATACTTACCAACTGATAATTACCAAAATAACAGATATTTCATTGATAGCATACATTTCATCACTGAATAAAGCAAATATTGTACTAGAAAGTTTTATATTCCAGTCTCTATTAGAAGCTACCTGGGTACAAGTCAGTGTCTTTTAACCTCTCAATGCTTCTGTTTTCCTCCCTTTGTTAAGTTTTAAAAGTAATTTTAATAGTCTATGTGAAAATCATGTCTGGCCCTAGCTGGTTTGGCTCAGTGGATAGAGCATCAGCCTGGAGACCAAAAGGTCCCAGGTTTGATTCTGGTCAAGGGCATGTACATTGGTTGCAGAGTCCTCACTGGCCCAGGCCCTCCAGGCTCATGCGACCAATCAATGTGTTTCTTTCACATTGATATTGCTATCTTTCCCTCTCTCTTCCACTCTCTCTAAATCAATGGAAAAATATCCTCAGGTGAGGATTAAAAAACAAACAAACAAAAATGATGTTTGCAAAAGGCTAAGCATGATAAAAAGAAGAAAACTCAGTTTGGGGAGTGGAATTATGAGTGAATCTTTTCTGTCTTTTGTTTCAATTTATGAAAATGTTTTACAATAAATAATGACAATATCTTTCTGAAAATTTCACACTATTTCTAAACATGTCAGAAAAATAAACTAAAAAAAAAAGACCAGCCGAGACCGGTTTGGCTCAATGGATAGAGAGAGTGTCGGCTTGCGGACTGAAAGGTCCCGGGTTCGATTCCGGTTGGGGGCATGTACCTTGCTTGTGGGAACATCTCCACAGTGGAGCATGCAGGAGGCGGTTGATCAATGTCTCTCTCTCATCGATGTTTCTGATTTTCTATCTCCCTCCCTTCCTCTCTGTAAAAAAATCAACAAAATATATTAAAAAAAAAAAAAAAAGACCAGATGGAACAACTTTTTAGGGATGAAGAAGAGCCAATCAATGGTCTTCTGCAATAAAATAATCTGCCTGTTTATTTATCACTTTTCAGAACTTTCACTTACTGAAAGGAGTGAAAAGCAGAGCAGCATGAATTACCTTTTCTTTTGAAGACAGCGTAGGATGGACAAACTTCCTGTACAGGAGGCTGGACCCTTTTGTGTAGGGAGATAGTAGCCAGGCTACAAAGGCTATTTTTAGTTCATAATAGAATGGAAACCTGGAGAGAAATGAGAAATACACATTCCATTAGGTTCTTGGCAATGGTGCCCGGGGCCTGGGAAGGGCCAGGCTCGGCACAGACACCTGTCCAGCTCCCTCCTTTCCCTGCCTATGAAGGTATGCACATAGCTCGAGCCTACAGCCTCTTCTGACAGCTGGTTTGTGTTTTCTTTTGTTGCCAAAGCAAGCCAGGTCCCAGTTTCTCTCAGCAAACCCCTTGCCATGCCTGGCAACAGCTGGCTACACTTATTTCTGTTGGAGCCGGTGCTCCAGCCCCAGCCTGCAGGCTCAGGCCACACAAGTGCCACTCACCCAGACACTGACACTGGCAGCCAAGAAGGCACATACACCTGCAAGATATACAGCAGGGAGGAGCAGACAAAGAATCTTTTATGAGAACAAAAGCTACCCCTCCATGGTAGTCTTCTCAGCCCTAAAAGAGGGAGGGACGGGAGCCTAACTCTTGTCAGGAAAGAGGGTGCTACTCACCCTACTCCAGTCAAGGGCAGACAAACAGAGCTTATCTTTTTGGTGCCCAAAGAAAGAAATGTTCAGGGAACAGGTAACATACAATTCTGGAGTTTGAATCCTGCATATCACTCATTTATTCACCCCATAGCAGATTTCCATTTAGCAAGACTGAAATACCAATGTTCCTGGGAAAGAGTTCATAAGACAAACACTACCTCCCCTCATGTTCTTGAGAAGGAGCAGGAAGACAGGAGGAGGCCAGCCAGTGCCAGAAGAGAACATGGTTAGGAGGAAAAAGTCCCAATTCCTGGAGTACTCACCAACAAAGGAAGATGTCGGTGAATGTCTCTGCTGTGGTGAAAAGTGCAAATATAATCCAGTACATCATCCATTTGACCTGTTGAATGAAAAAGTAACAACGCTAGTAGAGAAAGTCAAGGGTTAATGGCTGGCTGCCCAACATGAAGAAGAAGAGGCCAGATGCTGGGGCATGTCCAGGCAGTGCTGCTGCATTTCTAGTCCACTCTCCCTATCTTTCCCAAGCTCATGTCTAATTCCACTCCAAACCTTGGGGCTGGAGGCAAATGGGCTATTTCCACAATTGACCCACGTTCAAGGTCAATGTGGACTCTAGTGACCTTCACTAGTCGTCAGTGAGCCAGGGAGGCCTGCAGACCAGAAGTGACTCAGGATTCACTCAGATTATTTTTCCAAGTAAACTCTCCAGGCCTTCACACAGACACACTCGGGAATGAACTGTAGTAAGGCCAGTCTCTGGGATGGAGTAGTGATAATCCTCACTGGCCACCTAAGACTCTCTCCTGTGAGAACCCCACATCCCCAGCCTCTTACAGAAACTGGATCTTTTTAAAAGTCTCTCCCACATGAGCTTCCATTCCACTTCCACTGCCTCTCTCCCCGAGTTGAGGTAGTGGTCCCTCTCTTCCATTTCCCTTGTCTCTTGGCTTTCCCCTCACCAACCCATCCTGCAAATTAGTAGTTGCCAACCTTTCACACCTCATGGACCACCAGTGGTCCATGGACCACCGGTTGGCGACTACTGCCATAAACCAACCCCCTATAATCTTCCAAAAGCATGAACTTATCAGACTACTACTATCTTTTTCTTGGTGTCTATACGTCTGCCTCCTTCCCAATCTGTCCTCCATAATTTAGTCAGAATGATCTTGCTAAATCCAAACTTGATGATTCTCTTTCCAAGCTTTTAAAGTCTTCAATACAGTAGTTCCTTATTGTTGTTAAGGTAAATCCAAATTCCTTAAAATGTTATAAATACCCTTGCATGAACTGGATCCTAATTACCTCCATAGAAAGCCCTCCTTCTCACCCACACTTTCTTGAATTTTCCACTCGTTATAATGAACCTGAACCAAGTACATCTTCCTACGCCTCCATATTTCAGCCCTCAGATCTCAGCCTAAATGTCATTTCCTCTAGGAAAGTTGAGGTAAGTAGACTTTCCTTTCTCTCTCACAGTGTCATATATGCTCCCGTCATAACACTGAACATTCTGCTTTGAAAGTACCTGTTTAGCCCTAACTGGTTTGGCTCAGTACATAGAGCGTCAGCCTGCAGACTGAAAGGTCCCAGGTTCGATTCTAGTCAAGGGCATGTACCTTGGTTTCGGGCACATCCCCAGTAGGGGGTGTGCAGGAGGCGGCTGATCAATGTTTCTCTCTCATCAATGTTTCTAACCAACTTTCTATCCTTCTCCTTTCCTCTCTGTAACAAATCAATAATATATATATATATATTTTTTTTAAAAGCACCTGTTTATTGCTATGTTTTCCTTATTAGATTACAAGCTCCCTGAGAGTGGAGGCCAGTTATTTTTTCACACCACTGTAGCTCTAGTACCCAAAACAGTTCCTGGCACATAGTATGTACTCAGTGAATATGTTTTGAATGACTGGATTAGGATGTTGACATTGTCAATGGGAAAGAAAGGGTGATTTTAAAAAGACTTAGAAGAAATATACTTTGGGAAATACTAGTCTACATGGCTTTTTGAGAAGAAAATAGAGAATCTGGATGGTGTCAAGGTAACAGTTGCTCCCCATGGGTATACATGGGAGGAAAGGGACCTGTTGAAGTTGGGGCATGGTATGACATGGAGCCACTCACACCAGCAAGAAAGTAAGCAAAGGGTCAATTTAGGGAGAAGAGGCTGAGCTCCAAGAACCTGAGGGCAGTCTGAGGGCCCAGGAGACATCTAAGAAGAATCCCCAATAGGCCTCTGGAAAGGCAAGACCGAATCTCAGGAGGGAGAGTGAGGCTATGGCCAAATATGAAGGAGGCATGGGGGAGAAGGGGCTTGAAGTGTTAGCCAAAGGAAGTTTCCATCATGAACCCCTTCACTTTAAAATGCTTTCATGCGGAAAGGACGGTCTGAGAATTATTTATTGAGCCCCAAAAGGTAAATGGAATACTGGTAGCTCAGAGATGGAAACCATAAATAAATTACCAGGAAATGTTTTCCACCATCAAACCACAGAATAACCAAATGATGGCTATTTTTTCCAAGGTACCAAAGAGAAGCTGCTAGGTTTGAGGGATTCTATCCAAAATTTCCTGCAAGATGTGGAGAACATGGGTAGGATAGTGTCCAGAATAGAGAGAGGGAGCTACGGCCAATTTGAGAGATGATGACCAGGAGCAACTCTGGAATGGATAGTTGACAGCAGGTCTAGGGAGTCCCTCTGGACTGATCAGGGGCAGGACCCAGCAGTGAAGACACTGGAGAAGTTGTGATCCTAGGACATAGCAACAGGGTGGGAAGCAGAGCTAAGAGACCTTCCATGAGCCACAGAGATGGGCTGAGACACTAGGACCCATAACACCAAGCCTCCAGGGCTCCTGGCAGCCTGCAAGAGCCTGCCCCATGGGCTGTGCAGGCAGCAGGCTTAGCCACCTCTGTAGCATCCTCTCACCCTTGGATCCTCCTCTACATCAGTCACCCTATTTCTTGAGTATTTCACACTTCCTCTTGCATCTGCACCCTGCTTCAGCCTGCCAGGGAATTCCCTATGCCTAAAGACTGAGAAAGCAACTATTTGAGCCTGGTTTACAGCTGACTCTGCATCATCTGCTGGCAGGAGCTCACAGTGGACAGCTGCATAGCCAGGGTAGTCCTTAGAGAATGAGGGAAGTGAAATTCCCTCACAGGCAGCACTTAGCCTGGAAGGAGATATGTCCTGAGATACCTACACTGCCACCAGGTGTACTATTTTCTTATTTTCTGAATTCTTCTTGATGCTTGGCATCTGAGGCCTTGCTGACTGGGGAGAGACTTCCCTTCCTAGGACCAGCCAATTCTTAAAAAAGACTTGCCCTAGAGTGCACTTTTAATATGCAAACTGACCGATCTATAGCCCATAGGTTGGCCCAATACTCCTTTGCCCTAGTAACCCCAGGTTAGGTACCAAAACAACTAAGACAGCCCTCACATCCCACAACCTGCTGAAATTATTCTAACTAGCCAACCCTAAACCTGATATCCTGCCCTACCTGACTTCCCTGCAGAAACCAGTAGAGGTTGTGGCCCCACCTGCTCCCCTCTTCCTGACTCTTGACCAATCCTGGTGCTTCTCCATGTGGCCCTGGATGGTGTGCTGGGCCTCCCACTTTTAAGGAGCTGAGGGTAATGTCTTTTCTTCATGATAGTCATTTCTGTGTCTGCATGCCTTACCATACCCAATTAGAGCAAATCCCAAGTACATTTTCAAATACAAGGTAAGGATTTGGCAATGCCATGGGGTACGTAGAAGGATGGCTAAGACTGGTACTGGGCCATGATCACATTTTGGAATGATGTGAATGGACCCACAGATTGCAGACATTTGTTAAAAGCCTGTGCCTGACCAGCACCATCAGAATCATGGAAGAGCTCATTAGAAATACAGAACCTCAGGCCCCACCTGAGACCCTGTGGATCAGAATCTATATTTTAATGAAATCCTCTGTTCATTCATACTCATGTTAAAGTTTGAGATTCACTGGTTTTGCTACAGGGTACCAAGAAGCTAGGAACATTCCAGGACAGGAGGAATAGGGAAACTGAGACAAGAAAATTAAATAAGGCCAAGCAGTTTGGACAGCTTGCAGCTGGCTTGTAAATAACAAACCATTATCTTCCCCCAACTAAAGACACTTGAGAACAAATGGTTAAAAGCCTCTCTAAATAGAGAATGCAGGAAAGAAAAGGGGAAGGGGGAGGAAAAAAGAGCCATTTATTTCACTCCCTAAACAGAAAAGCCATCAGTCTTGGAGCTTGGCAAGATAAAATTGCCAGGTGCTTCTCACAAATTCTGGGAAAGCCACAACAAAGTGAAAGGGGGACCTTGAAAACTAATCTGTACCCAAGATATTCAGCAGAGAAATTTTAAAATCTATACACAGAAAAATATATAAGGCAGAAATCTCCACCCCACTCGTTCATCAGATTAGCCGAGAGAGCCCATCCACACTTTTTGCTGGATGATTGCTTGCCTTGTTCCTTTAATAAATTTGCATGTTTTACCTTCTTAGTAAATTCACTTTAACACAACACAGTTATCTGGAGTCACTTGTTTGGATTCATTCATATGAGCAGATAAGAACTGAGATGGGGACAACCCTCTCCCTTTGACTCGGGGCTGTCGGATAACTTATACCTCTCTGTGTCTGAGAGGTGCCTTTAACAGTCTGACTCACAACCTTTCTGCTTCTCAGCCCTAAACTTCTGAGTTCTATTTTTAAAATAATTTTAGTGCGTGGAGGATAGATGCTTCTAGTTGTGATACAACTAGTTCCAATGAAATAGAAGCAGAGACTAGACTATCACCTGACCACTTCAGGACCACCTTGCCACTAGGAAGTGGATAATAAAGGTACTTAGGTTTGCCACCTAAGACTCTCTCCTGTGAGAAACCTCTGTGAGAAATCGATGGGGTGACTGATCTTGATGATCAAGGGAACCAGGATTGCTGCTACACAATGTGGCAGGGGGAGGAAGTTAACGGTCCTGGGGGATCTCCTACTACAATCTCATCCTTGGGGGCTCTCCTACAACAATCTCATTCAGAGGTAAAAGTCAATGACTCACAGAGGCAGGATTACTAAGGCCTCATGTTCCTCAGGAATGAAGATTCAGGTCAGACCCTGGGTAAGGAACCTCAAGCTCTAACTGAACCAAAGCTGACTGAAGGCAAAGGGAGCGTGCTTTAGATGACGGAAGAAGGAAGCAATAGGAAAAAATGCTGGATGTGTTATGGAACTATAGGTGTCCAGAGCACCTTCTGAATTATCCTGGTTCTACAGGTGTCATGCTTTTCAATGTCTTTTGAGCTATTTTACAACTCTGATTTCCCCATTTTCCCAAGAATTCAGTTGAATATTTTTTAAAAATTCATTTCATCACTCCTGATTGGTTATGTATCTGCTCTTTGGAATCTCCTTTGATATGTTTTTAGCACCCTACTGGTTCCCTCATTAATCAGTGAGTTATGTAAAATTTTCATATGTGTTAATTTTATATTTGTACAAGAGTCATGATTTTACCCTTTAAAGATTATCTTTTAACAGAAGACATAAATACAAGTTATAAACTTATGACCACTTGCATGACTAAGGATTGTAGCTTCTACCAATATTTTCTTCATTTTTTTTGTTATGTATAGATTTAAATATTTTAACTCATCTTATTTTTATTTATTCTCCTTCTCCCCCAAATAGAGTATATGGGTGGTTCACTTGAGAATTCAATTTTTTAGAGTGCTGAATATTAAGGTTAGATCCTGTCAGTGCCAGAGGAACAGAAGTATTGGACCTGCAATTGGACTCAGCTGAAGAAATTTGGATTTTACAAATGAGTTGCACAGAATTCTTGTTGGAAGGTTTTTTAAAAGCCAAATCCTGGGTAAAAGAGTGGATGTCAATGTTGGGTAGCCAAACAAGTAACTGTAATAGATATACATATGTTTTATATGTATATAAAATACTGTCATATTATATACTGTATTTTAATTTTATTAAATATCAAATTTTATTCAATATGTATGTCACTATATAAAAATATGTTTATTACCAGTATCCAAAGCCTTCTAATATTGAGATTGTCTTATTGGGCGGCAAGTCCTATTATCTAGGCTTGGAAAAAATCAAATGCCCCTATCCGGGACTTTGAATCTTCACGAACTGTTCCAAAGGCAAAGGCAGCTGGAAGCCAGTGTCCACAGTGATGATACTGGCAGTAGCTTCCTAACCAGACTTTTCCTGTGGCATAAGCTTACCTGTCACCAGGTCTCTGGGGTCCTCCCCAATTTCTTAGTATCTTCCCCCCCCCCCCCCGCAGCCTTCTAGTTAGTTCTAGAAATTCCCATAAGTTCCTTTCTGTTTAAGTGCAATGCATTTGGAAAGACTACCAAGCTATGAAGGTTGAGAGCAGTGTTTCTCAAACTGAGGATCCTATAAAAAAAAAAGTCTGATTTTCATTCCAGAAGTCTGGGCAGGACATGAGAATCTTCATTTCTAACAAGCTCCCAGGTGATGTTGCTCCTTCTAGTCCACAAGCCACAATGAGTATGGAATGGAGAGTACTCAATGCTTATAGAGAAGGGGCTGGGAAGAAGGGAGGAGCAAGACAGAGGGTGTTCAAGCCTATATAATGGGTCTGCACTCAATCTTGCAGGGGAGAAGCACTCATTCAAGGATCTCGGAGTAGTGAAATGAGTATTTCCACTGTTAAAAGGTTTCTAGAAGTTATATAGAGTCCATATTATAGATAACAGAGTGTGAGATGAAGTACAGGAAGCAGGAGAACCAATTAGAAAGTATGGCAGGCAAAATATTAGCCCCTGCCCGCCCCCAAATGGTGTCCTCATCCTTGTCTCCACAACCCATGAAAATGTCTACAGCAAATGAGCCTTTACAGAGTTATGAAGCTAAGAACTTTCAGATGGGAAGACCATCCTGGACTAGTCAGGTGGCCACTGTGTCAATGAGTACTTCAAGGCGGAGACCCTGGCCTGGGGTGGCCACAGGAAGATGTGACTATGGAAGAATGTTCAGGAATGAAACACTGCTGACTTGAAAGAGGGAGAAAGAGGCTCCAGCCCAGGAATGCGGGTGACCGGTCTCCAAGGACTGAAAAGGCAAGGAAGTGGATTCCCCCCTAGAGCCTTGCCTGTGTTAAGCCCCTAAATTCATGGCAATGTATTAAAGTAGCAATAAAAACTAACAGGGAGGCTATTGCAACATTCTAGGGAGGAAATGATGACAACCTCATTTAAGAGAGCGGCTGCAGAGGAGAGGCCTGGTCTGAAAGATCATTAGGGGATGAGGAACGTGGTCGCCAATCAGGTGTATGCATGGCTGGGTGGTGAGGGAGAGGCAGGGGTGCAAGGAAATTGCCAGGTTCTCCCTTGGACAAATGGATCCATGGTCAAGAGGAGAAGAGAAGTGAGTGCGCACTTCTAATTTCACATCTCTCCTCCTTGATTTCATCATTGGTGTGAGCGGGCTAGTCTCCCTAATACTAGTCAGCTCCTTTCTTCCAATTCCATTTTTTACCAAGAAACTGTCTCATCTTTACTCACAAGCTTTCCTTTCGGGAAAAACACGTGTTCACCAGCCAACACACACAGCTGCTCTGCTTGTCAGTTATATGTTTCACTCTAAATTTATGAATTGCCCTTCTACTCACAAAGCAGGCTCCTGTGAGATTGGTCAGAGCAAAACAATTTACCAGGCCTTGATCTCGAGCTGAGTTTCTGCCCCTGCAAAGCAGATCAGGCCTTGAACCACGGTTATCCCAGCTTTGCCTCCTCACCTGGCATAGCTGTCCTGTGTCCTGGGCTATAAGGGAGACCTGGGAGAGGCTGCCTCATGCTTCACCTCTGTGCCAGGTCAACGGAGACTCAGGAGGCTCTGTGCTTTTAAGTTTACAGCTCTTTACAGCTCTCGCTCTGAGGCTCCCAGTCTCTGGGGAGAACCCAGCCCAGTCTGGACCCCTGGCTTAGTAGTAAAGGCAAGCCTGGGCGAGCAGTTCTAGGAAACTAATAGGGGAGGGAGGTAAATGCAATTGACTCGGAGGGGGCTGATTTCATTATAAAGATGTCCTGGGAAATCTTGGAAAGGAAATGATGTTTCCAACCCTCTCTGAGTTATTTCTCTACCTTCCAAACTTGCCAAGGGATACCTATGAGTCAAAGAGGAAGAGCAAAGACCCTCTGTCCCTCACGACACGGGGGGTCAGAGCTGTTGCTCTTCACCTCACAGCTCAGGTGAAGAAAAGGAATTTCTTGGGAGTCAGCTTCTTGCCCAGCATTTCATCAAGCAAATGCCAGAGCCAGAACTTGTCTTTAGGTTCCTGATGACAAAATCCACATCCTTGAACTTCGGGTGTCTGTCCTTCCCTCAACCCGGCCCCTGCAGGTCTTTGCCAATCAGGGGTGGTCTGGTGGTTCTATCTAGAGGTACCAGCACACCTAGGGCTGTGACCACGGCTTCCAAATCACTCAACAGTACTACATCCTCTAAACCAAGGAGCCCCTTTGCACGTGCTCAGCCCGCTGCAAGGTGTTGTGGGGTAATAGCTGCAGAATAATGAACAACTCCTGCCCTCTAAAAGCTTAAAAAACAACTAGAGGCCTGATGCAGGAAGATTTGTGCAAGAATGGGCATTCCTTCCCCTGGCTGCCAGCACCACCTTTGCTCTGGCTGGAGCTGCCTTTCTGCCTTCCCACACTGCCCAGAGACCCAGAGGGGCTGGGGCGGTGTGGAATGCCTGCATCATTGCCATGGCAACAACACAAAGCATCCCACCCCACCTCCCCATCCCCAGCACCTCCGCACCATGTATGCAAATGAGCCCAAGAGGTTTTTGGTTAATTTGCATACTCACTCCTGATTGGCTGGTGGGCATTGTGAAGGTACAATCAATTTGTATCTTACTCTTTTATTTGTGTAGATAGGGCTTACATCCTGGGGCATCTGCATTGCAGAATTGGGGTAGGACAGAGCCTGAGTCACAGACCCAGGAGCTGAACCAGGTCTGCTGTTCCCAGGACCCGTTCCTGCACCAGGGTCCCAATAACAGTGCATTCTGGTCACCCAGTGTTTTCCAGACAAAGAAAATGAGACTCCTCGAGGTGAAGTCACTCATCCCAGGCCACACAGTGGCCTGTGGAGGACTGGGGACCTCGGTTCCTCTTGCTGTACTTCCCTGCATTTCCCCTTCTGCACTCTAGTTCTAAAGAGGAAGTGTAGACAGGAGGAGATCACTGGGCCACCCCACATGAGTCTCATGAGGAGAGCGATGAAGGGACTCCTCTGCCTGCTGCCAGTGCCCACAGCAGAGTGCGCCCACCTCCTCCCACCAGTTCACACCCAGTTCACTCCTGAAGTGCTACTCACATATTCTTTAATGTCCTTTGACTTCACAGCCTTGTAGGAATAATATGCAGGATAAAGGGTGCCAAATATAAGCCTGGAGGGAAGAGAGAGAAAAGGAGAAATGTGATTTTCATGCATGATGGGAAATGTCTGTCTTCAATGGCAGGAAAGTTCTCTCAGTTACAGAAAGTGCTGCTGTGGGTTTCCAAATGCCCTGAAGGTCTGCTCCTGGCTGGGATGTGCTTAGGAACTTCCTATTACAACCTACAAGGGTGATTTGGGGTCATGGAAGCCAAAAATGGGGTGGGGTGGGAAGCCAGCCTGAACAGTAAGACCCCTGAAACTGAAGGTCAACCGTTCCTCTCCTGTTGCTAACCCCCGAGATGCTTTATGAGCCTGCAGCAGGCATGATGGGCTTCCTTCACTACTGAAACCTGCTCACTAAAAGTTTCTTCTAATTTCATGCCTCTCCAGCTTGATTTCAGCATCTTGTGGCTGTAATCAGCTTTCCAATTGTAAATCCACTCAAGCCACGCCACACGCATCCCCACCTGCATTAATCTGCTTCTCCCTGCTCTTAAGATGAAGAAGCAAAAATAACACCAGCATGACTGTTGGGTAGCAGTTCTCACTGCCCGAGTGCAGGGCTGCACCCGGTCATAAAGGAATCTGACTCTCATCCCTGTCTCTGAGGGCCTGCCTGGCAGAGCCCCAGTCGACCTCATTCTCTTCACTTCTCCCCCCCATACCCCCACAATCCTTTGCCTGGGCCATGGTCTCCTTCTGGAATCTCCCTCCTCTTTTGTGTCTGGTTCCCATGCCTGCTCACCAGATCCCAGCTCCATCATGACTTGGTCACAGAAGCCTTCCCTCACCTCCAGCTAGGTGAGTCCCCACCCTCTTGTACCATCCCCCTCTCCCACACACCCTCTCTCCCCCCCACCCCACCCCCCGCCCGCCTTCACAGCCAATATGCGTATTATCAGGATGCTCTTTCACTAGTGTTTGGGTGATACTTTGATTGACAGGATCTCCCCATTAGATAGTAAATGTGTTTTATTTCAACAATGTACTTCTAGCATCTGCCACATAGTAGGCCCGCAAGGTATATTTTCAAATGTATGACTTGACAGAATGTTGGTTCTGAAAGAGTTTATTTCTTTCACCTGACAGATAAGGTCACTCAGGTGTCAATTCAGATGCAAACTGAGTGGGCACAGGAGGCGCACTGGCTCCCTACCCCCACAGGAGCCAACATCTCTTGTGAGCACCCACAGATGAGCTTCCAGGGGCCCTGCAAGGAGGCTCCCTCATTTGGGAACCTCAAAGCCTTGGCTCCCTCATCAGTATTTAGAAGTCGTGCAGAAAACTCGGAGTCCAGATACAATTTACCACGCAGTGGACAGCGTTCCCACAGTGCTGTGGCCAGCCAACACCTTGACATTCTACAGCCTCAGGTTGCCAGGGAAAACCCATTAACTGAACAGAGTCAGTTTCTAAGATGCTGACAAAGGATTTTTGCATCCTTGCCTCACAGGCCTGGTCCTACATGCTACACAGGCATTGCTTCAGTCCTCAGGCCGCCTCAGTTAAAGGAACCTCTTTTTCGGACCGGACGCCAGTGCACAGAGCGGTCAGTCCCTTGCGTGTCTAAGGTCCCATGGTCGTTATGGAGTGAAGCCTCTGAAGACTGGTTGATGTCGCTGGGGCCCTGGCCAGGGAGGCCTCCTTCCAACTTGGCCTCATACTAACACTGGCCTCTGGCTTGGAGAGCAAGGCCATCCTCTGTGAGCACTGGGATTGTGTGCGGGGAGCAAGATAAGCCCGCAGAGGAGACAATGAGTGTCTGAAAGGGAGGAGAAAACATAGGTCCCAGGTGGGTGGGAAGAAATTTAAGGCAGAGAGCAAAGGCACTAAGCATGGGGGAGAAGGGGTCCAGGAATGAGCTAGCTTGGTGAGGGAGGACTCTCCAGCTGTCCCACCTTGCCCCCTCTCAAGCCTTCTCAGATATCAGTCTGCTCCCCTCCTTGAGGCCTTTCCTGATCTTATCACCCCCTGAAGATTAAGTTCTTCTCTGCCCCCTACACGCTGCAACATCCCTCTTTCTTAGCCCTGATGCATATACTTGCCGTGGTTTATTCAGTGTCTATCTGCCACGTTATATGCCCCACAGAGCCAAGGCTGGTATCTGTCTCATTCATAACCGCGCCCCAGGGCCTGGCAAGTGCTTGGTAAGTACCCGGTGTCCTCTGTCTGGCGAAATAAAGGGCGGAGCCATTCAGGGCACATCCATGACGTTGGGACTGAGCTCTCCACAGCAAGGGAATGCCAGATGGCAATGGCTGATTCAGCAGAGCCTCACTGGTTCCTGGCACAGATGCCTTGGTTTAGCCAGGCCTGCCAGGAGGGTTTCCAGCCCCTGCCCTGAGGCAGTGTGCAACTGGCGGAAGAGAGACAAGTGCAAACTCAACAGCTGCCATTGCTCCTCTGTGAGCTCCCATGAACAGTGACACCTCTGGTCACAGAACTGGGACCCATCAGTGGTACACGGACCCCGGGAGGCCTGTGCTCTGTCTGCTGGGCTCCTGATGGGAAGTGGTGGTTAGTGTCCCCCGACCTGACAACATGAGGACAGCAAGACAAATTTGCTTTTTCAGTTCCTAAAATCTCAATAGCCCTGGCAGGTAGAGGAGTACACTTGGCATTTCACTGCCCAGGGAAAGGAGGATGGGATTAAAATGCTGAGCACTTCTAAATCTATTTTGGAGATAAGAAGTAACAAATGAAGCAGGTCTAAGCCAAAAGCGGTTGGGATCAATGTCCATGCAGACCAAGTGCCCCTGCAATTCCCCATCCCCCACCCTTCAACCCCCCACCACAGCCCACCCGAGGCCTCCGGATCACATGGCTAGCAGCTGTCCCCAGAATGAGCCATGCTCATCACTCACAACTATGACTTCCCGCTTGCTCTCCATCCTGCCTACATCTTAGTGCAGGATTTTCCCATAGCCTCACAACTGTTTTTCCTGATAAAGTCCCACTAATCTTTTAAGATCCATCTCAAAAAAGCCACTTCCGTGAGTCTTTGATCACTTGTCCCTCAAAATTTTCTTGATATTATTTAAGTCTAATACAGCCCTTATGCTTTCATATTAATAAGACACTTAAAATTATATAAATATCGGTGAGCACTACTGCCAGGCACTGCTCTATAGGTTGTATACATGCCACTACTGCCAGGCACTGCTCTATAGGTTGTATACATGCCTCACTTAACCCCCAATGCCCATATGGGATAAGAATTCCACTCCATTTTATTTTATTTTATTGTTTTGTTTTTGTTGTTGTTTCTTAATCTTTATTGTTGCAAGTATTACATATGTCCTCTTTTTTTCCCACTGATCCCCCTCCAGCCCACCCCACCCCACCCAGGCCTTCACCACCCTATTGTCCATGGGTTATGCACATATGCATACAAGGTCTCTGGTTGATTACCTCTCACCCACCCACTCTCTCCCGCCTTCCCTCTGAGATTCCACACTCTGTTTCATGCTTCCATGTCTCTGGATCCATTCTGTTCACCAAGTCTACTCCATTTTCCAGACAAGGACACTAAGGCCCAGGAGACCACAGACAGGAACAGAGTGGGGATGTGGACCTGGGCAGCCTGACAACAGGGCCTGTGTCCTCCTGCACTAACTGTACTGGCTGACTCAAGTGTCCCCATCCAAACCATGCAGTCCTAGGTGATCAGGAGGGTCGCAGTGCCTGGCACAGCCCCTGCTGAAATGGGTACTTGAAAAATGTCTGTTGAGTGGATAAAAAACAAAGAATTGAAATATCTCTCTGGGGAACTTAACCCACTTGAAAGATTCACAAAACTCTCTCTACAAGGTCAAGAGGAACGCGGTAAAATATTTAGGAGGATCCACAGCTACTTAAGTGCTCACGGTCAGCCCCAGAGAGGGGAGGAAAAGGCGTGTGTGCCTCTAGAAAGGAGGCCGGGCTCTGTGCCGACACACTCCTCCCAGGTACCTGTGCGGGAGCCTTGCACTGCACTTCACAGCCTCAGAGCTCTGCACCACCATCCCTTCTCCTCAGTCACTTACTGGATCTTGAAGCCTGCCACCCCTAACTTACTGGCCCCATTTATCTGCCTGTCATGTTTCTTCTATGTTTGTCCTCTTCTTCTTCCTCTTCCTCCAAGTTAGGGGCCTTCAGAATGTTTGCTTCAGAGTGAAAACAATATGCATTCTTTCCATCTGTGTGTGCCACAAGGCGATGATCACAGGGGGCTATGGAAAGAACTGTCCTAGTGGGGGATGTCCAAGAAGCCAAGACCAAAAGTGAAAGCTTCACAATTTGACCAAAAAAAAGAGTTAGCATCCCATAATAACTGGTGTCAATGGTTGCTCCCGCCGGGTGCTGGGCACGGCTTTAGGTGCTTTACCTGCATTTTGCATGTACAGAAACCCTATGACGTGGTCATGATTTTCATCCCTATTTCACAGATGCCAGTAAAAACCAGAGAATGTAAATAACTGGGCTCAGGTCACACAGCAAGTCCAAGGCAAGGCTGGACAAGAATGTGAGATTTCACAGTGTGGGCGCTAAATCAGTGACGTTCCCACTTGTTTGATTAAACAAAATCAGTAACATATTTTAATCACCCATTATTTGTATTACCATGAATCTTTGGCTTTGCTGAGGAAATTTTTTTAAAGTCATCATGAAAAGCGACTTATTTAAAATGAAATTGTCTAACACACAAGCCCGCCTACCAAGGCTCATGCAAACTGAAACACAGCTTGGGTTCTGCTGAAAACAAACGAAAGAGTGAGAGACTCTGACAATACCCGTGTGTTGTAGACTCCCCCTTGTCCCCTAGAATCACCTACATGCCTAACATTCCCTTGATCTCCTTCCACATTCAGAACACCCGTGACTTTCCCTGTCCACAAAGTTGCTCAGCTCCTGTGAATGGGGGACATGGCCTGGCTGTAAAGCCATATGAACCCTAAGCTACACACAGAAGGAGGGACAACCTCAGAGGCCTGGGGGCTGGAGCCTTGGTGCTAGTCTGTGCTGCACCATTCAACACACAAGAGTTCTTGGATAAGTGCCCAGGAGCCTCATCTGTTTTATTTCCTTTGCCCATTGGGGTGTCCCCACAGGTGCTGGTGGGAAGGTCAAGTGCGATGACATACAATAAAAAATGATGAAGACGAAAATGCTGCACAGATCTGCGAAATTATTTTCCCCACAGTGGAGGCTCTAAGCTGAGGACCCGGTCTGTGGTGTCGCACCACCAGGAGGGGCAAAGCCTCCGTGGTGAGGCTGGGTCCAGCACTTGCATCCATAAGACCCAGGAATGCCCGGTGGCTGGGAAACCCAGGGCAGCCTCTGCCTGCAAGGCAATCCCCCTGGGGGTGGGACGGGGGAAGAGCAGGGATGTCTTTCAGAGGTGTGGGAAGTGGTTCCACTGTCTCAGCAGAATCATGAAAGCATACTATCCCTGATTCGCTTCTTGGTTCTACGTGTGTGACAATCAGGGAAATGCCTTTTTCCAGAAGGTTCTGGAGAGTCTCGGAGGACACATGAAGTCAAGTCTGGGTCCCTCCCAAGATACAGAGAGAAAATAACTGACAAGTTTATGCTACTCCCTCGGCCTTATGCACATTTGACCCAAGAAAACTGTACTATAAAGGGCCCAGTTTGGCCCAAACTTCAGCACCTCTAGGATCTTACCTCCCACCTCGACCCTGACTGGTCTGTAGAGAAATGCATGGGCTGAGGAATCTCTGGAGATACCCTTGGGGGATATAACTAAAGTAACTGGAAGTCTCCCACATTCTAGTGTAGCTAATTCTACAGTGCCTTTGCCATGGCAGCAGATAGAGAGGAAGAGCTAGCTGGTTGGTTTGTTGATTAGATAGATGGCTGGTTGGTTTGGGAAGTGGTTGAATTCAAGGAACTGAAGGAACTAGAGCACAGGGCCCTGGGGAAAGGTGCTGGTCTGGGAGAAGTATCAACCAGGGCCCAGAATGACTTCTCTGGGTTCCTGTGCAGTGAAAGGGGGATGTGGTACAGGGGAAGGAGTTCCAACTGAAGGTCAGGAACCTGATTCTAGGCTCAGCTCTGATATGAACTGGTGGGGTGATCTTGGACTACCCTCCCAACCACCCCGCTGAGCTAGGCAGCCTCTCTCTCTCTTTTTTAAAATCTTACCCAGGGGCATGCTTAAATAGAAGAAGGGAGGCAGGGAGGGAGGGAGGGAGGGAAAGAGGGAGGGAGGAAGAGAGAGAGAGAGAGAGAGAGAGAGAGAGAGAGAGAGAGAGAGAGAGATCAGGAGAGAGAGAGAGAGAGAGAGAGATCAGCTGCTCTCTACACATGCCTCGACCAAAGATCAAACCTATAACCCAGGTATGTGCCCTGACTGGGAATTGAACTGACATCCTTTCGGTGCACAGGACGACAGTCAATCAACCGAGCCACTCTGGGTAGTCTCATTTTTCATTCAGGAAATACTGACCAGGTCAATATTGTACTGACCTAGGATAGTCACTGGTGAGCCAGCAGTGAACAGGTGGGTGGAGCACCCCTCCCCCAGCTGAGGCATTCTTTCTTCCCATGACTTCATTTTCACCCAGGTCCAGCCATGGCCTCTGCTCAGCTGCTTGAACTGCTGAACATGCACTATCCCACCTCACACACACTCCACATCCTGAGATAGCATGAGGATGTTAGCAAACACCCAAACGGCGGTGATAAGAAAAACAAGCAAAGCTGTTAGAAGGCTATCAGGCCAGACATGGACAGTCACTGGTCGCTCTGATGTATAGTATTCCTGGGAACTGCAGCAGCAGAAGAGGAGTCAAAGGGGGTCATTATTTTTTGCTGTATCCCTTGTCACCAGCAGGTGGGAATCATGGGTCAGCAAGGCAGCGTGCTGACAGCTGTCCTTTGGGAGGGTGGAAAACAAAGAATGGATGGACTGGAAAACAGGAAAATATGGGTGTGTTTTAATCTCTGTGGATGTAATGAATCAAAGCCAGGATGACAATAACTGACACCATTCTTTTTTGTTTTGTTTTTCCTGACACCATTCTTCATGGAGAAATTCCACTGCTCAAAAGATTTACATAGCTCCCTACGGCCCAAAGAAAAACATCCAAACTGCTTACCTTTGAAGGCAGGCTTCCACCATCTAGCCACAGCCCAGCCCACCAGCTTCACACGCCCTTCACTAATTCCTGTGCACACCTCGTGCCTTTCTGCCATGGTGCCCTGCCATCATTCAAGAGCCTGGAATGTTACTTGTTTATGTTTGCTGTAGAAAATATTTTAAAGACAGTAATCTCCCCTTACCTGCAGGAGAGATGTTCCAAGATCCACAGTGGATGCCTGAAACTGTGGACAGTACCAAACTGCACGGACACTATGTTTTTGTCCTACACATACACACCTTTTTGCTTAAAGGAAGCACTTTATGGCTTCTCTTTGGCACATCTGAATCACCAATATCACTGCTCTTGCATTTTAGGGCCATTATTAAGTAGAATAAAGGTTACACAAACACTGTGATACTGCGACATTAGTGTATATGTACAGCATGGATACCCTGGACAAAGAAATGTTTTCACATTCCGGTGAGAGTGAATGGGACAGTATGAGATTTCATCACACTACTCAGCACAGCGCATAAGTTAAAACAAGCATGTCAACCTCAAAGGCTAACGCAGGCCAAATAAACAAGGTTTAAGTTTATGTGGGCCGCAAAAAAAAAGAAGCTTCAATTCTCATAGAAACGTAGGTTTATTTCGATAGAGACATGCTGACTACAAAGTGCTGAAATAGATGAGTAATTGTTAACATAAAATAATAGAACATTTTAATAAAAATTAATATTTTTTCTTGAACAGTAACTTACGAGACACCAAATAACTGAACAAATTAATAAGTGTAATGCAAATAAACCTATTATTTTTCTTGTTCTCTGAAAGTGAAATATTTCCTGTTGCACACACCAAACAAGTCAGTCAAGACTAATGAGGTGTCAATGGGTTGCTAAAATATTTGCTGCTGGTATTAGTGGAGAGAAATAGTGTACCTGCGTGTAAAGTGCGTAAGGGAAATGAATGCAACACGATTATAGTAATCAGTTATTAGCAAACGTTGTAGTTTGTTATTAATAATTATGTATAACAGGATATTGTAAAAATTAAGTTACAAAATTTTTATTAAAATGTTTCTTACATTCTGTTATATTGGCTGGGCCGCCAAACTATTCATTGTGGGCCGCATGTGGCCCGTGGGTCACGAGTTTGACATGCTCGAGTTAAAACTTACAAATTGTTTATTTCTGGAATTTTCCATTTAAACTATTTGGACCATAGTCGAATGGCGATAATTGAAACTGCAGAAAGTAAAATCATGGATAAGAGAGGGCTACTGCACAGAAAATAATTAAACAAAAATCAAAATCACCCACAATCCAAGCACTCAGCAATAAGAGTAGTTAAAATACTGCTATGCTGGACATATCCCTCCAATATTGGGACACCAATAAGTACTTGCATATGTTGCTCCAACCTTCCCCATGCATGCAGAGTCTAGGGGAAGTATCTGCAGCAGAGGTAGCAGCCCAGCTCAGACTGTCATGGCCACAAGGGGCTCTGAAGGCTATCTAATCCACCCTCAGCATCCACCATCCCCGAATCCCATCAGGATGCTACTGCTGACTTTGTTTGAATCCTTGCACACACAGGAATTCGCTGTCACCAAAGCAGTCTGGTCCCAGAGGCTGGCACTGGGGCTGGAAACTTGAGTTAGTAGTTCCTGCTGGGTAGGTGGCCTGAAGAGATATAGACTTGGGAGTAGGGGCTGCTACTCTGGGCGCCTATGTTTGGCCCTATATCCTATATGCCAGAAAAGGAAAAGTATAGACAGAGACAGAATCAGAGAGAGAAACACAGAAACACATACAACAGAAGGAGAGAGAGAGAGAGAGAGAGAGAGAGAGAGAGAGAGAGAGAAAGAAAGAAAAGCAGGTATGACTAGAGAACCTGAGACGTGAGACCAAGGCCTGGGGGAGCGTGGGGGAGGGACTGAAGGTGTGAGAACAGTAGTCTTCCCAAAAGCTACCCACCCTGGGTTCAAGCACCCATGGAATCCAGCTGCAAATCCCTGCCTCTTTATAATGAAGAATTCCGCTTTGGCTCATGCAAAGTCCAGTTGGTTTTATCTATCCTGGTTCATGCAACAACAGCAACAAAAAGGGGAAGATGCCTTGACTAAGAAACAGGCTTCAGACCTCTGACCACTGATGCCCGAAAGCTCAGGTCCCCTTAGCCTTCTCCTTTCCAACCTGAACTGTCCCCTGGGGCTGGCAGAGGCCTTGCTGACAGTAGCTTATGCATCTATGAGCACAAAGCCCTTCACACAGCAATACCACCAACAACCCAATTTATGATGGCGCCAAAAGGTTAGGAAATAGTTCCTGAGCTGAGACAACCAGAAACCCAGTCGTAAACGCAGGAGTGAAGAAGCTGGCCACGTTTGTATAAGAACTCACATTACTCCACTCCAATCAAGCACAAGCACCCACAATGCTTGGAGAGGCTGGAAGCTGTCCAACATCTCTATCTGTGTTTCATTGGAAGCCAGCTCACAGTGTTCCTCAGAGAAGATTATGGCCCATCAGAAAGCACAGCAGACTTCCCCAGGAGCCACAGCCCTGCCTTCTCCTCCAGCAGACAATGCAGCAGCTCACAGACCCTCGCCTAGCTCCTGCCAGAGCCAGAGGCAACAGGGCCCAGTACACTGCAAGGGCAGGGCTCTGGGGCAGGCAGACAGATTTGCATCTCATTTCTGCCTCTGATTGGCTTTATGACTTCAATTAAGTTACTTAATTTCTCTAAGTTTCAGTTTCCTCATCTATAAAAATAAGAAGCAACAACAGTTCCTATAATTAGGACTAAATAAAACAAGGGAATTTTAAAGAGACCAGAGTATTAAAATGTTTTAAATTCACCAGGTATTAGTTTTTCGTCTCCCATCTAGTTGGCATTAAATATCCTAATTAAAATTTTCAATTTACTAAATCACCATCTAAAATCAATTTTAAAAAATAATTTATGATTCTCATTCTACTCAATCCAGCTGGAAAATAAGCACTTGATTTGGGATCATCTTATTTTATTTTGTTTTTACTTTAAATATATTTTATTGATTTTTTACATAGAGGAAGGGAGAAGGAGAGAGAGTTAAAACATTGATGAGAGAGAAACATCAATCAGCTGTCTCCTGCACTCTCCCAACTGGGGATGTGCCCGCAACCAAGGTCCATGCCCTCGACTAGAACTGAACCTGGGACTCTTCAGTCCGCAGGCCGATACTCTATGCACTGAGCCAAACCAGTTATGGCAGATTCACCTTATTTTATTAAAAAAAAATATCTTTATTGATTTCAGAGAGGCAGGAAGATGGAGAGAGAGACAGAAAACATCAATGATGAGAGAGAACCACTGACTGGCTGCCTCCTTTGTGCCCCACACAGTTGCCTGAGCCCACAAACCAGGCATGTGCCCCAACCAAGAATCAAACTGTGACCTCCTGGTTCATAGGTTGGTGCTCAACCACTGAGCCACACCGACTGGATGGGATCATCTTTTACTTTCCAAGTGTCCTCTAAACAGCAACAATTCTAGAAGTATAACTAAGCAATACCAGCAGAGTAAACCTAAAACTTCAACAGATGCACATATCCATGAGGCTGCAAGTTCAGCTCCCTTGGAACCCACATTTGCTCCTGAGCTTAACAGGCCAGGAGACCCCATGCAACAGTGACAGCAACAGATGCTCCCTCAGGGTCTGTTGGCCTTTAATTCCCCTTAGGCTTTACAGCGCCAGACACTCTTCCCAAACCTTGAACTCCTCATTAATGGGTGCGTGGCTAATAGAGAGCAGGGCCTTTCCCTCCCTGCTTCAGAAAGCTGCCCAGTCTCCCAGGAAGGTTCCCTGAGTCCCCAAGTCCTGCCTGGAAAAGGATGGCTGTGCCCATAGTGCTGGCCCTTGTCACTCAAGGCCAAGCTAACAGCCTCAGCAGCAACAGATGTTTTCTCCCCCAACACCCCCCCTTCCCCCCCCATCCCCCCCGCATCCCCCCCGCTCCAGCTCCTAACATAAGGAAAGCTCCCTACAAATGGAAGCCACAGCCAACGAGATCAGCAGGGCCTTGCTCTTTGTCTCCAGCTCCTTTTAGAATTTATAAACCCAACTGCCAAAGAGCTGCTGATGGGAGTAGAGACTGGTACAATTTTCCTGGGAGGCAAGTTGTCATTATTTCTCAAATCCTCACAGCATCGATGCCCTCTGGCCTAGTAACTGTACTCCTGTAACTCAGGCAGTCCATCACACCCAAACAACTCTCTGCACTCTTGGGAATCCATCCAGAAGAAATCCCAGAGGTAAAGATAAAGGCACAAATGCATTTCATGGCTTTTTATTATCTAAAAAATTCTGAATAAATACCTACCAAAAAATTGACTATATAATTTTAAAAAGGTCCCTAAAATCCTGTTTAGAAATATTTTGGACACAAAAAAATACTGATTTATTAATGTTAATGGGAAAGCAAAAGGCACAGAAACTTCATCCATATAAAAATTTTGTATTCAGAAAGTCTTAGATCCCTCTAAAATGCATCTCTATGTGATGGAATGATGAGTGGTTTTTACTTTCTTCTTTATCTTTTCCTTTTCTCCCAATCCTATCGCCCAATCAATCCTTTATCCATCACGGTCATGATGTAAAGGCGAGTGGGACAATCCCCAACACCACCAAGTTCAAGTCTAGCTGGACGACACTCAGCCAGACAATCTCACCCAAACTACACCCTGTGAGCCAGCAACGTCTCCATTCAGGGGATGCTCCAGCAGGTCTTGAAAGATGACCCATGGGTTAGCAGACTGGGGAGGATGGGAGGCCAGTAAGCATTTCAGGAAGGGAGACCAGCATGCGCAGACCTACTATCACTCCCCTGAGCATTCTGCCAGCGCCCACCCAAAGGCTGAGGGCAGGAGGGACAGCTAAAGAGAAAAGTGGAGGCTGGCAACTAAAATACAAAGTATGAGGAACTCTACCTCCCAGCACAATGCTTGGCATATAGCGGATCTGTGCTAAATATGAATGAGTTAGTGAATGACTGATGAATGAATGGCTCAGGGTGAAAGGAGGTTAGGGAAGCAATTTACAACCAAGACTGTGAAGGGAACTAGCGAGTTGAAGGTCCCCCTCTAAGGAAGATGTGTAAAGATCCATTCACACAAATGCCCTGGGGTGTCTCATTATTATTCCAACATAACCAAGACACATAAGGCACAATTCCTGTAAAACCATTAGCAACCAAGCCCTACGTTTCATGGCAAAGAAAGATGAACGTACATAAAGTCACCACAGCAGTACTACCTACATGAAAGGCAAGTCTCCTCTGGCTAAGAAAAAGGAACCTACCTAGAAGCCACTGTGATTTCCTTCTCTCCCCTCCCAGCCAAGGACCTGTCGTCCTTCAGGCCTGGATGCCCAAACCATGTTGTTTCATTTGTAATCACAGACTCTCAGGTAGGAGGAATGACTTTAAAAGCTATCTACCCATCCCCAAAAGAAAAAGATAATTGCAGCCATCCTTTCTGTACCAACAGGCTCCTCCCCAACAACAATAGTGTCTAATAATTAGCGCACTCAAACACATCATGGGGCCCTCCCGGCCTCCCTCATTCCCTCTGGAAAGAGCCACACACATCATTGCTGGAGTCCTCTGTTAAGAAGCTCATTAAGAAGGAAAACAAGAACGATTTCCCCCACAGATTGCACTACTAAAGATGAAAACAGTGCACCTGAAACAGGGTCTGGCACTGCCGTGCTGCTGTTCCCCTCTCTCATGAGGACCACCCACTCCAACCCCCAGGAGGTGTACCTGAACGCTGCCTCCTGCCAGAGCTGATTTGCCCAACGCTGGGCCAAAGCGGGGCCTCTCAGATTTCTGCCTCTCCTGGGAATTCAGAATCAGGGTAGAGATGCCTGCAGGTTACTTAAAATGAAGACTGTAAATTAGCAGCCACTGGGTGGTCACAACTGACCAAATGCTCACTAAAGCAAAAATGATGTCTGTAGAGATGGAAAAAATGAATACTTCAAGTCAAGAGAGACAGGCATGTATGAAGGCAGAGCAGGGTCTTTTTTTGTTTTTGAATCCATCATTATTGCCTAAAGCAGACATGGTTAGGGGCTGAACAGATACTGGTTCAAAGCACCAAGAAAGAGAGACTTAGAGAAGGGGACAGAGAGAAGCTGTCCTGGTTCCTTTCTCCAGGAGGTCAGGTGGACCTCTCCCTTTGTATCCCAGAAGCTGTCCCTGCATCCTTCCCATCAGTGCCTCTTGCTTAAGCTGATCTAGAGCAGACTTCTGCTACTTGCAATCAAAGAAGCCTCACTCAGGCACCTCAAGACTTCCTGGGGCCTGTGCCCACTTCCTCCTTCAAAGCATAACTTACTCTCTGTGCACCTGTCAGGTGAGCCCCAGGGTCCACATCAGCCTGTTCCCCTCCCTGGACTTCCGCTCCCCATCTCCCACAGCCTGCTGGGTATTTCCTCTTGTATCAAATACCCTCACTCAGTGTCCCTATTTCAGTGGCTCTTAAATTTGGGGGTGCATCAGAATTCCCTGGTGGACTTGGTAAAGCACAGACTGCCAGGCTATCCCCAGAGTGTCTGATTCAGTAGGTCGGAGGTAGGGTCTGGGAGTCTGCATTTCTTTTTCTATGTAATTTTTATTTATTATTATTTTTTGTTAATCCTCCCTGAGAGATATTTTTTCCTTTGATTTTAGAGAGAGTAGATGGCAGGGGAGTGGGGGAGAGGAGAGAGAGCGAAACATCAATGTGAGTCACATCAATTGGTTGCCTCCCGCAAGTGCCCCAACCAACAACTGAGGTACATGCCCTTGACTGGAATTGAACCCTAGACCCTTTGGTTTGTGGGCCGACACTCTAACTACTGAGCACACTGGCATGGGAATCTGCATTTCTTTTTTTTTAATTAAATCTTTATTATTCAGGTTATTACATTTGTTTCTCTTTTTCCCCCTCCATAGCTCCCCTCCACCCAGCTCCCACCCTTCCCTCCCTCCCGTTGACCTCATCCATAGGTGTATGATTTTTGTCCAGTCTCTCCCTGTACACCCCTTACCCCTTTCCCCCTGAGAATTATCAGTCCACTCCCCTTCTGTGCTCCTGATTCTGTTATATTCACCAGTTTATTCTGTTCATCAAATTTTTAATTCACTTAATTTTTAGATTCACTTGTTGATAGATATGTATTCGTTGTTCATAATTTTTTGGCTTTTACCTTTTTCTTCTTCCTCTTCTAAAAGAGTACCTTTTAGCATTTCATATAATACTGGTTTGGAGTTGATGAACTCCTTTAGCTCCTTCTTACCTGTGAAGCTCTTTATCTGCCCTTCAATTCTGAATGTTAGCTTTGCTGGATAGAGTATTCTTGGTTGTAGGTTCTTGCTATTCATCACGTTGAATATTTCTTGCCACTCCCGTCTGGCCTGCATCGTTTCTGTTGAGAAATCAGCTGACAGTCGTATGGGTGCTCCCTTGTAGGTAATGAACTGTTTTTCTCTTGCTGCTTTTAATATTCTCTCTTTGTCTTTTGCTCTTGATATTTTAAATATGATGTGTCTTGGTGTGGTCCTCTTTGGATTCCTTTTATATGGGGTTCTGTGTGCTTCCTGGACTTGTAAGTCCATTTCTTTTACCAGATGTGGGGAGTTTTCAGTCATTATTTCTTTAAATAGGTTTTCAGTATCTTGCTCTCTCTCTTCTTCTGGCACCCCCACAATTCTGATGTTGGTACGCTTGAAGCTGTTCCAGAGGTTCCTTACATTATCTTCACATTTTTGGATTCTTTTCTCTTCTTGCTTTTCCAGTTGAGTGTTTTCTGCTGTTTTATATTTCAACTTTTTGACTTGATTCTTGCCTTTCTGCTGTTAGGACTCTGTATAATAGTTTTTATTTCAGTCAGTGTATATTTAATTTCTACTTGGTTCTTTTGCATCTCTAGTTGGACCTTTTCCATCTCTAGTTGGTCCTTTTCCATCTCTAGTTGAATCTTTTGCATCTCTAGTTGGTCCTTTTTCATCTCCTCTTGGCTCTCGCTAACTTTATCCAACTTTTCTAGGATATTCTTGAAAAACCTTATAACCATGGTTTTGAACCCTATATCCAGTCATTTGTTTTCCTCCATTTCTTTTGTTTGTGATCTCTTCCTTTGTCTCTGCATTTTCACTATGCCGGGAGAACTTCTGTGTTGGATTCAGCCTTATGATACAAGAGTTGCAAAACTGCAAAAGCCTCTCTGTTGAGCTTGGGATGGGTGGAGTCTCAGGGCTTAAGGGACCGCCTTGCCTTCCAGTCGGCCCTGCCCTCCATGGCTCCTGAGTCTCACGTGACTGTGTAATCGCTGGAGTGGTCCCTGTGCATGTGCGTGTGCTCTCGTAGTGCCTCTAGACTGCTGTCCCTCCGGCTCACCTGTGCTCTGGGACCATATGAGTCTGGGTCCCCAGGGTTTCGCCTAAAACTGGGGTTTAGTGGAGTTAGAAGTGGCACAGTTGGGAGGGTCTGTCTCCCGCCCACTCAGGAAAGCTAGCAGCACAATCAGCAGTCGGTCCTCTGTGCGCAGTGCTGTGCGCGCCACCAGACTTCTGATCTTTTGCAACTCCCCTAAATTTCCATGCAATTCCCCATTTTCACAGTTCAAACTCCCCCCGTATGGGTTTCAGCTGGATCTGGGGTTTAGTGTGGTAGGATAAGGCGTTCAATGCCGTTGGGAGTCTCTGTCTCCCTCCCACCAGAGAAAGCCAGCAGGTTCTCCAGCACCCTCTCTCCCCACGAGCGCGTCTTAGTACCTCAGCTTTTTGCAGCTCCTCTGGGTTTCTGGAGCCCCTCTCTTTCCTTCTAGTTGTAGAATTTCCACTCAGCCAGCTTTCCTGTGGTTCTGGATGATGTCCGTTCTGTCTTTTAGTTGTAGTTTAGAAATTGTTGTGCGAGGCATCAGTGTAGGTGTTTACCTATGCTGCCACCTTGGATTCAATTCCAAGTGCCGGGAATCTGCATTTCTAACAAGTTCCCAGGTTGGTGGTGCTCCTGGCCCAGAGACCACACTTTGGTACCCATTTCTAGCAGGCTCCACGCTTTTGACTTTTCTCCTGTAGTGACTTTGCTACTCAGCTCTTTCCTATGCCTTTCACAACACTGGCCTCCTTATCTCACTCCTGGAGGACTATGAGAACTTCAAACCAGTTTTCCTTCCCTTCGTTCTGACCACAAGTGGCCTACCTGGCACACCACGGCCAGATTCCCCTGCCGGGACAGTTCTCCTCAGGCCACTTTCCTGTTCATAACCTCTGGCAATTATGGACAAAGTTGCTGTGGAGAGCTGAGTAAAGTCTTTGTGTGGACATTTGTTTTCATTTATCTGGGTAATACTTAGGAGTGGAATTGCTGTGACACATGTTAAGTATAGCTTTAATATAAATAAAAAGCTGACAAACTTTTCTAAGTGGCTGAACCATTTGGTAGTTCCTGCCTGCTCACAACCTTTCAATGATTCCATATAGAGTATTAATACTTTCCCAGAATGCTGGGTTTGGTTTTCCAGTATCCTGACATCTGGCTCACACCTGCCGATCCAACCAAACAACATACCACAGAAGTTCTAACTTGGTCATCACTAGTGTCCCTCTAAATCAAGTCTTACTTCTTCTGTGACACTTCCCCCACCCCCACTCTAGTCTGACGCACTATAGTCTCTCTTCCCAAAACACAGAATACACCAAAAATAGTTGAGTAAAGATGATCCAGTTTCCTATTTCTCCACCTTTTGCTTGAAAAAGTGTGATTGTAATAAAATCTTTACAGTTTGCTTCAAGGTTATCTTTATCCACCAAAAAAAAACAACAAAAAAAAAACAGACAACTAAAGGATTTTTATGTAAAATTGTCTACAGTATCACATTAGCAACATTTCCCCACACACTGGGGACAAATAGTTAGTGTAACTTTATCAAGTGAAAGGACAAAATGCATATCCCTCCCCCTTGGTAAGTGTCATTTGATCTACAAACTGGTAGCTGGGAGTTCTCCTAACAGACCTCAAAGAACACCAATAGAAACAGGTGCTTATTCTTACAGGTGTATTTATTCAGAGCCTAGGACTGAGAGATGTACAATGGCATTCTGAGAGGGCCTTGCTCAGTGCTGGCTAGCAGGTGTAAATCGACACTACTGTGTGAAAAGTAACATGGTGATGTGTATCAAATGCCATCCAGTTTATGGAATCTACCATAAAAAAAAATATCCAAAACACAAAGGAAAAGACCATACCATTCCCTACAGCCAATCAGAAACAAACAAAATGTCTCATAAATAGAGGCATGGCTCTCACATTTCATGTATTCATTTATTGTCCATTCATGTCCCAAAGGATTCACTATACTCTTACGTTAATTGTGCTCAACTTACTAGAACGAATATAGCCATTAACACTGATATTGACAAAATGTTTGAAACAGCACAAACGGCTTAGAAGATTATTAGTACATGTATATATAATTCTAATTTTTAAAATTGATTTTGAGAGAGAGAGAAAGGAAAGGGGAAGGGAGGGGAAAAAAGGAGGGAGGGAGGGTGGGAGGGAAGGAGGGGGAGAAACACTGATGTAAGGGTGAAAAATCAATTGGCTGTCTCCTGTATGTCCCCCACCAGGGATCAGGCCCCAAAACCGGACATGTGCCATGACCAGGAATCGAACCGGCAACCTTTCAGTGCACAGGACAATGTCAACCAACTGAGCCACACCAACCAGGTGCATGTGCGCGCGCACATGCGCACATGCGCGCGCGCGCGCGCACACACACACACACACACATATATATATATTTCAAATTAAGTTTGCAAGTAGAAAGCTCCTGGAAAGATTCTCTATAATGCTATAGGCAGTCATGGTGGGATGGGGGAGGGGAATAGTAATAACTTCTCCTTTCTATTGTGATATATTTTCCAAGTAATGATGAGCTCATTTAAAAATATATCTTAAAGTAAATATAGAAACTGAACAGGCATGGGTATCAGGTGTTCCCTATCATACAGCTCAGAGAAGATCACCTGTTCATGATAGAAATGTGTATCAGATTACCATAACACAAGAAGACAAGTGAGAAGAAAGAAGGAAGGCTCAGGAAGCCCTCTGTTGTCAGCCAGCACACGCTGGTTGAGAATCGCTTATATGTACGCTTCAAAGGTCAGCATGAGAGTGGTGATAGCCCTGCCTCTCAAGTATACAGGGTGGCAGATAAGGGGGCAAACCCTTGTGATGCTGAACAGACACTTCCAAGCATGACAGAACACATCCTGTTTTAAAAGGCTGGCAGTAGAGGAGTATCAGCATTTCTGCTTATTTTAGAACCTCCTTGGTCTGATCACCAGGTTCATGGAGAGAGCCTGGAAGGACAGGGATGAGAGAGAGCTGGTCTGAAGAACGGACCTGCAGCCTGAGCCCCGCCACTCGCTAATGCAGCCCTGAACGAGCCGGCCCCTCTGCTCTGGTTGTCCTCATCTGTGGAATGGAGAGGTTCTTTTGGGTGTAACAGAAACTGACTGGGCTGGTGTAAAGGAATTTGTGGGGAGAACACGGGGGCGGTACAAGAACCCCAGGGCAGTAGGGGCTTGTAAGCATCTGGAACCAAGGACTTCTGAGTCCTGGGGAAACCATGCAGCATTTCTGCCAATTCAGTGTTCTTTGAATCCTCTCATCTTCCTTCTGTGCTGGCCCACCTTCCACAGCTCTTCATGGCAAAACACAGCCCTCTACAACTCTCACTCTTGCTGTTTAGAACTCCTGCCCCTTGCATAACAGGTGTTTTAGCTTAGGCTACTACAGACTGGGTGGCTTAAGCAACAGAAATTTATTCTCCCACAGTTCTGGAGGCTGGAAACCCAAGATCAGAGCTGGCATAGTTGGGTCCTGATGAAAACTTACAGCTGCCTCCTCTCTATGTCCTCATGCGGCAGAAAGAGAAAGCTCTCCTGTCTCTTCTTATAAGGGCACTAATCTCATTACGAGGGCTCTACTTTCATGATCTGATCTAAACCTACTTACCTCCCAAAAGGCCCCCTCTTTAAATACCATCATGTTGGGGATAGGGCTTCAGCTAATGAATTTTGGGGAACACAATTCAGTTCATAGCAAATGGCTACCTCTGAATCTCACTTACAGCCCAGCCGGTGTGGATTAGGGGTTGAGCGTTGACTTATAAAGTAGGAGTTTATGGTTCAATTCCCAGTCAGGGCACATGCCCACGTTGTGGGTTCCATCCACAGTGAGGGAAGGCAGGAGGCAGCAGATTAATGATTCTCTCTCATCACTTTTCTATTTCTCTCCCTCTCCCTTCCTCTCTGGCTAGTTGCTATGATGAGCACTAACCACCAGGGAGAAGACGCTCAACGCAGGAGCTGCCAAGCTACAATGACCTGGCAGCGATAGTTCTCGGGTGATGCACCCTGAAACCAGAGAGGAGGGAGCTTGATCCTCATGGGGCTAAGTGATTTCATCTTCGGCGGTGGATTACATTGTTGCTGGGGCATTGTTGGCCTCAAATCTGGTTTAATGCTCACTTGTGTTTGCGTGCCACAACTTGTATGACAGCAACTTTGCAGAGTGCCCTCTTGCACTCCAGGACCCCTACAGCACCAGGAAATGATGCCCGGCTTCCTCTCCCTGACTAGCCTTTTTGGAGTTTCTTCAGCCAACTTGCTTTACAGCCAGGTGCAAATATTTTACACTTTAACCAAATGTTTGTACAAGTTTTCCAGTGCCTTATCTCATTTGATCCTCACAGAAGTCCTGCAGTAGGTAGATAGGAGACTTAGTGGAATCCTATTTTCTTTTCATTAGCTGGAAAACAGAGATTTAGAAAGTTTAGAAATTTGACCCTACTGAAAAGAAGAAATGATGGACCTTGAAAATGACTTCAGGTTTTCTCACTGCACAGAATATAGTTAAATACTGTTGCAGTGAAATATTTTACCTTTTGGTCTCCCTGCATGCTCTACAACAATAATCTGCTTCATGTTGATATTTACTTCTGTGTTGCTGACAATTACCTGAAAAAGAGATTGGGGTGCTTCACTGAGCTGGAAAAAGTTTAGCTACATCAGAAAGCAGGTCTAATTAAGCAAGTTGATTCTCTATATATAAAAGACTAAGTTAACTTGGGCATGCACTATACATATAAAGCTCTCACTGGCACCAATCACATGCATGTGTTTCCATCTGTCATTGCTGATCGTGAATTTGGTTGACACTTCTATTATAGAGAATGGGCGAATGGTGATATTAAAATATTTCTTCTAATTAATTTCCTTTTAATATTCCCAAATTCGTACACCGGGCCACTCGTATTGAACATAAAAAGGGACAACTTGTGACAACTAAAACACAAAAGGGAGGGCGTGAAAGACTGAACTTTCACAGGGAAAGAGATTAGATGCAATCAGAAGAAAAAGGACTAATGTATACAGGGTGGGGCAATAGTAGGTCTAGGGTTGTGAAAACACAAAACACAATTTATTCTTGTATTATTATTTATTCATTATTGTATTACTTTCTTTTTTAAAAATATATTTTTTATTGATTTCAGGGAGGAAGGGAGAGGGAAAGAAAGAGAGAAATATCAATAATGAGAGAGAATCATTGATCAGCTGCTTACTGCATGTCCCCCATTGGGGATCGAGCCTACAACCCAGGCATGTGTCCTGACCAGAATAAACTGTAATCTCATGTTCATAGGTTGACACTCAACCACTGAACCATGTTGGCTGGGCATTAATATATTATTTTCCATACGAACAGCTGAAAATCTACTTCTGTTCCACCCTGTATATGGAACTTATATATATCTAATGGCAATGTACAATTAACATTAACTTAATACCAAAACATGGCAAAAATAACAAAGTTTTATGTTCTAGAACTGAGACACAGAACATTAAAAAAACTCATACAATACCACCAAATTCAAATAACAGGAAAAACAAGAGGAAAGAAACCTGGAGACTTAGAGTTCTCAGGGGGGAAAATGGCTATAGAAAGTCATCATATATCAATACTCATCCTAAATGTAAATGAGCTGAACTCACAAAATACTAGTAAGATGCACAGAGTAGTGGGTTGGATCAGAAAATAAAACCCAACAATATGCTGCTCTTAGGAGGCACATCTCAGCTGCAAGGACAAACATAGACTCAAAGTAGATGGGGTGGAAAATGATACTCCACGAAAATGGCATCCAGAGAAAAGCAGGTGTAATCTTACTTGTGACAAAGTAGATTTCAAGATAAAAAAGGTAACAACAGAATAGATGATCATTTTGTAATGATAAAGAAGACACTACATCAAAGAGACATAACACATTAATACATATGCACCAAACCTGGGAACACCAAACTATATAAAGCAACCATTAACAGAACCAAGGGAAGAAACTGCCAAAAAAAACTATAGTAGGGGACTAATTACCACATTGATAGCAATGGATACGGTCATCCAAACAGAAATTCAATAAGGAAATATTGGCTTTAAATGACACATCATACCAAATAGACATAATCAATATTTACAGAATTTTTCACCCTGGAACACCAGGTTATACTTCTTCTCCAGGGTACATGGAACATTCTCAAGGACAGACTATATACTGGGACACAAAACTAGCCTTAACAAATTTAAAAGATTAAAATCATACCAAGCATATTATCCACCCCAGTGCTTTGAAATTGGAAGTCAACAACAAAAAGAAAGTGGGAAAACCCACAAATATGTGGAGATTAAACAGCACACTACTAAACAATAACTGGGTCAAAGGAGAAATAAGAGATCAAAAGATACATAGAGACAAATGAGAATGCCAATATGACATAAAAATTTTAGGGATATAGCAAAAGCAGCAATAAGAGGTAAGTTTATAGCATTACAGCCTACCTCAAGAAACAAGAAAAATCTCAAATAAACAATCTAAGATTTCACCTTAAAGAACTAGAAAAAGAAGAAAAAATGAAGCCCAAAGTTGGTAGAAGGAAATAAAAATTAGAGCGGAATTGAATGAAATGAAGAACAACAAAAACAACAATGGAAAAATTAATATAACGAAGAGCTGGTTCTTTAAAAAAGATAAATAAATTGACAAACCTCTGGCTAGAGGAAACAAAAAAGACTCAAATAAATAAAATCACAAGTGTAAGAGAAGACGTTACAATAGCCACCACACAAATACAAAGGACTACACGAGTATACTATGAAGACTATATGCCACTAATAACCTAGAAGAAATGGACAAGTTCTTAGAAATACACAATCTTTCTAGACTGAGTCACACAAAAAAATCATATCTAAACAGACCAATCAACAGTAAGGAAATTGAAACAATCATAAAAAACCTCCCAAAAAGTAAAAGTCCATGACCAGATGACTTCACAGGTGAATTCTACCAAACAGTCAAAGAAGACAGGTATTAAATATAACTATCTTTCTAAAACTCTTCCAAAAATTAAAGGGGAGTCAATACTCCCTAACTCATAAAAAGGCCAACATTACTTTAATACCAAAACCTGGCAAGAACAACACAAAAAAAGGAAATTACAGACCAATAACTCTGATAAATACAGATGCAAAAATCCTAAACAAAACACTATAAAATCAAATACAATACATAAAAAGATAATACATCTTGATCAATCTCCTTGGTCAATAATAACATAATATCATCCCATTGGTTCAACATACACAAATCGATCAATATGATACACCACACTAACAAAATAAAGAATCATATGATCATATCAACAAATGCAGAAAAATTATGTTACAAGATACAACTTCCACTTATGATTAAAACACTCAATAAAATAAATATAGAAGGAAAGGGCCACAATAAAATAAAGGTGATATGACAAACCCTCAGCTAATATCATACTCAAAAGTGAAAAACTGAAAGCTTTTTCTCTAAGATCAGCAAAGAGACAAGGATGCCTACTCTCACACCTGTTATTCAACATAGTACTAGAAGATCTAGCCAGAGCAATCAGAAAAGAGAAATAAAAGGCATTCAAATTGGAAATGAAGAAGTAAAATTGTCACTTTTTGCAGATCATATGATTCTTTATATAGAAAACCTTGAAGAGTATTAGGCCCTGGCCAGGTGGCTCAATCGGTTGGAGTATTATCCCATACACTAAAAGGTTGTGGGTTTGATCCCCAGGCTGGGCACATACAGGCAGGATTTGATTGATGTTTCTCTCTCACATCAATGTTTCTCTCTCTCTCTCTCTCTCTCTCTCTCTCTCTCTCTCTCTCTCTCTCTCTCTCCCTCCCTCCACACACACACACACACACCCACACACACATATTCCTTTTCCCCCTCTCTAAAAAAAATAATTAAAAAATATTTCCTCAGGTGAGGATAAAAAAACTATTAGAAATAATAAACAAATACAGTAAAGTTGAAGGATACGAAGTCAATGTATAAATATCTTTTGTGTTCCTATGTTCTAATAATAAAATTTCAAAAAAAGAAATAAAAAAAAACACCAAAAACAATTCCATTTGGAATTGTAACCAAACTAATAAAATACCTAAAAATAAATTTAACATGATGTGAAGGACCTATACACTGAAAAGTATAAGATATTATTAAAAGACATGAGGAAGACACAAAGAAATAGAAAGATATTCTGAGTTCAAGGATTGGAAGAAACAACATAGTTAAAATGGTCATTTTAGCTAAAGCAATATACAGATTTAATACAATACCCCTAAAAATCCCAGTGGCATTTCTCAAAGAAATAAGAGTCCGAGGCAGTTTGGCTCAATGGATAGGTGGAGTGTCAGCTTGTGGACTGAAGGGTCCCAGGTTCGATTCCAGTCAAAGGCACATGCCCACGTTGCAAGTTCAATCCCCATTGGGAGGCGTGCAGAAAGCCCCCCATCATTGTTGTTTCTATTTCTCTCTCCCTCTCCCGTCCTCTCTGAAATCAATAAAAATATATCTGAAAAAAGAAATAAAAAAGTATCAAATTTGTACAGAACCAAAAAGGATCCTGAGTAGATACAGCAATCCTGGAGGTATCTGACTTCAAATTATACTACAACGCAATAACAATCAAAACAGCATAATACTGGCAGAAAAAAAGAAACACAGATCAATGACTTGAAGCCTGGAAATAAACCCACATATACATGAGCAAAACACTTTTAAATAATTTTTTACAAAGGAGCCAAAAACATACTTTGAAGCAAAAGTTTCTTCATTAAATGGTGCTGAGAATATTGGAAAGCCCCATGCAAAAGAATGAAATGAGACTGCTATTTGTCATCATACACAAAAATTAACTCAAAATAAATTTTAAAAATCTAAATATAATACCTAAAACAATAAAATACTTAGAAGAAACATAGGTAATAAACTTATGAATCTGGTTTTTAGAGAGGATTTATTAATTTGCCCCCAAATGCAAGAGAAAAGCAAAATGAGACTATATCAAACTAAAAACAAACCATCAACAAAACAAAAAGGCAACCAACCAAATGGGAGCAGAGATTTGTAAACATTACCTCTGATAAGGAGCTAATATCCAAAATATATAAAGAACTCACAGAACTCAACCACAAAAAGCAAACAACCCCAATTTAAAAATGAAGACATGCAAAGGGCCAAGAGATACATACGAGGATGCTCAACTTCACTAACTATAAGGGAAATGCAAATCAAAGCCAAATGAGATACCATCTCAGACCTGTCAGAATGGCTATTATCAAAAAGACAAGAAATAACAAGTGTTGAAGAGGTTGCAGAGAAAAGGGACCCCTCATGCACTACTGATGGGAAAATAAATTGGTACAGCCACAGTGGAAAACAGTATGGAGGTTCTGCAAAAAATTAAGAATAGGACTATCACATGACCCAGCAATCCCTCTTTTGGGTATCTACCAGAACATTTTGAAAACATTTTTTAATACATTTTTATTGTTCAATTATTACAATTGTTCCTCTTTTTTCTCCCCATAGCTCCCCTCCACCAGGGTCCCACCCCACCCTCTGCCCTTACCTCCCCCGCATGGTCCTCATCCATAGGTGTATAATTTTTGTCCAGTTTCTCCCTGCACCCCACTCATCCCTTTCCCCTGAGAATTGTCAGTCCACTCCCTTTTTTAAAAAATTAAATCTTTATTGTTCAGATTATTACATTTGTTTCTCTTTTTTCCCCTCCATAGCTCCCCTCTACCCAGCTCCCAACCTTCCCTCTACCCTTACCTCCCCCCATACTGACCTCATCCATAGGTGTATGATTTTTGTCCGCTCTCTCCCTGCACCCTCTTACCCTTTTCCCCTTGAGAATTGTCAGTCCACTCCCTTTCTGTGCTCCTGATTCTATTATATTCACCAGTTTATTCTGTTCATCAGATTTTTAATTCACTTAATTTCTAGATTCACTTGTTGATAGATATGTATTTGTTGTTCATAGTTTTTTATCTTTTACCTTTTTCTCCTTCCTCTTCTTAAAGAATACCTTTCAGCATTTCATATAATACTGGTTTGGAGTTGATGAACTCCTTTAGCATTTTCTTATCTGTGAAGCTCTTTATCTGGCCTTCAATTCTGAGTGATAGCTTTGCTGGATAGATTATTCTTGGTTGTAGGTTCTTGCTATTTATCACTTTGAATATTTCTTGCTACTCCCTTCTGGCCTGCATAGTTTCTGTTAAGAAATCAGCTGACAATCACATGGGTACTCCCTTGTAGGTAATTAACTGTTTTTCTCTTGCTGCTTTCAATATTCTCTCTTTGACTTTTGCCCTTGGTATTTTAATTATGATATGTGTTGGTGTGGTCCTCTTTGGATTCCTTTTATTTAGGATTCTGTGTGCTTCCTGGATTTGTAAGTCTATTTCTTCCCAGATGTGGGAAGTTTTCAGTCATTATTTCTTCAAATAGGTTTTCAGTATTTTGTTCTCTCTCTTCTTCTGGCACCCCCATGCTTGAAGTTGTCCCAGAGGCTCCTTACATCATCTTTACATTTTTTAATTCTTTTTTCTTCTTGCTTTTTTAGTTGAGTGTTTTCTGATTCTTTATATTCGAAACTTTTTATTTGATTCTTGCCTTCCTCTAGTCTGCTGTTAGGTCTCTGTATAGTATTTTTTATTTCAGACAGTGTATGTTTAATTTCTAGTTGGTCTTTGCCATGTCTAGTTGGTCCTTTTTCATCTCTAGTTGGTCCTTTTTCATCTCCTCTTGGGTCTTGCTAAATTTATCCATCTTTTCTAGGATATTCTTTTTTTTTAATTAAATCTTTATTATTCAGATTATTACATTTGTTTCTCTTTTTTCCCCTCCATAGCACCCCTCCACCCAGCTCCCACCCCTCCCTCTGCCCTTAGCTCCCTCCCAATGATCTCATCCATGGGTGTATGATTTTTGTCCAGTCTCTCCCTGTACACCCCACACCCTTTCCCCCCTGAGAATTATCAGTCCACTCCCTTTCTGTGCTCCTGATTCTATTATATTCACCAGTTTATTCTGTTGATCAAATTTTTAATTCACTTAATTTTTAGATTCACTTGTTGATAGATATGTATTTGTTGTTAATAATTTTTTGTCTTTTACCTTTTTCTTCTTCCTCTTCTAAAAGAGTACCTTTCAGGATTTCATATAATACTGGTTTGGAGTTGATGAACTCCTTTAGCTTTTTCTTCTCTGTGAAGCTCTCTATCTGCCCTTCAATTCTGAATGTTAGCTTTGCTGGATAGATTATTCTTGGTTGTAGGTTCTTGCTATTCATCACGTTGAATATTTCTTGCCACTCCCGTCTGGCCTGCATCGTTTCTGTTGAGAAATCAGCTGACAGTCGTATGGGTGCTCCTTTGTAGGTAATAAACTGTTTTTCTCTTGCTGCTTTTAATATTCTCTCTTTCTCTTTTGCTCTTGGTATTTTAATTATGATGTGTCTTGGTGTGGTCCTCTTTGGATTCCTTTTATATGGGGTTCTGTGTGCTTCCTGGACTTGTAAGTCTATTTCTTTTACCAGATGTGGGAAGTTTTCAGTCATTATTTCTTTAAATAGGTTTTCAGTATCTTGCTCTCTCTCTTCTTCTGGCACCCCCACAATTCTGATGTTGGTGCACTTAAAGCTGTCCCAGAGTCTCCTTACATTATGTTCACATTTTTGGATTCTTTTCTCTTCTTGCTTTTCCAGTTGAATGTTGTCTGCTTCTTTATATTTCAATTTTTTTACTTGATTCTTGCCTTTCTCTAGTCTGCTGTTAGGACTCTATATAATATTTTTTATTTCAGTCAGTGTATGTTTAATTTCTATTTGGTCCTTTATCATCTTTAGTTGGACCTTTTCCATCTCTAGTTGGCTCTTTTGCATCTCTAGTTGGTCCTTTTTCATCTCCTCTTGGGTCTCACTAAATTTATCCAACTTTTCTAGCATATTTCTGAAAAACCTTATAAGTGTGGTTTTGAACTCTATATCCAGTCTTTTTTTCCCCTCCATTTCTTTTGTTTGTGATCCCTTCCCTTGTCTCAGCATTTCACTATGCCGGGGAAACTTCTGTGTTGAATTCAGCCTTATGATACCAGATGCAAAACTGAAGAAGCCTCTATTGAGCTTGGGAGGGGTGGAGTCTCAGGGCTTAAGGGACCGCCTTGCCTTCCAGTCGGCCCCGCCCTCCATGGCCCCTGAGTCTCACGTGACTGGGTAATGGCTGGAGTAGTCCTTTTGTGCGCACCCGCAGAGCCTCTAACCGCTGCCTTTCCAGCTCCCCTGTGCACTAGGACCACACGAGTCTAGGTCCCCAGGGTTTCGCCCGAAACAGGGGCCCAGTGGACTCAGAAGTGGCACAGTTGGGAGGGTCTGTCTCCCGCCCACTCGCGAAAGCCAGCGGCACAATCAGCAATCTGTCCTCCGCGCAGCACAGTGCGCGTGTGAGACCGGACCTGATCTTCTGCGACTCCCCTAAATTTCCGTGCACCTCTCCCTTTTCACAGTCCAAACTCCCCCCGTATGAGTTTCGGCTGGATCTGGGGTTTAGTGCCGTAGGATAAGGGGTTCAATGCCGTTGGGAGTTTCCGTTTCCCTCCCGACAGAGAAAGCCAGCCAGGTACTCCGGCACCCGTTCTCTCCTCGCGCGCGTCTCCGTACCTCAGCTTTTTGCAGCTCCTCTGGCTTTCTGTGAGCCCCTCTCTTTCCTTCTAGCTGTAGAACTTAGACTCGGCCAGCTTTCCTGTGGTTCTGGATGATGTCTGTTCTGTCTTTTAGTTGTAGTTTTGAAATTGTTGTGCGAGGCAGCAGTGTAGGTTTTTACCTATGCCACCATCTTGGATTCTCTCTAGGATATTCTTGAGAAACCTTATAACCATGGTTTTGAACTCTATATCCAGTCGTTTGTTTTCCTCCATTTCTTTCTGTTGTGATCTGTTCCTTTGTCTCCCCATTTCCACTGCTTCCCTGAGTTGGTAGAGTAGCTTTGTGTGCTAGGTTCCTAAGGCCCAGTAGCTCCGTCTCCCCAGTTACCTGAGCTGGACTCTCTTGGTGCATCCCTTTGTGGATTTTGTGTACAGCCTTCTTGTAGTTAAGTTGACTGCTATTGGTATCACTGGGGTAAATGACTTCCAAGCCAATTGATTGTGAGGATTAGCTGTGTCAATGCCGGGAGAACTTCTGTGCCGGATTTCGTTGCCTTAAGACTTGCAAAACTGCAAAAGCCTCTGTGCCCAGCTTGGATGGGGTGGAGTCTCATGGTGAGCAGACAGCCTTGACTTGTCATCAGCCCCTGGTCTCAGGGTCCCTTGGTAATCGCTGCCGCCCTCTCTGTGCATAGGTGTGCAGCCTCCAGATCTCTGCCTTTCTGGCTCCCCTGAGTTTCTGTGTGCTTAGGGGACACATATGAGTCTGGGTCCCCAGGGTCTCGCCCGAAACTGGGGTTCAGTGCAGTCCAACCTGGATTTTAGTGCATTTGGGAGCTTCTGTGTTTCTCCCGCTAGAGAAAGCCAGAGGCACAATCAGCAGTCAGTGCTCTGTGTGCGCACTTTCGCACGCACCTCCCAACCTCTGTCTTTCGTGGCTCCCCTAAGTTTCCCTGCACTCCTTCCTTTTCACAACAGTCCAGACTCCCTTGTATGAGTCTCAACCGGAACTGAGTTTCAGTGCCATCAGAAGTGGGGTTCTGTCTCCCTACTGCTAGAGGAAGCCAACCAGGCACTCTGCCCCATCCTCTCCACACACGCATTTCTATTCCTCGGCTTTTTGCAGCTTCTCTGAGTCTCTGTGAGCCCCTCTCTTTCCTTCTAGTTGTAGAATTTCTACTCAGCCAGCTTTCCTATGATTCTGGATGATGTCTGTTCTGTCTTTTAGTTGTAGTTTTGAAATTGTTGTGTGAGGCAGTAGTTTAGGTGTTCACCTCTGCCGACATTTTGATTTCTCTCACCATTTTGAAAACATTTATTCATAAAGACATATGTACCTCTATGTTCATTGCAGCATTATTCATGATAGTCAAGACATGGAAGCAACATAAAATGTCCTTTGATGGATGATTGGATAAAGAAGATATGGTACATATACACAATGAAATACTACACAGCAATAAGGAAAGATGAAATACTGCCATTAGTGACAACAGAGATGGATCTTGAGAATACCAGGTTAAGCAAAATAATTCAGATGGAAAAAGACAAGAACCTTAGGTTGTCATTTCTATGTGGGATATAAAACAGAAAGCAACAAATAACAAAATAAAACAAAAAACTCGCAGACACAGACAATAGAATGTAAGTTACCAGCGATGCATGGTAAAGAGAGTCAAATATATGGTGACAGAAGGAAATCTGACTTTGGTTGGGGAACACACAATATAATATACTGATGATGCATTATAAAATCATACAAGTAAAACATATGTAATCTTATTATCCAATGTCATCCCAATAAGTTTAATAATATTTAAAATATATATTGAATGTCAATTGTAATTGAAAAATAAAGTAAATTAAAAAAACACCTATACACTGAGTGGCTAGATTATTATGATCTCTGAATGCATAATAATCTGGCCACTCTGTGTATATCCTATATAATAAAAGGCTAATATGCAAATTGTTCCCTCAACTAGGAGTTTGACCAGCAGGCAGGCCGGCCTACCACCCATATCCCCTCCCCCTGGTCAGGCTGGCTGGACCCCATCCATGCACGAATTCATGCACTGGGTCCTTAATACACACACACACACACACACACACACACACACAGAGTGACCAGATAATTATGCGTTCAGAGATCATAATAATCTGGCCACTCAGTGTACATGGAGGGCCCTGAACATCAACATAAAATTCTAGATAGAATTGTTAAAATGACTGTGAGCACTAGAAAGAAAAGAGACAAGTACCTGAATGAAGCCTGCACAGGTTCTCTAAGCACAAATCATGCCAGGGTAGCTTTATTTCCTCTTAATGACAGGGTGGCCAGCAGGAGGCTATGACTTTTTCAAGGTAACAGGAATTGCATTAGTTACCTGGGGCTGCTGTAATAAAGTACACAAACTTGATGGCTTAAAACAACAGAAATTTATTCTTTCACAGTTCTAGAGGCTATAACATCAATGTGTGAGCAGAGCCATGCTCTTTCCAAAGGCTCTAAGGGAGGACCCTTCCTCACCTTTTCCTAGTTTCTAGTGATTTCAGCCACCCTTGGTGCTCCCTGGCCTGCAGCAGCATCAGTCCAAAATGCCTAGTTGTCACATGGGAATTCCCCTGCATGTTTCCGTGTGTGTCCAACCTTCCTTTATCTTACAAGGACACCCACCACTGAATTAGAATCAACGCTAGTCCAGTATGAACTCATTCTAACTTCATTACATTTGCAAAGACCTTATTTTCAAACAAGGTCACATTCAGAGGTAACCATGAATTTTGGGGGGCACTATTCACCCCAGTGCAGATTCTAACTCTCACCATTATATGTTGAAGCTAATGGTCATATAATAAACAATTCTGCTATCCTGCACTGGAAATAACTCTGTGCACAGCTATCACAGATAATTACCAAGAAGGAGTCCCTGCACCAGGACAAAGTGGGACCAGAGGATTTCCAAAATTCCTTCCCTTTCCATGCATGTGTACAGTTCAAGGTTCTGTCAATTATTTCTGTTCTACTGACTTACCAATTCAGTCCTTTCTTTTGATTCTCACTGCCGAGACTTTATTTCCACCTTTGTTGCTCATACATGACATCAATACACTGCTTTCACATGGCTCTCCCTTACTAAATAACCTCAATTGGTTCAACCCTGCCTAAAATCAAAGTGAGGGCAGAATCCAAGATGGTGGCATAGGTAAACACCTACACTGCTTCCTCGCACAACAATTTCAAAACTACAACTAAAAGATAGAATGGACAGCATCCAGAACCACAGGAAAGCTGGCTGAGTGGAAATTCTACAACTAGAAGGAAAGAGAGGGGCCCAGAGGAGACCCAGAGGAGATGCAGAAGTTTGAGGTAAGGAGACGCACGTGTGGAGAGAGCGGGTGCCGGAGTACCTGGCTGGCTTTCTCTGGCGAGAGGAAGATTCTCAACAGCATTGAGCCCCTTATCCTACGACACTGAACCCCAGATCCAGCCAAAACTCATACAGGGGGAGTTTGGACTGTGAAAAGGGAGAAGTGCAGGGAAATTTAGGGGAGTCGAGAAAGGGCAGAAGTCTGGTGGCACGCACAGCACTGCGCGCATAAGACTGACAGCTGATTGTGCCACTGGCTTTCACGAGTGGGCAGGAGACACAGCCTCCCAAGTGCGCCATTTCTAACTCCACTAAAGTCCAGTTTCGGGCGAAACTCTGGGGACCCAGACTCATATGGTCAAGGAGCGCAGGGGAGCCGGAAAGGCAGCAGTCCAGAGGCACTGCACGTGCACACAGGGACCACTCCAGCGATTATCCAGAGTCACATGAGACCCAGAGGCCACATAGGGCAGGGCCAACTGGAAGGCAAGGGGGTCCTTTAAGCCCTGAGACTCCACCCATCCCAAGCTCAACAGAGAGGATTTTGCAGTACTGCAAGTCTTGTAACATAAGGCTGAATCCAACACAGAAGTTCTCCCAGCATAGTGAAAATGTGGAGAGAAAGGAAGAGATCACAAACAAAAGAAATGGAGGAAAACAAACGACTGGATATAGAGTTCAAAACTACGGTTATAAGGTTTTTCGAGAATATCCTAGAAAAGATGGATAAATTCAGCAAGAACCAAGAGGAGATGAAAAAGGACCAACTAGAGATGAAAAAGGACCAACTAGAGATGAAAAAGACCAACTAGAAATTAAACATACATTGAATGAAATAAAAAATATTATACAGAGACCTAACAGCAGACTAGACGAAGGCAAGAATCAAGTTAAAAATTTGAAATATAAAGAATCAGAAAACACTCAACTGGAAAAGCAAGAAGAAAAAAAAAATTAAAAAATGTGAAGATAGCCGAGACGGGTTTGGCTCAGTGAATAGAGCGTTGGCTTACAGACTGAAGGGTCCCAGGTTCGATTCTGGTTGGGGGCATGTACCTTGCTTGCCGGCACATCTCCACTGTGGGGCGTGCAGGAGGCGGCTGATCGATGTCTCTCTCTCTCATCGATATTTCTGACTTTCTATCTCTCTCCCTTCCTCTCTGAAAAAAATCAATAAAATATATTTAAAAAAATAAAAATGTGAAGATAATGTAAGGAGCCTCTGGGACAGCTTCAAGCGTACCAACATCAGAATTGTGGGGGTACCAGAAGAAGAGAGAGAGCAAGATACTGAAAACCTACTTGAAGAAATAATGACTGAAAACTCCCCACATCTGGTGAAAGAAATAGACTTACAAGTCCAGGAAGCACACAGAACCCCAAACAAAAGGAATTCAAAGAGGACCACACCAAGACACATCATAATTAAAATACCAAGAGCAAAAGACAAAGAGAGAATATTAAAAGCAGCAAGAGAAAACAGTTAATTACCTACAAGGGAGCACTATAAAATTGTCAGCTGATTTCTCCACAGAAACTATGCAGGCTAGAAGGGAGTGGCGAGAAATATTCAACGTGATAAATAGCAAGAACCTACAACCAAGAATACTCTATCCAGCAAAGCTATCATTCAGAATTGAAGGACAGTTAAAGAGCTTCACAGATAAGAAAAAGCTAAAGGAGTTCATCAACACCAAACCAGTATTATATGAAATGCTGAAAGGTACTCTTTAAGAAGAGAAAGAAGAAAAAGGTAAAAGATAAAAATTATGAACAACAAATACATATCCATCAACAAGTGAATCTAAAATTAAGTGAATTAAAAATTTGATGAACAGAATAAACTGGTGAATATAATAGAATCAGGAGCACAGAAAGGGAGTGGACTGATAATTCTCAGGGGGAAAGCGGTGAGGGGGGTGCAGGGAGAGACTGGACAAAAATCATACACCTATGGATGAGGTCAATGGGTGGAGGGTAAGGTTACAGGGAGAGGTGGGAGCCAGGTGGAGGGGAGCTATGAAGGGGAAAAAAGAGAAACAAATGTAATAATCTGAATAATAACGATTTAATTAAAAATAAATAATTAAATAAAAAATAAAATCAAAGCTCTGTAATTTGTCCTGAAATCTACCGTTCCCATCTGAACTCCCAAGATAGCACTACACTAATGGGTCTTTCAAACACAACTGGCACATTCTCACCCTTCCACCTGACCTCATGCTGTTGTGAACATGCCTCTCTCCCCACAGAAGGGAATCCAAGCGACATTTCAAAGAGCATTTACTCCTCTTTCATGCAGCCGCTCTGCACCAGCCAGTCCAGACCACAGATCTGAGCTTCCATGAGTCTCACTGCTAGCAGAAGTACTGGACCCTCACTCTCATCACCTTTCACTATTAATGGTGCTTTCAGGGAGACAGAGGACTCAGCAACACTCAACACAGACAGAGCAAAGGCTGTGAAATCTGGCTCTAACATTTAAGAGCTGGACAAGTTCCTTAACTTTTTTTTCTTTTTTTTCTGTGTTAGAAAAGTTAAAACTATGTCAATTGCCATTCTTTCTTTCTTTCCTTTTTTTTATTGCTTAAAGTATTACAAATAGTAGTATATATGTCTCCTTTTTTCTTCCCATTGATTTCCCCCTGGCCTTCCCTACCTCCCAGTACATACCCTCACCTGCCCCCCACCTACCCCGCAGCTGTGTCTTGTATCGATTGGCTATGCTTATATACGTGCATACAAGTCCTTCGGTTGATCTCTTACAGTCACCCTCCCCAACCTTCCATGCCCTCCCACTGTAGTATGACAGTCTATTCAATGCTCCTTTGCCTCTGTATCTGTTTTTTTTTTCCCCCTGATTTTTTTCTTTAAAAAATCTTGCCTCTACAGACTAGAAATAAACCTGAAAGAACAACAACAAAAACAAAAAATGTTTGAGTCCCCGTTTCAATGTCAAACAATTCCTTATGTGTACATGTCAGCAATGGTATCTGGATGGTGGACAAATGATGACCGTGCAGGTCCGACCCTCTCTGGTTTGATCTAGATGACCTTAACTTTTCTAAACCTAATACTGCTCATCTATAAAATGCAAGTCCTACTACATACCTACCTACCGGAAACCATTAAGTGAAACCATGAATATAAAAATTGCCGATGCAACATCTGACAGATAGTATAGATATGTGTTAATGAAGTACTTATTTGTATTATGGTAAAATGAATTTAACTTTTGGTTTTAGCTTGGGAGAACAAGGACATGAGTTGTATTTCTTTTATTACTGGAACCAAAAGAATGCTAACTGATATACCTTCAAACCTTGACAATGAAGAATCAAAAGACCACGGTTTCCAACAATATCAGACAAGATAGTCCAAATTACCCTCCCATTAAAACTAAAAATTCTGATTTAAAGAAACAGCAAACCTTGAGCCTTGAGCCCAGTGGTCAGGTTTAGTATTAACAGTTGTGGGACAGTCCAGCATTCTGTTCTCCTGACAAAAGGCAGCACAATGCTTGGTCTGAATTTAATCCTGAGGACAAGTCTGACAAATCTAGAATGTTTTGCATCACAGCTGGTCTAGACTTTTCACAAACTCTATGGTGGAAGGGGGGCTGTTCTAGGGTAGCCAAATTCAATGTGTGGCCTTTATTCTGATTCAAGTAAAACCAAGAAAAGAAAAAACAACAAAGGATCTTTTAAAAATTGTAGTTGCATATGTACCACATGTTGGATGAAGCTATAGAATGAGAGGTGATTTTCTTAGGTGTGGTAAAGGTTTTTGACTGTACAGACTACTGAGTTGTTCTCAGAATATGATCACAGACTCCAAAACCTGTTCAGGGGTTTCCTGGAACCCTTTAAGAGGGTCCATGAGGTCAAAACTGTTTTAATAGTAATAATACTAAAACATGTGCCTTTTTCATTGTGTTGAATTTGCACTGATGGTGCAAAAAATAAGGAAGTTAACTGCTGCTGGTGCCTTTGTACAAATCAAGGCTCCAGCACCACGCTCACCAGTAGCCACTGTATTTACTCTTCACCATAAAATAATAAGGAAAATGCCTGTCTTGTTTAAGAATGTCATTGATGATGCAGTGAAAATCATCAACTTTTTTTAAAAAAATCAACCCTTGAGGACAGGTGTTTTTAATATTCTGTGATGAAACAGGAAGTATGCATACAGTACTGCTGCACACCTAAGTATGACAACTGTCTTGAGGAAAAGCAATTGTGTCATTGAGCTATATGCTGATTACCCACTTTTTTTCCACGGAACACCACTGTTACTTGAATGAATGCCAAACTATAGTTATTCTACTTGGGTATCAAGCATTTTCTAGAAAATTAATGAAATGAGCTCATTACTTCAGGAAAATCAAATAGTGTTTGTTGCCAATGACAAAACTTGAGATTACAAGCAAAAATTAGAATTGTGGAAAAGCTGTATCCACTATCATGAACTTGACAGTGTCCCAACACTTAGTGATGCCGATATTAATAAATGTGATTTTTGGATAATGTGTAGTGAAATATGTCAACATTTATATTTAATTTGGTATAGAACCAATCATTTCCAAATAACTAATGCATGATGCCACAAAATCATACATGGATAAAAGATCTATTCAAAGTGTAAGATAAATCAACCTTTTTAATTAGATTTCAGATTCTACATTGCAATTAATCCTATTTAATAAAGAGGTAATATGCAAATTGATCCTTACGCCCTCGCATAAGATAGCCGCCCCTATGTGGTCAAAGATAGCTGCCACAAGATGGCTGGCAGGAGAGGGCAGTTGGGAGTCACCAGGCCAGCAGGAGAGGGCAGTTGGAAGGACCAGACCTGCAGAGGAAGGCAGTTGGGGGGAACCAGGTTGGCAGGAGAGGGAAGTTGGGGGCTACCAAGCCGGCAGGGCAGGGGAGTTGGGGGCAATCGGGCCAGCAAGGGAGCAGTTAGGTATTGATCAGGCTGGCAGGGGAGTGGTTAGGGGGTGATCAGGCTGGCAGGCAGGGGAGTGGTTGAGAGCCAGCAGTCTTGGATTGTGAAAGGGATGTCTGACTGCCAGTTTAGGCCCAATCCCGGTATCAAGCCTAAACCGGCAGTAGGATATCCCCTGAGCAGTCCCAGATTGGAGAGGGTGCAGGCTGGGCTGAGGGAAACCTCCCCCGCCCTCAGCTCAGTGCATGAATTTCATGCACTGGGCCTCTAGTCTTGACATAAAAGAGACTTGTACCCTGGTCAGTAGCTAAGTGGTTAGAGCACTGGCCTATATACAAAAGGGTTGCAGGTTTGATCCTTGCCCTGCCTTGCCCACCGCCACCAGAGTAAGTGCAAGAGGCAATCAATCAATGTGTTTCTTTTACATCAATGTCTCTCTCTCTCTCTCTTCCCATCCCTTCATCCTCCCTCTCTTCCACTCTCTCTAAAAATCAATGGAAAAATATCCTCAGATGAGGATTAAAAAAAGAAAAAAGAGAAAGAAACTTGCAAAAATTCATGATACCTTCTTCTCACCATTTTTGTTGTTGTTCTGTAATACATGGTTATTTTTAGTAAAACATGTGGTATTTATTTTAACATGTAATGAGGTTTTATTATTTAAATTGACAAATACATATTTCAAAATGTCTTCATTTTATATTTTAATAGGGTAAATATTGAAAGATATTAAGCCACATAAAAAGTTTTTGGGGTCCTCTATTTTTTTCAGATTGTAAAGGGAACCTGAAACTAACAAGTTTGAGGACTACCAGTGTAGGCGAATAATCTTGTCCTTGAGTAACATGCTTAAGTATTAGGAGTGAAGTGACATGATGAATGCAATCTACTTTCAGATGGTTAAAGCAAAAGGGAAACATGTGCATTTATGGTGAAGAGATGGAATGGGTATGCAAGGTCAGAATAATGCAGGTATTCATTGTTATTTCCCTTTTGACCGTTTCTGTGGGTTTCAAAATTTTCAAATAAAAAATATAATCAATTTAAAAAGATATATTGCTATATTACTGTAGTCTGGGTTCCATTTCCAGTCAGGGGACATGCCTGGGTTGCAGGCTAAATCCCCAATAAGGGGTGTGTAAGAGGCAGCCAATCAAATAATTACTTTCTAGTAGTCTAGAAAGTAATTAGTAGTGCCTCTAGACACCCAGCAGAAGCCAATGTAAATCTCTGAAGGAATATATCGAATAAGGGTACCTTATTCACCAAAATCCAAGTAAAATGTGATCCTCAGAAAGGTAAATTAAGGGCACTTGCTGAACTTCAGATTACAAGCACTGAGCTTCAGATTACAAGGTTTAATGGGGTGTTAACTACAGGAGCAAAGTCTGAGGCAATGCTTCTGCAACTGCAGCCTGCATAAGAAAGCCTGGAGTGCTCATCAGGACACAGATTCCTGGTCCCACCTGCAGATATTTTCATTGAGGGCAGGGGTAGGAGCTAAAAATTTAGAGTTTTAATAAATTCCCAAGTGATGTGATGCTGGGGTCCTCAGATCACATTGTGAGTAACACTAGCACGGGGCATTTCTCCATAAATCCTGGATTCTGTTATAGATTGAATTGTGTCCCTCAAGAAGATACACTGAAGTTCTGATCCCCAATACTGTGAATGTTACCTTACTTACTTGGATATAGGGCTTTGTAATTATAATCAAGTTAAGATGAGGTCATTACAGTGGGCCCTAACCCAGTATAACTAGTGTCCTTACAGGAAGAGGAAAAGAGATAGACACAGGGAGAAAACCATATGATAACCTAAGGAGAAACTATAAGAATGTATCTCCACCCAAGGAAGGCCAAGGATTGCCAACGACCACTAGAACCAAGGAATACATTCTCCTGTAGAAACTTCAGCGTGAACATAGCTTTGCCAATGCATTGCTTCTGTACTTGCAGCCTTCAGACTGTGAGAAATAAATTTGTTGTTTTTAGCTATCCAGTTTGTGGAACCTAATACAGACCCAAAAGAAGTACACCATCACTAAAAAAGCAACCTAAGAGATAAGCCTGCTGCTACACTTGAAGGTACAGAAAAGGAAAATGCTCATTCTTTAGCCATGACAGTGTGGGGAAAAGAAAATAGTATTTCCCCTGCGATTCTTTTTTTTTTTTTAATATATTTTATTGATTTTTTTACAGAGAGGAAGGGAGAGGGATAGAGAGTTAGAAACATCGATCAGCTGCCTCCTGCACGCCCCCTACTGGGGATGTGCCCGCATCCAAGGTACATGCCCTTGACTGGAATTGAACCTGAGACCTTTCAGTCTGTAGGCTGACACTCTCTCCACTGAGCCAAACAAGTTTCGGCTCCCCTGAGCTTCTGTAACTACTAGCTTTCCCTCATACAAGTTTGCAGTCCAAATTTACACTACCCATTGGTCAAGGAAAAAAATCACATGAGCCCAGGTAGTGAGGGTCAGTGTTTGAGAATCGACCTACGAACCAGAAGGTCTGGGTTCCATTTCCAGTCAGGGGACATGCCTGGGTTGCAGGCTAAATCCCCAATAAGGGGTGTGTAAGAGGCAGCCAATCAAATAATTACTTTCTAGTAGTCTAGAAAGTAATTAGTAGTGCCTCTAGACACCCAGCAGAAGCCAATGTAAATCTCTGAAGGAATATATCTTTACCCCAGGTCTCAAAGATATAAGCTCATTGTAAAATAAATAAATAGATAGATAGATAGATAGATAGATAAATAATCTTTAAATTAAAAAGCATAAAATATACTTTGATTGATAGCAACAGAAGACACCAATGATTTAGACCTTCAAAAAGAGTTTAGATACTAGAATTATCAAACTCAGAATATAAAATAAATGTTTAATATGTTAAAAGAATAAAGGTTAATTTAAAATATATAGAAAGAGCCTGGCCAGCATAGCTCAGTAGTTAAGTCAACCTATTAACCCGAGGTCACAGTTTGATTCCTGGTTAGGGCATATGCCTGGGTTGTGGGCTTGATCCCCAGTGTGGGGCATGCAGGAGGCAGCCAAACAATGATTCTCTCTCATCATTGATGCTTCTATCTCTCTCTCCCTCTCAGAAATCAATAAAAAATATTTTTAAAGAAATAAAATAAATTATGTAGAAGGAATAGAGAACACAAAATATGGCTGGTTTTAAAAGAGAACTAAATAAAATTTCCAAAATATAATTGGAATTTTAAAGCCAATGACTATTTTCAGCAGCTGATTAGATATGGCTAAGTAGGCAGACATGAAAGTTATGAATATTTTCAGTAGAAAGAGAAAAAATAATCAGAAATAAGAAATGAAGAGATATGGAAGACAGAGTAAGAACCTCTAACATAATCTAATGAGAGGGCTACAAAAAAAAGGAAAAAAGAATGGGGCACTGACGTGATGTTAAAACTAGTTATAATCTCAATGGTGGCATTAAAGTGTAACATCATTCAACAAATTTTTTAAATGATGCCATTTTACATTTATTAAACGACAGTTCAAAGCACAAATTTACATTCTAAATACACTAAATAGGCCCTGATGGATAGCTCAGTTTGTTAGAGTATTGTCCTGATATGCCAAGGTTTCAGGATCAATCCCTGGTCAGGGCACATACAAGAATGAACCAATGAATGCATAAATAAATGGAACAACAAATCTCTCTCTCTTTCTTTCTCTCTCTCTCTCTCTTTTCCTCCCCCCCCCCCCTCTCTGTCTTTATCTCTCCCTCCCCAGTCTCTAAAAAAAGCGATCAATACACTAAGCATCTAATGAAATCACACTGGTCTTCCACTGACATTTGATACATCTGAGTGAAAGACATTAACTTTACAGGGCTTTTAAACACGAATCATTAGTATAAAAACTGTGTACTTGTACATAAACAATTTAATGGGGAACCCAACAAATTTGGGAAATTTCTAAAATAAATGAACTCCTAAGTTAATATTGATTCAAGGAAACAGAAACTATATAACCATTGAAAAAATCAAATCAATCAATAGTTTAAAATCTTGCCACAGAAAAAGCATTTGGATCTGATGATTTTACTGACAAATTAATCTATTTTACATGCAAGAAAGACATCCCATCTTACACAAACTATTCCAGAGTACAAGAAAAGAGGATATATTCTATCTTAGCTGAAGAGACAAGCATAATCTTTATACAAAAACCAGACTAGGACAATACAGCCAAAACCCTTCACAAATATAGCTTTAAAAAAGTTAACAAATTGAATCTAGAATTGTTCCAAAAACAACAAAAATAAACCTAACTATATGACCACATTGGGTTTCTCCAGGAAAGCAAAATTAGTTCAACTAATACAATTTGCCACTTAATAAATTTAAAATAAAAAGGAATAGGAAAAAAAGTTATAATCTCAATGATGGCATTAGATAAAGTATATCATTCATTATAAAAACTCTTAGCAGACTAGGAAAAGAAGAAAACTTAGAGTGATAAAGAACATTTCTCAAAATCTACAGCAAGCACAATATTTTTGGGAAAATGTTGAAGCATTCCTTTTTAAATCAGGAATAAGGCAAGAATGTCTGTCTTTGCCACTTTTAGTCATTTTACACTAGAGATCATAACCAGGACAGTAAGGGTAAGGGGGCAAAAAGGAATAGTTACCGGAAAGACACAACACTACGCTATTCTCAGATGACATATCTCTTTGTCTGGAAAGCCCAAAATAATCTACAATTCAGCAAGATTGCAGTCCTCTAAAAATTTTAATCTGATACTAAATATAATGGCACCAACAAATATCAAGTCTAACATAATGCACAAAAAAATTATAGCAAATTGACAAAATTTTATTAAAATCATTAAAGAAGGCCTAAATAGAAATAAATACCATGTTTAAACCAAGGAAGTCCTTCACACCCACCCACAAAATACCCAGTTAATGGAAGGAGTACTGGCCAGGTAGGAAAAACCCTGACTTCAAGTCCAAATTTCCCACTGACTGGCTAGGTAACATAATAAATGTCTCAAAGATGTAACATCTTTATACCCATGGTGCCCAGTGTAGTACCTGGCACAAAGCAAATTATCAGTAAGTGGACAGTGAATAAATAAATAAAATCAATTGATCTTGAACAAGGATAGAAGGTCGACCCACTGAAAAAGAAAAATTTTCCAATAACACTTACCTCTCTTCCTCAACCACTATGAGGGAAAAGATTAAAATCATGAGTCTAAGTTAGGTCTTAGGGTTTGAAGCCAGGAGCTCAATGCCTCACATTAGCACCATTACTGGGAACCTCTTCCTTCTATCAAGTCAAAAATCTGTCTTTTCATTTTAAAGGCTTAGTCTCTAGCATGGTATTCTAAAGATGGCTGCCAATTATTTGTTGCCCCTCCCATTGACAGATGAGGTCTCCCTCTTCTCAAATCTAAGATGGCCTGATTGGCCAATAGAATGCAGTGTAAGTTTCATCCAGGGACTTCTGAGACCAGGTCATAAAAAGTCTTGCAATTTCTATTGATGCTTTTGGACACTCACTCTTAGGGCCCTGAGACACCACAAATGTGATTATCCTGAGGTCTCAAAGCTGAGGAAATCACATGGAAAGATAATAGGAGAAGCCCTGGAATGCATGGAAAGAAAGCTATGCCCAGTCTGCCACTGCCATTTGCCCCATCCTATTTGAGACCCAGACATCATGAAGCAGAGGTGAGTTTTGTGTGCTGTATCATGTTCAAATTCCTGATCCACAGAACCAGGGGAGATGATAACAAAATGGCTTTGTTTTAGCTAAAATTCAGGGTAGTCTGGTAGGCAACTGTTACAGCACTAGTTTACATCCTTGCAAAATGATTCTATCTCTGTTTTGTCTTCTGGCAAATTCTCCTACTATACATTTTAAGGGGACCACTGTGTCATTTTACTCAAAAATTTGAGGTTTTAAAATTCCATCTTATTATGGGAGGGCTTTCAGACGATTATTGTCAGAAACAGAAATCAAATCTTTCATTTTACAGAAGAGAAAATTGAGGCTTAGAGATGTTAAGTTATTTGCCATGATCACAAATCAAGTTTCCATAAATTTATTGTTTAAAAAGAATTTTCTATATTTTTTATATTTCTTTGTGAGATTGTTTTTGCTTATTCTACTTGTTTTATTTTGCTTTTTCTTTCTTTGTTTTTATTTTTTTTATCTGTTTTCCCTCACCTCCCTTGATATTAGTTGTTATTTACAATTTGTATTAATCTCCAAGTACTTGTTGCCGGAATTTGTTGGGATTAGTGGCTGTTCTATTGGAGTTTTCTCTCAAATATATAATTTGTTCCCCTTTTTTTTCTTATTCTCTTTCTTTTCTCTCTTACTTTTTTCTTCTTCTTCTTTTTTCTTTTTTTTTTTGTTTCCTCTTATTTCTCCTTCTCCCAATTTCATTTTGGCACTCCTTTCTTTTCTTTTTTTCTCATTTCTCTCTTCTTCTTTCTCTACTTTCCCCTAATTTGTCTCTCACCAGTGGTCACCTTTTTTGTGGTTATTAACATCGTGAATACATTTCTGTTCAGTGCCTTGTGTGTTGTACCTGGTCATGTTGTATTTTGTGCCTTTAACTCAACGCAGGAGAGAAAACTACATAACCAGACACCTGGAGAAGAAAGACCATGGGCAGACAAAGAAACATCCCACATATGAAAAAAAAAGCAGGCATCACCAGAAAAGGAAGTAAACAAAATGGAGGCAAGCAACCTCCCAGAGAAAGAATTCAGAGAAATGGTCTTAAGGTGGCTGAAAAAAAAACGGAAGAGAAATTCGACAATATGAGTAAGAACTAAGAAAAAATAAAGAAGAACCAAGAAGAAATGAAGAATAATCAAGAAGAAAAAATGACATCATTCCTGTAAAGAACTCAATAGAAAGCATCAAAAGTAGACTAGAAGCCAAGACTGGTTTGGCTCAGTGGATAGAGCATTGGCTTGCGGACTGAAAGGTCCCGGGTTCGATTCCGGTTGGGGGCATGTACTTTGCTTGCAGGCACATCTCCACAATGGGGCGTGCAGGAGGCGGCTGATCAATGTCTCTCTCTCATTGATGTTTCTGACTTTCTATCTCTCTCCCTGCCTCTCTGTAAAAAATCAATAAAATAAATTTTTTTTAAAAAAGTAGACTAGAAGAAGCAGAGGACTACATCAGTGAGCTAGAAGACAAGGTAGGACAAAATACTCAAGTATAGCAGCTTCTAGAAAAAAAAAATTAAAAAGCAAGAGGAGAGCCTAAGGGAACTTAGGGATAATACAAAACAAAACAACATCCACATAATATGGCTTCCAGAAAGAGTGGAAATTGAGCAAGGAATAGAAAACCTGTTTGAAGAAATAATGACAGAAAACTTCCCTGATATAGGGAAGAAAAAACCCACACAAATCCAAGAAGCTCACAGAGTCCCAAGCAAAATGAACCCCAAAAGACCAACACCAAGGCACACTATAATTAAATTGGCAAACACCAACAACAAAGTAAGAATCTGAAAAGCAGCCAGAGAGAGACAGAAAGTTACCTACAAAGGAACCCCCATCAGACTAGCAACTAATTTCTCAACAGAAACTCATCAGGCCAGAAGGGAATGGAATGAAATATACAAAGTCATGCAAAGGAAGAGTCTGAATCTAAGAATACTGTACCCAGCAAGGCTATCAATCAAAATTGAAGGTGAAATCAGGAGCTTCACAGACACAAAAGGACTAAGGAAATTTATTACCACCAAACTAGCAATGCAAGAAATGTTAAAGGGTCTGCTGTAAAAAAAAAGAAATAGGAAGTGAAGAAGGAACACTGGGGTAAAGAATAAAAATGTTAACAAATAAGTACCTATCAATAACTTTAAATGTGAATGGATTAAGTGGTCCAATCAAAAGATATAGGTAACAGACTGGATAAGAAAACATGACCCACATATCTGCTGTCTACAAGAAACCCACCTCAGAAAAAAAGATGCACACAAACTGAGGGTGAAGGGATGGAAAACGGTTTTTCAGGCAAATGGAAATGAAAAAAAAGCTGGGGTTGCAATACTTACATGTTACAAATTAGATCTCAAAGTGAAGGACATAACAAGAGATAAGGAAGGCCACTTCATAATACTAAAGGGAGCAATCCAACAAGAAGAAATAACTCTGGTAAACTTATACGCACCCAATACAGGAACACCTAAATATATATA
>JAAGEH010000041.1:13695474-13742264 GCA_011751065.1 Lasiurus cinereus | reverse complement strand
TATATATATATATATACACACACACACACACACACACACACACACACTCCTGAAGAATATCAAGGGAGATATGAACAGCAATACAATCATAGTAGGAGACTTTAATACCCCACTATCACCATTGGACAAATCCTCTAAACAAAAAATCAGCAAAGAAACATCAATCCTAAATGACTCACTAGACTAGATGGAATTAACAGACATTTTCAGCACATTTCACCCCAGAACCACAGAATATACATTCTTCTCAAGTGCACATGGGTCATTTTCAAAGGTGGACCATATGTTGGGTCATAGGCAAAGTCTCTTCAAATTCAAGAAGATAGAAATCATATCAAGCATTTTCTCAGATCACCGGGACATCAAACTGGAAATCAACTACAATAAAAACAATACAAAAAAATCAAACACATGGAGACTAAACAGCATGCTATTAAACAACGACTGGGTAACCAGAGAGATCAAGGAAGAAAGAAAAACATCATGGCAACAAATGGCAATGATAACACAACAATACAAAATTTATGGGACAAAGTGAAAGCAGTCTTGAGAGGGAAGTTCATAGCTCTACAAGCTTACTGCAAAAAAAAGAAACAATGGTAATAAATTACCTAACTCTACAACTCAAAGAGCTAGAAGAGAGCATAAGCCCAGTATAAGCAGAAGGAAGGAAATAGTAAAAATCAGAGCAGAGATAAATGACATAGAGACCAAAGAAACAATTCAAAAGATCAACAAAACAAAGAGCTGGTTCTTTGAAAGGATAAACAAGATTATGGACCTCTAGCCAGGCTCACCAAGATGCAAAGAGAAGACCCAAATAAACAAAATCAGAAATAAAAGAGGAGAAATAACAACAGACCCCGCCAAAATACAAAGGACTGTTAAAAAATACTATGAACAACTCTATTCCAACAAATTGGGCAACCTGGAAGAAATGGACATACTCTTAGAAAAATATAACCTCCCAAAACTCAATCAGGAAGAATCTAAACATCTCAATAGGCCAATAACTATGGAAGAAATTGAAGCAGTCATCAAAAAGCTTCCAGCAAACAAAAGCCCGGGACCAGATGGCTACCCAGGAGAGTTTTACCAAACATTCAAGGAAGAATTAAAACCTATCCTCCTCAGACTATTCCAAAAAATTCAAGAAGAAGGAACACTTCCAAACACCTTCCATGAAACTAGCATCATCCTAATACCAAAACAAGATAAAAACAACACAATGAAAGAGAATTACAGGCCAATATCCCTCATGAACATAGATGCCAAAATCCTCAACAAAATTCTAGCAAACCGGATCCAGCAGTACATCAGAAAGATCATACACCATGACCAAGTAGGATTTATCCCAGGATTGCAAGGATGGTACAATATCCGCAAATCAATAAATGTGATACATCACATAAACAAATTGAGAGATAAAAATCACATATCCTATCAACTGATGCAGAAAAAGCATTTGACAAAATCCAACCCTCTTTCTTGATAAAAACTCTCAGCAAGATGGGAATAGAAGGTTCATATCTCAACATCATAAAAGCCATAATAAATATAATAAACCCACAGCTTGACATCATACTCAATAGGCAAAAATAAAACCATTTCCCCTAAGAACAGGAACAAGACAGGGATGCCCACTCTCACCACTGCTGTTCAACATAGTACTGGAAGGATTAGCCATTGCAATTAGACAACAAGAAGAAATAAAAGGCATCCAAATTGGAAAAGAAGAAGTAAAGCTGTCCTTATTTGCAGATGACATGATACTGTACATAAAAAAACCAAAGACTCCATCAAAAACTAATAGACTTAATAAATGAATTCGGCAATGTAGCAGGATACAAAATTAATGCCAAGAAATCTATGGCATTTCTATACACTAATAGTCAACTTACAGAGAGACTAAAAAAGCAATCCCATTTACTATCACACCAAAAAAATTAAGATACCTAGGAATAAACTTAACTAAGGATGTAAAAGACCTATACGTAGAAAACTACAGGACACTAAAAAACGAGATAGAGGAAGACATAAACAGATGGAAGAGCATACCATGCTCATGGATTGGGAGACTCAACATCATTAAAATGTCCATACTACCCAAAGCAATCTATAGATTCAATGCACTCCCCATTAAAATACCAATGACATATTTCACAGACCTAGAAAGAACTCTCCAAATATTCATCTGGAACAAAAAAAGACCCCGAATAGCCACAGCAATCCTGAGAAAGAAAAATAAAGTAGGTAAGATCTCAATACCAGATCTCAAGCTGTATTACGAAGTAACTGTTCTCAAAACAGCCTGGTATTGGCACAAGAATAGACATATAGACTAATGGAATAGAATAGAGAATCCAGATATCGACCCAAACCACAATGCTCAAGTAATATTTGACAAAGGAGGCATGAACACACAATGGAGTTAACACAGTCTCTTCAATAAATGGTGTTGGAAAAATTGGCCAGATATATGCAAAAAAATGAAACTAGACCACCAACTTATACCATACACAAAAATAAACTCCAAATGGATACAGGATTTAAACATAAGATGGGTAACCATAAAAATACTAGAGAAATCCAAAAGCAGCACAATCTCAGACATATGCGGAAAGTACTTCTTCACTGATACTACTCCAAGGGCAATGGAAGCTAAAGAGAAAATAAACAAATGGGACTACATCAAAATAAAAAGCTTTTGCACAGTAAAAGAAACCACCAACAAAATAACAAGAAAGCCCATTGTATGGGAGAACATATTTGCAAATGTTATCACTGATAAAGATTTAATCTCCAACAACTACAGCCAACTTATACAACTTAATAAAAGGAAGATAAATTATCCAATAAAAAAAATGAGCAACGGACCTAAATAGAACCTTTTCGAAAGAAGACAAAAGGAAGTCCAAGAAACACATGAAAACATGCTCAAAGTCATTAATTATCTGAGAAATGCAAATCAAAATGACAATGTAATACCATCTCATACCTGTCAGAATGGCAATAATAAATCAACAAACGACAAGTGTTGGTGAGGGTGTGGAGAAAAAGAACCCTCGTGCACTGCTGGTGGGAATGCAGACTGATGCAGCCACTGTGGAGAACAGTATGGAGTTTCCTCAAAAAACTAAAATGGAACTCCCATTTGACCCAGTAATCCCACTCTTAGGAATATATCCTAAGAAACTAGAAACTCCAATCAGAAAAGATTTATACACCCCCTATGTTCATAGCAGCACAATTTACAATAGTTATGATTTGGAAACAGCCTAGGTGCCCGTCAGCAGATGAGTGGGTCAGAAAACTGTGGTACATCTGCCATTAAAAAGAAGGAATTCTTACCATTTGCAGCAACCTGGATGGAACTGGAGAGCATTATGCTAAGTGAAATAAGCCAATCAATGGAAGAAAAATACCACATGATCTCACTCATTTATGGATAATAAAGAACATTATAAACTGATGAATAAAAAGATAGGTTCAGAGGCAGTAAAGCATCAAACAAACTGTCAAATTATAACGGGAAGGTTAGGGAGAGGTGGTGTAGATAAGTGATCAACCAAAGGATTAGTATGCATGCATGTAAGCATAACCAATGAACACAAGACACTGGGGGGTTAGGGTGTGCATGGGAGTTGGGGGGTAGCGGCAATGGAAGAAATGTGTACATGTAATACATTAATTTAAAAATTTTTAAAAATAAAAAGAATCTTCTAACCCCAAAGGGAATACTAAGTTATCATTCATACCACAAAAAAAATTTTTAGACACCTACTATGAACTTAGAACTGCTCTGGACACTAAGAAAACAGCTGTGAACAGGACCCAAGTCTCTAAAGTCTTAGAGATCAAACCCCAGTGGAGAGACAGACCACAAGCAAGTACGCAAGCGAATTAAAAAGCGTCGTTTCAGGGAGTGGTGAGAGGACAGAGTAGGTGGTGTGTATTTTGGAGATGGTCAGAAAAGGCCTCTCCTGCAACGGTGACACATGAGCAGAGACCCATATGGAAAGAGGGAGAGACGTGTGTGTTCCAGCAGAGAAAACAACAAGTTGGTCATACTCTAGGAACAATGAGGAAGATGCTCCTGAGTGAGGGATGCGAGAGCAATATAAAGTGAAGTCAGGGCAGGGGGCAGGGCCAGGCCTTGCTCAATTTTGTTGAGGATGGTAAGGAGTTTGATTTTTACTCTTAGTGTGAATCAAAGTCTCTGGACAGCTTTTATATAGCAGGTGAAAGACATGATTTAGAGTACATTTTAAACAAATCACTGGAGGCACAGGAGTAGGAGCAGGAAGAACAATTGGGAGGGCTCTGAAATGCGTCAGAGAGCAGTAATTTGGGGTGGTGGTAGTGGAGGTGGGAGTCGATTGGATAGGGAGGATTTTGAAGGTGGAGCTACGTGGGCTCACTGGTAAGACTGAATTCCTCAGCTTACAGGGGCTGGCCTGAAGAGATGCAGAGCCTGCTGAATACTGAGACTTCCTCAGACGGACACATGGGGACCACTGGTGCTCAGCCTCACGATCCATGAGTAAAAGTCCTTTCATATTCCTGTAAATCCGCTGTGTGTCCCAGCATCAGCTGACTGTGTCACAGTGCCTCTCAGTTCAATATTCTGTCTGACAGGTTTTACCTTGACAATCAAAATCCCAACATTTTACACAGATCCCAGTTAGGCAGCCCATCTGCGAAAGGCTCTTGGTGGACAATGGGTTGGGAGAGTCCAATTATGCCATTCATAACTCATAAAAAATAAGGGTTGTAATCTCTCAGGACAGAGAGAGGCTCTACAGCCAATAATGGGAACCTTAGGCAAGTCCACATCTTTTCATTTCACAGGGGCCATGTGGTACCTGACTCAGCACTTCTCATAGGGATCTTGTAGGTCACAAGTGGTACCTGGGACTCTGCATTCATGGCTTGCTGTTGGTGATGCCGTTGTTGCTAGTATGCAGGCTACAATCTGAGTGACCCACTGTGTACTGAGTGGGCACCTATTACACCTGAAGAACTATGAGGGAGACAAAGAAACAGATGTGGTCTTTAAGGGAAGGTAAAATGCACAAACTACCACTCATAAGATACAATGTAAATGCGCCACGTGGGAGACCCAGAGGACAGAAGTCATTCTTCAGTTAGGGGCCCAGGCCGCCATGGAGAAAGACAGATGAGACAAACACATAGAGCACAATGAAAATCACAGGGCACCTTCAAGGGCTTAGCCACGGAACAGCACCAGTTCTTTACAACTGCTAATTTCTCCTCAAAAGTAAGACTTTTTTTTTTTAAATATAAATTTTTTATTGATTTAAGACAGGAAGGGAGAGGGGGAGAGAGAAACATCAGTGATGAGAGGATCATTGATTGGCTGCCTCCTGCCTCCCCTACTGGGAATCAAGCCCACAACCTGGGCATGTGCCCTTGAATGGAATCAAATCTGGGATCCTTCAGTCTGCAGGTAGACGCTCTATCCACTGAGCAAAACCAGCCTGGGCAAAAGTCAGACCTTTTTAAACTCACAAACAGAATAAAGAAAAGGGGTCAAAGGGGAGCGAGAAATTTTTCTAAAGTAAAAAGGTAAAGGGGTGTGTTAGGACTTTTCCAGTTGCAAGAGGGGGGGAAATCCCATTTTATACCAACTTTAGCCACCAAAAAAATACATTTAGAGATTTGAAAAGCTGGCTAGGATTCATTCACTCAACATAAATGGTGGTCACTGGGGCTGTTCACAGATGTTTAGTAAAACTGTAATTATCCAACCACGTTAATCCAGGCTTGGCCATATGATTTCCTCTTCTTTCTTTTTCTTTTTTTTTTAATATATTTTATTGACTTTTTACAGAGAGGAAGGGAGAGGGATAGAGAGTTAGAAACATTGATGAGAGAGAGAGATGTATCAGCCCCCTCCTGCACATCCCCTACTGGAGATGTGCTCGTAACCAGGATGCATGCCCTTGATCAGAATTGAACCTGGGACCTTTTCAGTCCACAGGCCGACGCTTTATCCACTGAGCCAAACCATTTTCGGCTGGCCATATGATTTTCTTTGGCCAATGAAATGTGAGCAAAAGTGACATGTGTCACTCCTAGTTAGAGTACTTAAGAGACGTGAATGATTCCCATTTTTCTTTCTCTACCCCAGTGAATCCTGCTGCTGTGTGTGGCAATGTTAGCACCCTACGACAAGAGAGATGCAGTCAGCCTGGGAATCTAAGGATTACAATGAGCAGAGTACCTCTGAGGAACCACAATGAGCAGGCAGGTAAAGGAAGTAAAAAACCTTTGGCCCAGCTAGTGTGGCTCTGTGGCTGAATGTTGACCCATGAAGCAGGAGGTCATGGTTCGATTCCTGGTTAGGGAACATGCCCAGATTGCAGGCTTGATCCCTAGTGCAGGGGGCATGCAGGAGGCAGTCAATCAATGATTCTCTCTCATCATTGATGTTTCTATCTCTTCTCCCTCTCTCTTCCTCTATGAAATCAATAAAAATATATTTTAAAACAATAACAACCACAAAAAAAGAAATAAACCTTTGCTGTCTTCAGTCACTGGGATTTGGGAATTGTTACTGCAGCATAACTCAATCCATCCTCACAACTATAATACATATTTAATAATGTAAGCACTACTCAAGGCTTTCCTTCTAGAATATGGAACAGCTCAAGGCATCAGAGGAGAAGTGGCAAGAATTGAGACCTGAGTCAAGACTTGTGCCAGCTTTTTTCTCTCTCTGCCCATCTCTCATCTGTTTATCTCTGCTTTGTCATACTCATCCTTTTTGTCAACAGGCCTTCTCCATGTGCCAGGGCATTTAGTCACTAGCAATCCCACCATCACACCTTTTCAATCCTGTGCTCTGTAGGCAAAGCTATCCTCTCCCAGTTTCAAATCAAGAAGATCTAGTCTGGGCCACATATCCACCACTGGACCAATCTCTGTGCCCAGAGAAATTTGTAGCCAGGTCTGGGTCATGTGCCCACTCCTTTGGCTGAGTGGCAGGAGGTAGGATGGGGTATGTTACCAGAAGAAAATGGGAAACTCATTTTGAAGCCCAAAGTACCATCTGAGGACCCATACAAGGAGGTAGAAAGGATATGAATGTGTTACTACACAAGACAAAGTCAAGGGAGACTTGAACTGAGTTGTGATTGGTGAAAGGCAAAGGGAAAAGGAAAAATGGGGTATGTGCGGGAGTGTCCTAAAAGAGGCAGGTTAGATGCCCTGTGTTGGCATCAAGGAGGCACCTTTGGCTTAGAGCTGCCAGGTGATGAATAAGGCCTAGTGGGAGAGAAAGCCAGGAGGAGGTGTTAACTCAGGTAAAGGATGCTGATCTCTGTTTACCAATTTAGGGAAGTGCATAGAGCTCTGCCAGAAGCACAGACCTCCTCTGGCTGGGAGCAGGCTAAGTCTGGGAGAGCAACTATTGAACCAACATGAGTATCCCCATGACCATCTTCCCTACATGAATCACTCAAGGGACTCATTCCCTGGAGAGCCCAATCCAGCTTCCTCTTCCTCCTCAAGATAGTGTCCGAGGTAGCCTCCTCCCAATCATGAGAGATGAAACTCACTTGCCATCCCTGGTCTAGGTAAGCACTCCATGCTTGAAGGCCTATTGTACCAGATTACTTGTCAAGATTCCTTCTGACACCCTTATTGTGTGCCAGATATTTGGTCCTTTATCTGTATTTCTTTTTACTCTGTAAAGAAAGACCCTGGGTATGACTGAAAAACTAAAAGGGAAAACAATGTGCTTCTGTGTTAAGATGGATGAGATGTGAAAGTTCAGAACAAGCTATCTATATATACTTAGTGGCCAGATTATTATGATCTCTAAATGCATAATAATCTGGCCACTCAGTGTATTTGTATCTCAAATTCTAGACTTTTGCTGGAGGTCAACCACCTATTTGCCCTGAGCTTTCTATCAGCCAATGCAAAGGGGAAAACTGATCAGGTGCATGAGAAAAAGATCTTGAAGATTATACCTCTCAAAATGATCATTCGCTATCTCTGAATTATTTTCTAATTTTCCTATAATGAATAGGTACTATTTACAAGAAACAGCTACTGCTTATGAAAGTGGTTTTTGTTGTTGTTAATGCTCATGGAGGCTATTTTTTCCATTGACCTTTAGAGAGAGTGGAAGGGAGAGAGCAATAGAGAGAGAAACATCGAAGTGAAAGAGACACATCAACCAGTTGGCTCCCTATCGAACCTACAACCCAGGTGCATGCCCTTGACAGGGAATCAAACCCAAAACCCTTCTATGCATGGGCCAGAGTTCTCACCACTTAGCTACTGGCCAGAGCTAAAGTGGTTTTACTAATTCCCCACTAACACGTTATGTTGGATTTCTATGGAGAACTAGGCACTGGGGGACAAGTGATATCTCTGACTTCTGGAGCTGACAGTGGGAATAACAACCCGAATCCAAAAAACTCTCACTTGAGAGGGTCCTAGGCTGACTTAAGGGGCAGTTCTCATAGTCAATTAAGGTCTCTGAAGCTCTACCACTGGGAAGTATGTTAGTTTTAGAAAGTAAAAGCAAGTCCCCAGTACCCCTCCCAAATATACACTTTCCTCTCCAGCCCTTCAATTGCCTTGAGTAGTTGGGGGTACGTGAATAAAATAAAAAATGGTCGCATGGATGACCCCAGACCAGAAGCCCACACTCCCCAGCCCAATAGTATCTACAGAGTGAGCCCTCCCCCAGACATTCGCTGACCCCACCTGAAGCTCGCCCAGAAGCCACCGGCAAGGATGAAGCATCACAGCACTCCTTTAGGAGAGCAATTACCACCCTGAAGGCAAAGCAGGCTTTGGTCAGGCATGAGGTGGGGCAAGGCGTGCCAGCTTCTTCCCTGTATTATTCATGCCAGTCCTGCCTGCAGAAAGCTCTTAAATATTTAACATGCCACCTCGAGGTACAGCACAAACCCCCGGTAGTAGCAACAGTTGTGGAGGGGCCTGCAGGGAAGGAGAGACCTGGGCTGAGGCACACTCCCTGGCTTTGGTAGGAAAGCCCAGAATGATGGCCAGGAGACAATGCTGAGAAAGACTTCAGAAGGCTGCCCCTGACTGCTTCTTTGAAAACCAGTCAAGAACTACAGGAAACGGGAGATGTTCCCAAACGATGGTGCCTGATCAAGGGAGTCCAGACAAAGGAAAAGCCTGAAGGACACCTCCCAGTCTGCCCCCATTCCCACCCCAACCCCTACCCTCCCCCCCTCACAAATGTCAGCCCTGGTTCTACCGAGCAGGCATCAAAATATGTCCTGACTCCAGCGAGAATGTAGGGAAAGAGAAGACCTGGGACAGCCCTATCTCCAAAGGGGAATAAATCCAGGAGGGAAGGAGCTCTTCAAATGTCTGCTCAGCTCTGGGCTTGACAGAGAAAAACGACCCCCACACCCACACCCAGGGACTTCACACAGGCCTCACCCCAGATGACTCTGCTCTGAAGGCCCGGGTGGCTGTCACTTGGACATTTCCCGTAAATGCCTGGGGATGTCTGCCCCTACCTCTCAACGCCCCGCCAAAGGAATCGGACACGGAGGACTCGCCTTGGCCGCTGTCAATTTGAGAAACCTAAAAAGGAGTGTTTTCAACCCCACTGGGAGCGCCGCCTCCATCTCTCCACCCTTCCCCGCGCGGACCCATCCACGCAGCGCCCGGGGCTCATCTGGGCTCTTTCTGTCATTTTCGTTTGACAAAGCCTGGCGGCCCGGGGGGCGCGGCGACGGGCGACCCCAGCCAGCACTCCTCCCGAAGGAGAGACGCGTGTGCCCGCGGCGCGCCCATTCGGGGCCCCCGCAAATCCCCCCAGCCGGGGGAACAAAGCGCCAGGGCGCCTCAGCGCTCGAGGCCCCGCCCGGCGGTCCCCGGAGCCGGGCCGGGCCGGCCGGCAGGGCAGCAGAGGCGTCCTGCGCCCGCTCGCCGGCGACCTCGGCCGCTACTGTACCTGCTAAAATTAGCGGCCGCCGCGTATTAATAGCCGCAGCGCCCGGCGGACGAGCCCAGGGCCGCGCGCGGAGCCGGAGGGGAAGTCAGGGGCGCGGGGAAGAAGGCCACTTACACCACGAGCCTGGAGATGATCCATGACACCATGGCGGGCGGCGCGGCGCGGCGCGGCCCGGGAGGGCGGCTGCGGGCGTGGGGCGCGGGGCGCGGGGCGCGGGGCGGCTGCGGCGCTGCAGGCACGTCCGTTGGCGCACGGCCGCCGCCGCCAGACTGAGCGCGCTCGCCCGCTGCCCTGCGCCCGCGCGTCGGCGCAGCCGCGGCGCGTTGCGGCGGCCGCAGCCCCTGGGGCTCGGGGGACCCGCGGCGATTGGGCGGCGAGCGGGTCGGGCACCAGCTTGACCCGCCCCTCCCGTTCGCCCCGGCCCGCCGCCGGTTTCGGGCCGTTCCTCCGTGCGCCCTGGGCGCCAGCCGCTCGAGTGGAACCCTGAGGTGGCCCCGCTGGCTGGGCAGAGAGCTGGCTGTCGCCCCACCCTCAGTGCCCTGGTGGGGAAACGGAGGCGTGGACCTGGACCTTGGGAATCTGTCTACCTGTTCCGGGTGGGATTCAGGCATCCCGGCCTCAGATACAGCGCTAGCCTCCAGAGGGGCTTACACCTACTCCTCCCATCTGCCTCCACACCTGGGCATATATCTCCCCTAATGAAAGTGTCCCCACATGATCCAATTTCTGCCTACAAACTCACTGCCACCACCGTTCCCCAAACATCCGCGGAGCTCTCTTTACTTCAGACGTTTTGAACTTACATTATGTGCTGTTTCCTCGTCCCTATTCATGCTATGCATACGCCTCCGCTTTTCCAAGGCTCAGCTAGGTTGCTTCCTGGGGAAGGCCTGCATTTGGTGTGGAATTGCTCAGAGGTACAACCTGGTGAGAAGGAAGCTAGAGCTGCTATTGCATTGCACCACTGTCCTGCTGAGCCATTTGGAGCCTTAGGCAAAAGGGAAAATGTGCATTCTGTACACACTTTTTTTTTTTGCATTTAAAAATACATATTGCATTTATTTATCTTGATTACTGCATTTTATGACACTCCCTTAAATTTTGCCCCTGGGGCAAGTACCTCTCTCTCTCTCTCTCCTCACCCTAGTACTGGCCCTTATCATGTAGGTCCTTGCACACTGTTCCATTAAGCTTGGAAAACCTTTGTCCCCCTGCTCTGCAACTCTGCTGCTGCCTTCCTCACCTCCTGCTCTGGTGCTCCCTAAGAACACTGCTCTCCTTTGCTAATGCTCAAAGGAGATGTATAATTCAGTGCCAGATATGAGAGGCGCAGGAAAGAGATGGCAGAGGCAAGGAAACCTCAAACTTTGGCAAAAGGGGGCTGGAAATGTACCACAATAAGGGGACATCTTCTATGACAAGGGTCTCCAAAGAACCCATAAAATACCTGTCGTGTGTGTGTGTGTGTGTGTGTGGTTTTGTGGGGGTTTTTGGTTAACCCTCACACGAGGATATTTTCCCATTGCTTTCTAGAAAGCGTGGAAGGGAGGGAGGGAGGAAGGGGTGGCAGGGTGCGCGCGGCTGTAAAAGAGACACCTCCACTGGTTACCTCCCCTACTTTCCCTGACCAGGGCAGGAGATTGAATCTGCAACCCAGGCACGTACCCTTGACCAGGAATCAAACCTGAGACCCCTCGGTGCATGTGGCCAACCCCTTGGCAACACTGGCCACTTGTAATATTTGTTTAAATGCTGTCTTGACCCAGTTTTGAGGCCTTGACTAGAGGTGGGTCAGTTTTGCTTCTTAGGCAGCCAATTAAGTCCATGGCCCCAACCACCACTCTTATCAGGTTGTCAAATCCAGGCCTCTATACACCTGCCCTAATCACCCCAGGAGAAGGTACCAGACAACCAGGGGCAGCCCCTGTGCCTAAGAGCCCACAGAAATTATTCAGACCAGCCAATCAGACTGCTTGTCCTGCCTGGTCCTTTTCTCCTGCAGAAACCACAGTTACACTCTCTCTTTCTGCCTTGCAACCCACCCATGTTTACCCTGTGTGGCCCTGCATAGCATGTGGTGTTCTGTCCAGGGAATTGTGAGTGTAAGAAAACTGTAAAACTTTCTGATGTCTTTCTCTTGATCTGTGTCTAACCTCACCATACCTTTTCCAAGGTAATATGGTAAGACAATATCCCACAGGAAAAAGCTTGGGCACCTTCTAGGCAGATCAGCACAGTACCAAGCCAAGGGGACCTTCCTGGGACCTCCCCTTCCCTCCACCCCATTTCCTGGAGAGGTCAGAAAATGCTGTTAACAATCTTGGGGAGTGGAATATTGTGACTCAAAGAGATCTTCTTGGAAAAATGGAGGAGAAACCCTATACATGCTGTTTCTCTCCAGGAGCATGTTCCCTGTTCCTATACGTGGAATCCTCAGGTTTGTCTATTACACAGAACTGGATGTTTACATTAATGAAATGAGACTATCCATGGGATTAAAGCATCTGTAGGTCTTTCTGTTACCTGAAGAGGAACAGAAAATTAGTGGGACCAACCCCAGAGGTCACTCAGAGTTGGGAATAAAATGTGTGTTCCACAAAGCAAGCTTCAACAGACAGAATTGGGAAAAGAACAAAGAGAGAAGGAACTTGCTTTTTTATTTCACTTTATCTCTTTCAGTGTAACTGTTACACATATTGCATCTCTCCATCCGAGCCCCCCTTCAGTTTGTCCTTGTCTCTGGAAAACATGAGGCCAGGAAATAGATACAGCCTTCTAGACAATGAGCTTCTTACAGCTCTATTCGTTGGTTCACTTGACGTTCTTTTTCTCATAAACTGTTGTTTGTAGTGGATGCCTGATGTCTGTTTTTGCCTGCACCCTTTCCCCTTTCTTCTGGGAAGCCCTCTCCGTTTTGTATTGGGGAATGATTCTTCCTGAACTCCAATCTTACAAGGCGTCCTTTTCTCAGATGTTCTTATCAACTTGATTGGTTCCTGAGTGATCAATAGACATATGCTGAGCCAAAGTTTTCCCCTAGGATTTTCTAAGTTGAAAATAGAAAAAAGAGACTTCTACTTGCATCCATGAAGTACTAACTGCCATGGGCATTTCCCTCCACTGTAAACAATCAGAAAAACAAACAAAAATACATCCAGCAACTATTTTCAAGCATCAGACAACAGGCAGCACAGGACTGTGATGACTGTCAAAAGAAAAATGAATGATGTGGGGCCTACAATTGCCCCAGATTGCTGTCTCAAAAACAGTTTCCAGGTATCATTGCAGGAAGGAGAACACAGACAGAACCCAGTAACCTCACAGTGTTCAAGAGGCAGAAATCAGAGTTCAGGAAAACTGAAGCAGCTAAAATTTGTGGAGAAGAGGGAAGAGTATCAGAGAGGAGGGCATAGAGAGAGCTCCAGACATCTGCAGAGGAAGCCCCTCAAGGCTTTAGCTGAGTACTGTTCAGAGCTGCATAGGTGATATTCTAAGAGGCCAGGGAGGGAACCACAGAGAGCAGCACTCCAAACGTTTCCTGGAGCTCACACAGGGCTGGGCATATTTTGTCTTCACACCAGCCAAAATGAAGAGACTTCTTAAATATTAAGCATTGGACAGAGTCCTCAAAAGCAAACTTTGTATTGGGACAACATTTGCTCTAAATTAAAAACTGATCTGGGCCCTAGATACTTTGGCTCAGTGATTAGAGTGCTTGCTGGCCCTCCGACTGAAGGGTCACAGATTTGATTCCTAGTCAAGGGAACATACCTCAGGTTGAATTCCTGGCCCTGCTTGGGCATGTGTGAGAGGCAACCAGTCAATGTGTCTCTCTCATGTTGATGTTTCTCTCTCTGTCTCTCTGTCTCCCCGCCCCCCCCCCTTTTCTCTTCCTTCCACTCTCTCTTTAAAAATCAACAGAGCCCAGTCAGCATGGCTCAGTGATTGAGCATGGACCTATGAACCAGGAGGGTTTTAATTCCTGGTCAGGGCACATGCAAGCTTCAACGGACAGAGTTGTCTGGATTGCAGGCTCGATCCTTAGTGTAGGGGGTGTACAGGGGACAGCCAATCAATGATTCTCTCTCATCATTGATGTTTCTATCTCCCTCTCCCTTCCTTTCTAAAATCAATAAAACTATATTAAAATGAATAAATAATTAATTTTTAAAAAGTAAATGGAAAAATATCCTTGGGTGAAGATTAAAAATAATAAAAATAACAAACTGATCTGGACCTACCTTAACACAACTCAAAAGCAGCACTCAAAAGGACCTTGCCTCTTTTGTCAAACATACAATGGAGTCAAGACAATCTCTCCAATAAATGGTGTTAGAAAAATTCAACAGATATATGCAAAAAATGAAACTAGACCACCAACTTATACCATACACAAAAATAAACTCAAAATGAATAAAGTCTTAAACATAATATGAGAAACCATAAAAATACTACAGGAATCCATAGGCAGCAAAATCTCAGACATATGCCAAAGTAGTTTCTTCACTGATACAGCTCCTAAGGCAATGGCAATTAAAGAGAAAATAAACAAATGGGACTACATCAAAATAAAAAGCTTCTGCACAGCAAAAGAAACCATCAACAAAACAGCAAGAAATCCCACATATTTGCCAATGTTATCGCCAATAAGGGTTTAATCTCCAACATTTATAGGGAACTCATACAGCTTAACAAAAGGAAGATAAACAACCCAATCAAAAAATGGGCAACGGATCTAAATAGATACTTTTCATAAGAGGACATAAGAAAGATCAAGAGACATGAAAACCTGTTCAAAGTCACTAATCATTCAAGAGATGCAAATCAAAACAACAATGTGGTACCATCTTACACCTGTCAGAATGGCTATCATCAACAAAACAACAAGTGCTGGCAAGGATGTAGAGAAAAGGGAACCCTGTGTACTGCTGGTGGGAATGCAGACTGGTGCAGCCATTGAGGAGAACAGTATGGAGTTTCCTCAAAAAACTAAAAATGGAACTCTCATTTGACCCATTGTTCCTGCTTCTAGGAATATATGCCAAGAAACTAGAAACATCAATCAGAAATAATATATGCACCCATATGTTCATAGCAGCACAATTCACCGTAGCTAAGGTTTGGAAACAGCCTAAGTGCCCATCAGCAGATGACTAGATCAGAAAGCTATGGTATATCTACACAATGGAATACTATGCTGCTGTAAAAAGAAAGAAAGAAAGAAAGAAAGAAAGAAAGAAAGAAATTCTTATCATTTGCAACAGCATGGATGGAACTGGAGAACATTATTCTAAGTGAAATAAGCCAGTCTGAGAAAGATAAATATCATATGATCTCACTCATTTATGAACAACATAAACTGATGAACAAAAACAGATCCAGAGACAGAGAAACATCAATCAGACCGTCAAACCTCAGAGGGAAGGTAGGGGAGGATGGGGGTGAGGAGGAGAGATCAACTAAAGGACTTATATGCATGCATATAAGCCTAACCCAGTGGTCAGTAAACTGTGGCTCGTGAGCCACATGCAGCTCTTTGGCCCCTTGAATGTGACTTTCACAAATACCACGGCCTGGGCAAGTCTATTTTGAAGACATAGCATTAAAAGAAGTTTAAGTTTAAAAAATTTGGCTCTCAAAAGAAATTTCAATCGTTGTACTGTTGACATTTGGCTCTGTCGACTAATGAGTTTGCCGACCACTGGCCTAACCAACAGATACAGACACCAGGGGATGAGGGCATGAGTAGGGGGGTGGGGGGCAATGAGGGAATAAGGACGCATATGTAATACCTTAATCAATAAAGGGAAAAAAAAGACTCAAAAGAACCAAGCTTATCCCAAGTAATTTAACTGTGCTCCAAGAAAAAACAAACAAACAAAAAAACAAAAACAAAAAACAGTCCAACACTATTTAGTGAAAAACAACAAAATCCAATATTCAATGAGGTAAAATTCACAATGTCCAACATGCAAACAAAAATGATCAGGTATGAAAAGAGCTTGCTTCATAAGATGGAGGTCAGGGGGAATAAATCAACAGACATGGACCAAGAAATTACAGACATAATGTAATTAGCAAAGACCTTAAAATATATAGTATTTCAACAAATATTTCACCAAAGACAATATATAAATACAAAAAAAAAAAGACATGAAAAGATGCTCAACATCATTAGGGAAATACAACTTAAAACCAGAATGAGATACCACTACACATCTATAAGAATGTCTAAAATCAAAAAGACTGACCATACTCAGTTCTGACAAGGATATGGAGCAACTAGAACTCTCATACACACTGCTGGAAGGATGTAAATGGTACAACAATTTTGGAAATGTGGTTTGGCAGTTTCTTTTAAACATATATAAGACTTTCAAATTCCACTTTTTATCTATTCAGCCAAGGAAAATGAATGCAAACATCCATATAAAGACATGTTCATAGCAGCTTTATTTATAAGTGCATAAACTGGAAAAATGTTAATCAACTAATGAATGGATAAACAAATTGTGATACATTAGTTCCCCTTATCCAGGGTTTAGTTTTCAATGGTTTCAGCTACCTGTGGTCAACCTTGATCTGAAAAATATTAAATGGAAAATTTCAGATATAAATAATTCATAGTTGTAAGTTATATGCAATCCTGAGCAGTGTAATAAATCTCCAGCTAACTTGCTTCATCGCGTCAGAGACGTGACTCATCCCTTTGTCCAGGAGACCCAGGCTGTATATGCTATCCACCCTCATTAGTCACTTAGTAGCCATCTCAGTTATCAGTTGTACTGTCATTGTATCACAGGACTTACATTCAAGTTACCCTAATTTTACTTAATAGAGACTCTAAAGTGCAAGACTAGTGATGTTGGCAAAATTTAAATATGCCAAAGAGAAGCCATAAAGTACTTCCTTCAAGTGAGGCATGTGTGTATGTATGTATGTACTAGTGGCCTAGTGCATGAAATTCTTGCATGAAAAGGGGAGTGTCCCTCAGCCCGGCCTGCATCCTCTCCAATCTGGGATCCCTTGGGGGATGTCTGACTGCTGGTTTAGGCCCAATTTGGCCTATACCGGCTATCAGACATCCCTCTTGCAATCCAGGACCACTGGCTCCTAACCGCTCTGCCTGCCTGATCGCCCCTAACCACTGTGCATGCTGGCCTTCTCACCCCCAACAGCCCACCCTTGTTGGCCTGGTCATGCCCAACTGCCCCCCCACCAGCCTGATCACCCCCAAATGCTCCCTCTCCCCGCTGGCCTGATCACTCACAAATGCCCTCCCTTCTTGGCCTGATTGCCCCTAACTGCCTCTGCCTCAGCCCTGCCACCATGGCTTTGTCCTGAAGTATGTCCAGAAGGTCTCCTGGTCTAATTAGCATATTACCCTTTTATTAGTATAGATAGGAAAAAAAACAAAGTATACACAGGGTTCAGTACTATCCATGGTTTCAGGCATCCACTGGGTGTCTTGGAGTGTATCTCCTAAAGATAAAGGGCACTAAAGTATCCACTGAATGGAATACTACACAGCAACAACATGGATGAATCTCAAAAGCATTATGCTAAGTGTAAGAAGCCAGATACTTAAAAGACTCATCTTGTATAATACCATTTCCATGATAGTCTAAACATTACAAAAGGCTTTGCTCTACAAATTCTAACTGCTTTTGCCTCTCTGAACTCTATCATAGTTATCAGTGGTTCTCAGATGCAAGGTATGGGAAAAGAGAATGACTGCAAAATGTTAAGAGGAAAATTTCTATATTCTGATTGCATAATCATATACATTTGTCAAAAGTCACAAACTTTACACTTAAAATTGGTGGATTTTATTGTATGTACCTTGTATTTCAATAAAGTTAATTTTAAAAACTAGAAAAAATGTTATGATGTATTATGTGAATCTCACTTCAGTAACTATGTTTTTAATTGGTCTTCTTATTGATTGATTTATATTTATATAAAGAAAAAAAAAGCCTTTCAATCCAAGTTGAAAATTATTTATTTTCCCCAATTTGCTGTTTTTTGTCCCTTTCGACATTGTTCATGGTGTACTTTCTTCTTTTCACACTGTTCAAAAATTTTAAATGGGACAAAACCGGTTTGACTCAGTGGATAGAGCGTCAGCCTGCAGACTGAAAGGTCCCAGGTTTGATTCCGGTCAAGGACACCTATCTTGATTGCTGGCACATTTTAAGTAGGAGGTGTGCAGGAGGCAGCTGATCGATGTCTCTCTCTCATCGTTGTTTCTAACTCTCTATCCCTCTCCCTTCCTCTCTGTAATAAATCAATAATATGTATTTAAAAAATTTTTAATGGTCATATTTACGTATTTTCTATGGCTTCTGAGGCTTGTAATTATGCTTATACAAGTCTTCCTTACATTAAAAATATTCATTTTTTAAAGAGTTCCCTCATTTATTTATTTTATTTTTTAATATATTATATTGATTTTTCACAGAGAGGAAGGGAGAGGTATAGAAAGTTAGAAACATCAATGAGAGAGAGACATCGATCAGCCGCCTACTGCATGCCCCCTACTGGGGATATGCCCACAACCAAGGTACATGCCCTTGACCACAATCGAACCTGGACCTTTCAGTCTGCAGGCCGACGCTCTATCCACTGAGCCACACCGGTCTCGGCCCTCATTTATTTTACAGCTTACTCAGACAATATATTCATTTAATCAAGGATGTTGGCATTAAGCTTTTTAAATTTTTCTTTCCTTTTTTTTTGAAAGAAATTATTTTTATTTTAAGCAACCAACATATTTTGATTACTCGTTAGGAATTCAGTGTTCAAACACACAAAATCATTCTCTTGTTCACATACTGAAAATGCATCAGAGACTGTTGGAAAGCCCTCTCCGGTTTTTCACCATTGTGCTCACTTAAACTTTTTAACGAAAACACCTTTGTGTGAAAAGTTATATTACGCTTCTCATAACATGCTAGATGTGTTTTCTTTCCTATTTAAAAAAATTTTTAAACATATTTTATTGATTTTTTTACAGAGAGGAAGGGAGAGGAATAGGGAGCTAGAAACATTGATGAGAGAGAAACATCGATCAGCTGAACTGGAAAAATGTTAATCAACTAATGAATGGATAAACAAATTGTGCCCGCAACCAAGGTACATGCCCCTGATTGAAATCGAACCTGGGACCCTACAGTCTGCAGGCCGATGCTCTATTCACTGAGCCAAACAGGTTTTGGCCTTTGTAAAATTTTTTTAATAATGTATTACATGTGTACATATCTTCCTATTGCCCCTTTCACTCCCATACATACCCTCACCCCCCCCATGTCTTATGTCCATTAGTTATGCTTATATGCATGAATACAAGTCCTTCAATTGATTTCTTATCTACCCCACCTCTCCCTAAACTTCCCACTGTAATTTACAGTCTGATTGATGCTTTACTGCCTCAGTATCTATCTTTTTATTCATCAGTTTATAATGTTCTTCATTATCCATAAATGAGTGAGATCATATGGTATTTTTCTTTCATTGACTGGCTTATTTCACTTAGCATAATGCTCTCTAGTTCTATCCAGGTTGCTGCAAATGGTAAGAATTCTTTCCTTTTAATGGCAGCATAGTATTCCATTGTGTAGATGTAGCACAGTTTTCTGATCCACTCATCTGCTGACGGGCACCTACGCTATTTCCAAATTGTAGCTATTGTAAATTGTGCTGTTATGAACATAGGGTTGCATATATCCTTTCTGATTGGTGTTTCTAATTTCTTAAGATATATTCCTAGGAGTGGGATTACTGAGTCAAATGGGAGTTCCATTTTTAGTTTTTTGAGGACACTCCATGCTGTTCTCCACAGTGGCTGCACCAGTCTGCATTTCCACCAGCCGTGCACGAGGGTTCATTTTTCTCCTCATGCTCGCCAACACTTGTCATTTATTGATTTGTTGGTGATAGCCATTCTGACAGGTGTGAGATGGTACCGCATTGTCATTTTGATTTGCATCTCTTGGATAATTAGTGACTTTGAGCATGTTTTCATGTGTTTCTTGGACTTCCTTCTGTCTTCTTTTGAAAAGGTTTTATTTAGGTTCGTTGCCCATTTTATTTATTGGATAATTTATCTTACTTTTATTAAGTTGTATAAGTTGGCTGTAGTTGTTGGAGATTAAACCTTTATCAGTGATAACATTTGCAAATAGGTTCTTCCATATAGTAGGCTTTCTTGTTATTTTGTTGATGGTTTCTTTTGCTGTGCGAAAGCTTTTTATTTTGTTGTAATCTCATTTGTTTATTTTCTCTTTAACTTCCATTGCCCTTGGAGCAGTATCAGTGAAGAAGTGCTTTCCGCATATGTCTGAGATTGTGACGCCTGTGGATTCCTCTAGTATTTTATCGTTTCCCATCTTATGTTTAAGTCCTGCATCCATTTGGAGTTTATTTTTGTGCATAGTGTAAGTTGGTGGTCTAGTTTCATTTTGTTGCGTGTATCTGTCCAATTTTCCCAGCACCATTTATTGAAGAGACTGTGTTGACTTCATTGTATGTTCATGCTTCCTTTGTCAAGTATTATTTGAGCATAGTGGTTGGGGTCAATATCTCAATTCTCTATTCTATTCCATTGGTCTATGTGTCTGTTCTTGTGCCAGTACCAGGCTGTTTTGAGAACAGTGGCTTTGTAATACAGCTTGAGATCTGGTATTGAGATTCCACCTACTTTATTCTTCTTTCTCAGGATTGTGGGGATTCAGGGTCTTTTTTTGTCAGATGAATCTTTGGAGAGTTTTTTCTAGGTCTGTGAAATATGCTGCTGATGTTTTAATGGGGAGTGCACTGAATCTATAGATTGCTTTGAGTAGTATGGATATTTTAATGATGTTGATTCTCCCAATCCATGAGCATGGTATGCTCTTCCATCTGTTTACGTTTTCTTCTATCTCTTTTTTCAGTGTCCTGTAGTTTTCCACGTAAGGGTCTTTTATCTCCTTAGTTAAGTTTATTCCTAGGTATCTTAATTTTTTTTGGTGCAATGGAATTGCTTTTTTAGTCTCTCTTTCTTAAGTTCACTATTAGTGTATAGAAATGCCATAGATTTCTTGGCATTAATATTGTATCCTGATACACTGCCAAATTCATTTAAGTCTGTTCATTTTTTGATGGAGTCTTTTGGGTTTTTTATGTACAGCATCATGTCATCTGCAAATAAGGACAGTTTTACTTTTTCTTTTCCAATTTGGATGCCTTTTATTTCTTCTGCTTCTCTAATTGCAATGGCTAATATTTCCAGTACTATGTTGAACAGGAGTAGTGAGAATGGGCATCCCTGTCTTGTTTCTGTTTTTAGGGGAAATGGTTTTAGTTTTAGCCCATTTAGTATAATGTTAGCTGTGAGTTAAGCTTTTTAAAATTTTCTTTAAATTTTTCAATTGAAGTTGATGTTCAATAGTGTGATGATTATTGGGGGAAGGTGAAGGTTGCGGAGATGGGGAAGGTTAATGGGGGATAAATGGTGATGGGAGGAAACTTGACTTGGGGTGGCAAACACATAATATAGTGGAATTGAGCACTTGAAACCCATATAATTTTGTTAACCAATGTCACCCCAGTAAATTCAGTATAAAGGAAAAAAATAAAGTTAACATTCAGTATGATATTAGTTTTAGGTGTACAGCATAAACATTAGCCATTTATATCACTTATGAAGTAATCTCCCCAATAAGTTTAATACCCACCCCCCCACACACACCATAGTCATTAGAATATTAGTAAAGTATCTTTTAAAACATTATGTATGTACTACAGGCCCAGTGTACTAAAGTCGAGAACAGAGTTGGGGAGTGGGGGTGGTGTCCTTCAGTCCAGCTTGCTCCCTCTCCAATCTGGGACCCCTTAAGGAATGTCCGACTTCCCATTTAGGCCTGATCTAGGTAGAATCGGGCCTAAACGGGCAATCAGACATTCCTCTCACAATCCAGGACTGCTGGCTCCCAACTGCTCACCTGCCTGCCTTCCTGATTGCCCCTAACTGCTTCTTCCTGCCAGCCTGATCACCCCCTAATCAATCCTCTGCCAGCCTGATTGATGCCTAACTGCTCCCCTGCCAGCCTGTTTGCCCCTAACTGCCCTCCCCTGCAGGCCTGGTCACACCTAACTGCCTGCCCCTGCAGGCCTGGTCACACCTAACTGCCTGCCCCTGCAGGCCTAGGTCACCCCCAACTGCTCTTATCTGCAGGCCCAGTAACCCCCAACTTCCCTCCTCTACCAGCCTGGTCACCCCTAACTGCCCTCCCCTGCAGGCTTGATCACCCCCAACTGCCCTCCCTTGCAGGCCTGGTCCCTGCCAACTGCCCTCACCTGCTTGCCATATTGTCATGGCCATCTTGTGTCCACATGGGGGCAGGATCTTGTGACCACATGGGGGTAGTCATCTTGTGTGTTGGAGTGATAGTCAATTTGCATATTACTCTTTTATTAGATAGGATAGAGGCCTGGTGCATGGGTGGGAGCCACTGGTTTGCCCTGAAGGTTGTTCCAGATCAGGCTGGGGGTTCCCTTGGGGAATGGGGTGGCCTGGGTCAGGGGCCTGTGGTATTTTTCAGGCTGGCCAACCACGTCCCCCTAGCAACCCAAGTGGAGGCCCTGGTATCTGGGATTTATTTATCTTCTACAATTGAAACTTTGTAGGCTGGAACAGAGGCAAGCCTTCTGCTCTCACAGCTATTGAAACTTTGTTGCCTTCAGCTGAAGCCTAAGCTGGCCAGGGTGTGCAGAAAGCTTGGCTCCCTTAATCGCCAGGGGCAACCCAAGCTTCGCTCCTGCTCTGTCTGTGGCAGTAGCCATCTTGTTTGGGTTAATTTGCATATTTGCTATGATTGGTGGGTGGGTGTGGTTGGTGGGTGTAGCAGAGGTATGGTCAATTTGCATAATGCTTTTTTTAAATTAAATCTTAATTATTCAGATTATTACACTTGTTTATCTTTTTTCCCCTCCATAGCTCCCCTCCACCCGGCTCCCACCCTTCCCTCTACCCTTACCTCCCTCCCATTGACCTCATCCATAGGTGTATGATTTTTGTCCAGTCTCTCCCTGTACACCCCTCATCTCTTTCCCCCTGAGAATTATCAGTCCACTCCCTTTCTGTGCTCCTGATTCTATTATATTCACCAGTTTATTCTGTTGATCAAATTTTTAATTCACTTAATTTTTAGATTCACTTGTTGATAGATATGTATTTGTTTTTCATAATTTTTTGGCTTTTACCTTTTTCTTCTTCCTCTTCTAAAAGAGTACCTTTCAGCATTTCATATAATTCTGGTTTGGAGTTGATGAACTCCTTTAGCTTTTTCTTCTCTGTGAAGCTCTTTATCTGCCCTTCAATTCTGAATGATAGCTTTGCTGGATAGATTATTCTTGGTTGTAGGTTCTTGCTATACATCACGTTGAATATTTCTTGCCACTCCCGTCTGATCTGTATCGTTTCTGTTGAGAAATCAGCTGACAGTCTTATGGATGCTTCCTTGTAGGTAATTAACTGTTTTTCTCTTGCTGCTTTTAATATTCTCTCTTTGTCTTTTGCCCTTGGTATTTTAATTATGATGTGTCTTGGTGTGGTCCTCTTTGGATTCCTTTTATATGGGGTTCTGTGTGCTTCCTGGACTTGTAAGTCTATTTCTTTTACCAGATGTGGGAAGTTTTCAGTCATTATTTCGTTAAATAGGTTTTCAGTATCTTGCTCTCTCTCTTCTTCTGGTACCCCCACAATTCTCATGTTGGTACGCTTGAAGCTGTCCCAGAGGCTCCTTACATTATCTTCACATTTTTGGATTCTTTTCTCTTCTTGCTTTTCCAGTTGAGTATTTTCTGATTCTTTATATTTCAAATTTTTGACTTAATTCTTGCTTTTCTCTAGTCTGCTATTAGGACTTTGTATAATATTTTTTATTTCAGTCAGTGTATGTTTAATTTCTAGTTAGTCCTTTTGCATCTCTGGTTGGACCTTTTCCATCTCTAGTTGGATCTTTTTCATCTCTAGTTGGTCCTTTTTCATCTCCTCTTGGCTCTTGCTAACTTTATCCAACTTTTCTAGGATATTCTTGAAAAATCTTATAAGCGTGGTTTTGAACTCTTTATCCAGTCATTTGTTTTCTTCCATTTCTTTTGTTTGTGATCCCTTCCCTTGTCTCGGCATTTTCACTATGCCGGGAGGACTTCTGTGTTGGAACTGCAAAAGCCTCTCTGTTGAGCTTGGGATGGGTGGAGTCTCAGGGCTTACTGGACCGCCTTGCCTTCCAGTCGGCCCCGCCCACCACGGTCCCTGAGTCTCACGTGACTGGGTAATTGCTGGAGCGGTTCCTGTGGACACACTCTCTTGCAGTGCCTCTAGACTGCTGCCTCTCCTACTCCCCTGCGCTCCGGACCATATGAGTCTGGGTCCCCAGGGTTTCGCCCGAAACTGGGGTTTAGTGGAGTTAGAAGTGGCACAGTTGGGAGGATCTGTCTCCCGTCCACTTGTGAAAGCCAGCAGCACAATCAGCAGTTGGTCTTCTGTGCGCAGTGCTGAGCATGCCATCAGACTTCTGATCTTTTGCGACTCCCCTAAAGACTTCTGATCTTTTGTGACTCCCCCAAATATCTGCGCACTTCTCCCTTCTCCACAGTCCAAACTCCCCCGTATGAGTTTCAGCTGCATCTGGGGTATAGTGTAATAAGATAAGGGGTTCAATGCCTTTGAGAGTCTCCATTTCCCTCCCGCCAGCCAGGTTCTCCGGCAAACACTCTCTCCACGCGCGACTCTGTACCTCAGCTTTTTGCAGCTCCTCTGGGTCTCTGTGAGACCCTCTCTTTCCTTCTAGTTGTAGAATTTCCCCTCAGCCAGCTTTCCTATGGTTCTGGATGATGTCCGTTCTGTCTTTTACTTTTAGTTTTGAAATTGTTGTGCAAGGCAGCAGTGTAGGTGTTTACCTATGCCGCCATCTTGGATTCTCCTGCATAATACTCTTTTATTAGATAGTATAATAACTCATTTCCCTTTGCCAGGAATTGGTTGGGGTGACCATCTGACCCTGTTCTGGCCTCTGAATTGCCAGGGGAAGTCTAGAGGTGGGGAGCTTCTGGGAAACAGTTCATCTTTGTTTGCCCTGGTCAGTTTTGCTCAGTAGTTAGAGCACTGGCCCACAGGTCAAACAGCTGTGGGTTCAATTCCCTGGTCCCAAATGGGGCCAGTACAGAAGTCATCTGATTAATGTGTCTTTCTCATATTGATGTTTCTCTCTCTCTTCCCTCCCTTTCCAATCTCTCTAAAACTGAATAGAAAAAAATATCCTCAGGTGAGGATAAAAAAGAATGCCAGAAGTCCTGCTTTTTCTTTCTTGCCTTTGGACAATATGTGCAAGAACATATTGTATGATAATGCTGGAGCCCTCTCCTAGTCCTTTGGACATGGGATGAGCTTCTGGCATTTGCAAGCAACTGAAATAAATAAATTACTCTGACTATAGGGCCCTGGGCCCTTGGCCAACCCAACTCCTTAGGGACCTCAGTGAGGAATGGCCCAGCTGTCACTGCTAACTGTTATCATACCTGTGTCATCACTGTTGAATATCTTATGTTGTCCAAATCCCCTGGCAACAGGTGCCAGCCAAGTGGGTCAATCCCCATGCTTCAGCCTGCTGAAGGCAGAGGACAAGTCAGGGCAAAGTCCCTAAAGGCAAACAGATAGTTAAAACTCAAGTGAGGCAAAACCCAACACTGAGCCCAAAGGGCAGCATGGGATCCAAAGAACAAGAGGCAGAACTCAGGGCCTAGCCTGCAAGGCTGTTATAATAATGTTATGATCAAAAGGAAACTCCTATAATGTGTGAAATAATTGTTGTGTGAAATGTTTGCTGTGTGCAGACCCCAATACTCTAACTTCAAAAATGTTATAAACATGGTGAACGCTCCACTATCTTTTTAAAAAAATATATTTTATTGATTTTTTTACAGAGAGAAAGGGAGAAGGATAGAGAGCTAGAAACATCGATGAGAGAGAGACATTGATCAGCCGCCTCCTGCACACCCCATACTGGGGATGTGCCCACAACCAGGATACATGCCCTTGACCGGAATTGAACCTGGGACCCCTCAGTCCGCAGGCAGACGCTCTATCCACTGAGCCAAACCGGTTTCTGCAACGCCCCACTATCTTGATGAAAAGGCCCTAAGCCCTTAAGGTGTAAATGCCCTGCTCCTAGCTAGCCTAAGGCACACCGTCTGGCCCACATGGATAAGACACAAGTTGTTTATTGCTGGTTGTATAAGCACCTGACCTTCTTCATTTGACATCTCCTGCTTGATAGAGGAGGACTCCAATTCACTCTGTGGAATGAAGCCTCTAACTGACAAGCCTGATTGACTGCTCTGCTGTGCGAGCCTAAACCAACTGCAGCCACCTGTCTGTCTCTGTCTTCATTGTCTGTCTTTCCGTGTGCATCGCCGGGTGGCCTTTGCTGGAGACTAGGACTCACTAGGAATAGGTAAATAAACTTTTTGTGATTGCGTACTAATTCTGTCTTGTGTATTCATGTGTTCCAGTTTTGCTCAATTGTTTATACATTGAAGTATCAGGGGATAGGCCATTATTACTGACCCCTGGTCACCTGGGTATGTCCCACTAAATCTAGACAGGTAAATAATTAATTGGGGCATAATTGGGACAAAGGCTAATTTATGGGATAAATCAGCCAAAGTGAAAAGCAGGACCCTGACCCCTCTTCGGGCAAAGTTAGGCATCTGCAATTCCTTCCCTGCCTTGGTGAGAAGGTATGGTCTGCTGGCTTAAAGGTTCACTAGAGGGGCCACGAGCATAGAAAAATCTAGGAAGCCAGATATTAGTTCAGTACTTTACTAGTTTGGGGTGAATTTTATGGTCATTATGAGCCTCAGTTTTTTTCTTCTATAAAATGGGAATAATAATACATAACTTGTGTTCATGTGAGGATCAAATGTGATAATCTCAAAGTGGTGGTTTTAAAAACATGGCTATAACTATGCAAAACAGTATGGAAGTTTCTCATAAAATTAAAAATACAACTACCATATGATTCAGCAATTTAGCTGAAAATATCAAAACACTTATTTGTAAAGATATATGCACACATATGTTTATTGCAGCATTATTTACAACTAGGGGCTCAGTGTACGAATTTATGGGCCTCGAGGCTGAAGGAGGCACTGGGGCGAGTTTCGGCCCATCCTCCACACCACTGCCTGGCCCCTCCCGCCCAGAATCCCGGTCTTCTATATGCCGGCAGCCCCATTCCTGCTGCCACTGCTCCCATGTGTTGAAGGTGCTGGCCCTGCTTGCACCCACTGATGGCATGGAGTGATTGGGGCCAGCACTAGCAGCAGATGCCAGCAGGGCTTGCTGCTGCTCTGATCACCCCTTAGGAGGAGGGGAAGCTGTAGAAGCCCTCCGGGTCAATCAGGACCGGTGCCAGGAGCCAGCACAGGGTGCAAGTTGTAGCTCCAGTGCCAGCTGCAAGTGCGAGCCCTGGGCGGGACCATGATGCGCAGGAGCAAAGAATTTTCAGTAACCACCAGAGGCTCACCCCAAAGACAGCCACAGGCATCCCACCTTGGTCTGGTACCCCTGCTCACCTGCTCCACCATCCCACCATGGCCAATGCTGGCCATGTTCTGCACATGCCCCCTGGTGGTCAGCATATGTCATAGCAACTGGTTGTTTGGTTATTCAGTTGTTCCGCCATTCAGTTTATTTGCATATTAGCCTTTTGTTATCTAAGATAGACAAGAAAATCAAACAATCTAACTGCCTGGTGACAGACAATTAGATAAAAAAGATGTGGCCTGGCTAGTGTGGCTCAATGGCTAAGCAACCAGGAGGTCACCGTTCAATTCCTGGTCAGGGCAAATGCCCTGTTGTGGGCTTGCCCCCCAGTAAGGGGTGTGCAGGAGGCGACCAATCAATGATTCACTCTCATCATTGATGTTTCTCTCCCTTCTCCCTTCCTCTCTGAAATAAATAAAAATATATTTTTTAACATGTGGTACATATATACAATGAAATACTACTCAACTATAAAAAGTTGAAATACTGCCATTTGTGATAACATGGATGGTTCTTGAGAATATTAAGCTAAGTGAAATAAGTCAGATGGAAAAGAACAAAAATGCCATGATTCTACTCATGTGGAATATGAAACAAAAAGAAACAAAACAAAACAAACTCATATATACAGACAACAGAATAGTGCTTACCAAAGTGGAAAAGGCGGGGGGGGGCAACAAGGGTAAGGGGGTCAAATATATGGTAAAAAAAGGAAACTAGACTTTGGGTAAGGAACATGCCATAGGGTACAGATGCCAGATTATAATCTCATACAGCTGAAAATTTTATTGTTTTTAACCAATGCTTCCCCCAATAAATTTAATTTTAAAAATATTTTAAGTGGTTGCAAATTCTTTGATATGTCTCTTATTAAGAGGTGTGGTCTATGTCCCACCCCGTTGAATCCAGGTGAAGATGTGAGTGATTCCAACATTTTACATAAGAAGTGATATCATATGACTTCCAAAGCCATATCTTAAAAGGCTGTGTAGTTTCTGCCTTATCTGTTACTCATTCTTAGAGCACTGGGCCAACTGGCTTAATAAAATAAGTGTGATGCTTTAACCAGTTTGGCTTAGTGGGTAGAGAATCAGCCAGCAGACAGAAAGGTCCCGGGTTTGATTTTGGTTAAGGGTATGTACCTTGGTGGCTTGATCCCCAGTAGGGGGCATGCAGGAGACAACTGACTGATGTTTCTACTCTCTATCCCTCTCCCTTCCTCTCTGTAAAATCAATAAAATATATATTTATAAAAATAAAAGAAGTGTGATGATACTGAGGCTGCCATGCTATAAGCAAAGCCAAATTACATGGAGAGGCCCAGGTAGGCACTCCAGTTGACAGTTCCAGTGGAGCCCAGCCTTCAAGCCATCCTAGCCCAGGCACGAGGCATGCCAGTGAAGAAGCCTTCAGGTGACTCTAGATCCTAGTCACTAGAGTCACCCCTAGCCATTTCAGTCTCCCCAGATGAGTTCTCATAAATACTGAAGTAGACATGCCACTGCACTGTGTCCTGTCCAAATTTCTGACCCAGAGACTATGTAAGTGTAATAAAATGGTTGTTGTTTGCCCATTAAATTTTGGGGTAGTTTGTTAGACAGTAATCGATAGGTAACCAGAATGCCAGGCAAAGCTCCAGGTATAGTAACAGAGGTGGGATTTAAACTTATTTTTCTGATTCTTTAGACCAAGCATGTCAAACTCGAGGTCTGCAGGCCGCATGTGGCCCACAACAAATATTTTTGTGGCCCAGCCAATATAACTGTATGTAAGAAATATTTTAATAAAAATTTTGTAACAATATCCTGTTATAATTATTAATAAAATTTTTTACAATATCCTGTTATACATAATTATTAATAATGAACTACAATGTTCTCTGATGACGGATTACTATAATCATGTGGCATTCATTTCCCTTATGCACCTTACATGCAGTCGTACCACTTCTTTCCACTACTAGAGCGAATATTCTAGCAGCCAATGGCCACGTCATTAGTCTTGGACTGACTTGTTTGGTGTGCGCAACAGGAAATATTTCACTTTCAGAGAACAAGAAAAATAAGTTTATTTGTGTTACACCTATTAATTTGTGCAGTTATTCAGTGTCTGGAAAGTTTATGTTCAAGAAAAAATATTAATTTTTATTAAAGTGTTCTATTATTTTATGTTAACAATGACTCATTTATTTCAGCCCTTTGTAGTCAGCATGTCTCTATCAAAATAAACTCATTTCAATGAAAATTGAAGCTTTTGTTTTTTTTGCAGCCCACATAAACTTAAACCTTGTTTATTTGGCCCATGTTAGCCTTGGAGTTTGACATTCTTGCCTTTATACCATAAACTTCCTACTTTTCAGTAGTTTCTGGAAACCAGCACCTGGCAATAGTAGCATTTCCAATGAGAAAAATTAGGACAATGAACTGAATTTTTCATAAGCGAATGTATTCCGTCTAAAATACCAGCTCAGGGGTGGCTCTCCCGGCCAGGCAGCCCCACTGCCACGGGGTTTTTGTCCGACGGAGCCACCAGCACGAACGCGGAGCCCGAGCCATCTTGCAGTGGGAGGTGGATGTCTGCGGCGGTCTGAAGCCTTCGGCTGGGCACCCATTGAGCAGCCAGGAACCCGGGGACCCAGAACTCCGCTCTCCAATCGGCGCAGACACGCGGCAGAATCAGAGATCCACAGAGCACACGGACAGTGTCTTGGGTGCTATACCTGGTCGTGTTGTAGTTTGTGCCTTTCAATCAACATAGGAGAGAGCACTACATAACCAGACACCCAGAGAAAAAAGACCATGGGCAGAAAAAGAAACAGCCCACAAAAGACAGAAAGGCAGGTTTCACCAGAAAAGGAAGTAAACGAAATAGAACCACAAATAAGCCTACCAGAGAAAGAGTTCAGAGAAATTATCATAATGTGGTTGAAAAGAATGGAAGACAAATTTGACAATATGAGTAAGAGCCAAGAGGAAATGAAGAAGAACCTAGAGGAGGTGAAGAAGCATGAAGAAGAAATGCAGAAGAAACTAGAGGAGGTGCAGAATAAACAAGAAGATATGAATAATGACATCACTGCTATAAAGAACTCAATAGAAAGCATCAAAAGTAGACAAGAAGAAGCAGAGGACCGCATCAGTGAGCTAGAAGACACGGTAGGAAAAAATACCCAAGTACAGCAGCTTCTAGAAAAAAAAGTTAAAAAGCAAGAGGAGAGTCTAAGGGAACTTTGGGATAACATGAAACAAAATAACATCCGCATAATTGGGGTTCCAGAAAGAGTGGAAACTGAACAAGGATTAGAGAACGTGTTTGAAGAAATAATGACAGAAAATTTCCCCAATATAGAAAAGAAAAAACCCACACAAATCCAAGAAGCTCACAGAGTCCCAAGCAAAATGAACCCCAACAAACCGACACCGAGGCACATTATAATTAAATTGGCAAACACCAACGACAAAGTAAGAATCTTAAAAGCAGCCAGAGAGAAACAGGAAGTTACCTACAAAGGAACCCCCATAAGACTAGCTACTGACTTCTCAACAGAAACTCTTCAGGCCAGAAGGCAATAGAATGAAATATACAAAGTCATGCAAAGGAAGGGTCTGAATCCAAGAATACTGTACCCTGCAAGACTCTCAATCAAAATTGAAGGTGAAATCAAAAGCTTCACAGACAAAAAAGGACTAAGGGAATATATTACCACCAAACCAGCAATGCAAGAAATGTTAAAAGGTCTGCTGTAATAAAAAGAAAGAGGAAGCGAAGAAGGAACTCGGGGGTAAGGACTAAAAATGGCAACAGATAAGTACTTATCAATAATAACTTTAAATGTAAACGGATTAAATGCTCCAATCAAAAGACATAGGGTAACCGATTGGATAAGAAAACATGATCCATATATCTGCTGTCTGCAAGAAACCCACCTTAGGAAAAGAGATGCACACAGATTGAGAGTGAAGGGATGGAACATGGTATTTCAGGCAAATGGAAATGAAAAAAAAGCTGGGGTTGCAATACTTATATCTGACAAATTAGATCTCAAAGTGAAGGACATAACAAGAGATAAAGAAGGCCACTTCATAATACTAAAGGGAACAATCCAACAAGAAGAAATAACTCTGGTAAACATATATGCACCCAATATAGGAGCACCTAAATACATAAAAAAACTCTTGGAGGATATTAAGGGAGAGATTGACAGCAATACAATCATAGTAGGAGACTTTAATACCCCACTGTCACCAATGGACAAATCCTCTAAACAAAAAATCAGCAAAGAAACATCAATCCTAAATGACTCACTAGACCAGATGGAATTAATTGACATCTTCAGAACATTTCACCCCAAAGCCACAGAATATACATTCTTCTCCAGTGCACATGGGTCATTTTCAAAGATAGATCATATGTTGGGTCATAAGAAAAGTCTCTTCAAATTCAAGAAGATAGAAATCATATCAAGCATTTTCTCAGACCACAGTGGCATAAAACTGGAAATCAACTATAATAAAAACAATAGAAAGAAATCAAACACATGGAGACTAAACAGCATGCTTTTAAACAACGACTGGGTAACCAGAGAGATCAAGGAAGAAATAAAAAACATCATGGCAACAAATGACAATGACAACACAACAATACAAAATTTATGGGACACAGTGAAAGCAGTCTTGAGAGGGAAGTTCATAGCCCTACAAGCCTACTGCAAAAAAACAGGAAACAATGGTAATAAATCACCTAAACCTACAACTCAAAGAGCTAGAACATGAGCAACAAGAAAAGCCCAGTGTACTCAGAAGGAAGGAAATAGTGAAGATCAGAGCGGAGATAAACACCTTGGAGACCAAAGAAACAATTCAAAAGATCAACAAAACAAAGAGCTGGTTCTTTGAAAGGATAAACAAGATTGATGGACCCCTAGCCAGGCTCACCAAGAAGCAAAGAGAGAAGACCCAAATAAACAAAATCAGAAAAAAAAATACCAGCTCAGGGAGAATCCAAGATGGTGGCATAGGTAAACACCTACACTGCTGCCTCGCACTACAATTTCAAAACTACAACTAAAAGACAGAACGGACATCATCCAGAACCACAGGAAAGCTGGCTGAGTGGAATTTCTACAGCTAGAAGGAAAGAGAGGGGCTCACAGAGACCCAGAGGAGCTGCAAAAAGCTGAGGTATGGAGTCGTGCGTGGAGAGAGTGTTTGCCGAAGAACCTGGCTGGCCTTCTCTGGCGGGAGGGAAATGGAGACTCTCAAAGGCATTGAACCCCTTATCTTATTACACTATACCCCAGATCAAGCCGAAACTCATACGGGGGAGTTTGGACTGTGGAGAAGGGAGAGGTGCATGGAAATTTAGGGGAGTCGCAAAAGATCAGAGGCCTGGTGGCGCACACGGCACTACGCAGAGGACAGATTGCTGATTGTGCTGCTGGCTTTTGCGAGTGGACGAGAGACAGATCCTCCCAACTGTGCCACTTCTGACTCCACTAAGCCCCTGTTTCGGGAGAAACCCTGGAGACCTGGACTTGTGTGGTCCTGAAGCGCAGGGGAGCTGGAAAGGCAGTGGTCTAGAGGCACTGTGGGCACGTGCACAAGGACCGCTCCAGCGATTACCCAGTCACGTGAGACTCAGGGGCCGTGGAGGGCGGGGCCGACTGGAAAGCAAGGTGGTCCCTTAAGCCCTGAGACTCCACCCCTCCCAAGCTCAATAGAGGCTTCTTTGGTTTTGCAAATCTGGTATCATAAGGCTGAATTCAACACAGAAGTTTCCCCGGCATAGTGAAAATGCTGAGACAAGGGAAGGGAACACAAACAAAAGAAATGGAGGGAAAAAAACGACTGGAGAGAGAGTTCAAAACCACACTTATAAGGTTTTTCAAGAATATGCTAGAAAAGATGGATAAATTTATCAAGTCCCAAGAGGAGATGCAAAAGGACCAACCAGAGATGCAAAAGTTCCAACTAGAGATGATGGATAAATTTAGTGAGTCCCAAGAGGAGATGAAAAAGAACCAACTAGAGACCCTGACTGAAATAAAAAATATTATACAGAGTCCTAACAGCAGACTAGAGGAAGGCAAGAATCAAGTCAAAAATTTGAAATATAAAGAATCAGAAAACACTCAACTGGAAAAGCAAGAAGAGAAAAGAATCCAAAAATGTGAAGATAATGTAAGGAGCCTCTGGGACAGCTTCAAGGGTACCAACATCAGAATTGTGGGAGTGCCAGAAGAGGAGAGAGAGCAAGATACTGAAAACCTATTTAAAGAAATAATGACTGAAAACTTCCCACATCTGGTAAAAGAAATAGACTTACAAGTCCAGGAAGCACACAGAACCCCATATAAAAGGAATCCAAAGAGGACCACACCAAGACACATCATATTTAAAATATCAAGAGCAAAAAACAAAGAGAGAATATTAAAAGCAGCAAGAGAAAAACAGTTCATTACCTACAAGGGAGCACCCATACGACTGTCAGCTGATTTCTCAACAGAAACGATGCAGGCCAGATGGGAGAGGCAAGAAATATTCAACGTGATGAATAGCAAGAACCTACAACCAAGAATAATCTATTCAGCAAAGCTATCATTCAGAATTGAAGGGCAGATAAAGAGCTTCACAGAGAAGAAGAAGATAAGGAGTTCATCAACTCCAAACCAGTATTATATGAAATGCTGAAAGGTACTCTTTTAGAAGAGGAAGAAGAAAAAGGTAAAAGCCAAAAAATTATGAACAATAAATACATATCTATCAACAAGTGAATCTAAAAATTAAGTGAATTAAAAATTTGATCACCAGAATAAACTGGTGAATATAATAGAATCAGGAGCACAGTTAGGGAGTGGACTGATAATTCTCAGGGGGAAAGGGGTGAGGGGTGTACAGGGAGAGACTGGACAAAAATCATACACCTATGGATGAGGTCAATGGGAGGGAGGTAAGGGCAGAGGGAAGGGTGGGAGCTGGGTGGAGGGGTGTTATGGAGGGGAAAAAAGAGAAACAAATGTAATAATCTGAATAATAAAGATTTAATTTAAAAAAATAATAATAAATAAAATAAAATACCAGCTCATTCTGAGATTGTCTTTTTCACTTTTGAAGTTATTAATATGTCCTTTTTTTATAAGATAATGGTGCTGGAAATTATTGATTATTGTTTTATTAATGGCCTTCTTGGAAAAGTAAAAAGCTACCAAACTATGTCATTCCTTCAGTTGCCTTTTTAAAAAGCTTCACTTGTGTTGAAAATTAGAAGTCCAGGAGTCTGTTCCTGGAGTATCATTGTGGATTCATTGGAAACCTGATATTATTGTAGGGTTGTGTGTTTTCTTTAGTTGTCCCTTACTCCCTTATAGAACTAGCACATCTGTTCATTTATAATTTATACCCCACCTGTTTCCCCCCCACCCCCCCAAAAAAGAGTCAAGGCTGCAAGATAGTATTTCCCTGGCACACCACAGATTCTTATAGCATTACTGTTACTAAGTGAGACAGGGCCCTTCCCTAGGCACCAACAGTATTTGAACAGTGGAAGGGGGTGAATAAGGGATGATCTTGCACTCTCTGTTGAAAGCAGAGCTGCCACATTACCCTTTGGTAAAGCTCAGCAGGGAAGCACAGAGATGGAAACCAGGGGCACTTGGCCCTCATCCTGGCCCAGCCCCAACTGTGGGTTGGCAGCTGCAGCTTCTTCTATTTCCTTGTGTATGGCTCCCCCTATTTCTATATTTAGGCTATCAAGCTTTGTCTCAGGCAACACCTCTTCCTTCAGGTGACTGGTTGCTGTTTCCAACCCTCCATATAAGTAACCACTGTGGTGGGACCCAAGAACTTCGTGGGAAGCTAGCATAGCAAAGAGATTCAGAGTCTGACCTCTGGAGGTAGAATGCGTGGATTGAACCCTCATATTGCCGCTTAATAAGTAGGTCATGATTTTGGGCAAACTAATAACATTACTGTGTCTCCTTTCACCCATATATAAAATGAGGATGATAATAATAATACAGTCCCCGCTGGTTTAACTCAGTAGGTCCTGGGTTCAAATCTGGTCAAGGGCACATGCCCGAGTTGCAGGCTCAACGCCCAATTGAGAAATAAGTTTATTTGTGTTACACCTATTAATTTGTGCAGTTATTCAGTGTCTGGTAAGTTTATGTTCAAGAAAAAATATTAATTTTTATTAAAGTGTTCTATTATTTTATGTTAACGATGACTCATTTATTTCAGCCCTTTGTAGTTAGCATGTCTACATGCAGGAGGCAACCAATCAATAATTCTCTATCATCATTGATGTTTCTATCTCTCTCTCTCTCTCTTTTCCTCTCTGAGATCAATAAAAATATATTTTTTTAAAATATCACATACTTCATAAGGTGTTGTAGGAGGAAAATTAATAAAGAATTTAAAATAGTGCATGGGAAAGACAATTTAAAACCAAAATGAGATATCCTTCCTATCCATGAGAAGACTAAAATTAAAAAGACTGACACTATCAAGTGCTGATAAGCATAAGGAGCAACTGGACTCTTTTTACTATTTGCTCACGATTTTTGAAACTCTTTTTATTTTATTTTTAAAATAAATTTATTGTTCAGATTATTACAGATATTCCTCTTTTTTTCCCCCATAGTTCCCTTTCACCTGATTCCCCACTCCACCCCATGCCCTTATCCCCTGCTACGGTCTTCATCCAGAAGTGTAAGATTTTTTTCCAGTCTCTTCCCGCATCTCTCACACACCTTCCCCCCAAGAATTGTCAGTCCACTTCCTTTCTATGCCCCTGATTCTATGATACTCATCAATTTATTCTGTTCATCAGATTTTTTATTCACTTGATTTTTAGATTCACTTCTTGATAGGTATGTATTTGTTGTCATTTTGTTGTTCATAATTTTCCCCCTTCCTCCTTCCCCTTTCCCCCTTTTCCCTTTCACATTTCATATAATCCTGGTTTGGTGTGATGAACTCCTTTAACTTTTTCTTATCTGTGAGGCTCTTTATCTGACCTCAATTCTGAATGATAGCTTTGCTGGGTAGAGTAATCTTGGTTGTAGGTGCTTGCTGTTCATCACTTTGAATATTTCTTGCCATTCCTGTCTGGCCTGCATAGTTTCTGTTGAGAAATCAACTGAGGTAGTATGAGTACTCCCTTGTAGGTAATTAACTGTTTTTCTCTTGCTGCTTTTAATGTTCTCTCTTTGTCTTTTGCTTTTGATATTTTAATTATGATGTGTCTTGGTGTGTTCTTCTTTGGATTCCTCTTGTTTGGGGTTCTCTGCTCTTACTGGTCTTGTAAGTCTATTTCTTTCACCAGGTACAGAAAGTTTTCTGGCATTATTTCTTCAAATCGGTTTTTAGTATCTTGCTCTCTCTCTTCTCCTGGCACCCCCACAATTGTGATGTTGGTACTCTTAAGGTTGTCCCCGAGGCTCCTGACACTATCTTCATATTTTTGGACTATTTTTTCTTTTTGTTTTTCTGGTTGGGTGTTTTTTGTTTCCTCATATTTCAAATCTTTGGTTTGATTCTTGGGGTCTTTTGGTCTACTGCTGAATTTCTTTATAGTCTTTATTTCATACAGTGAATGCTTAATTTCTGACTGGTCCTTTTCCACTTTTCTGGCATTCTCATTAAGATCTCACTAAGTTCCTCAGAGGTTTTTAGGAGATTGTTGAGTAACCTTATAAATGTGGTTTTGATCTCTATGTCCAGTAGTTTGTTTTTCTCCATTTCTTTCATTCGTGAAATGTTTCTTTGTCTCTGCATTTTGGTTGCTTCTCTGTTAATGGGGTGGTTTTCTGTGGTAGGTGACCTATAGGCCCCCGTGGTTGAGCCTCCCCTATCATCTGAGGTAGACACTCTTGGTGCACCCCTTTGTGGGTTGAGTGCAAAGTCTTGTTGTAGTTAAGCCTTGATTGCTGTGGGTACATTGGGAAGAATTGACCTCCAGGTCAATTGGCTATGAGGATCACTGTGTCTATAATGGAAGAACTGCTGTGCTGGAGACACCCTTATGGAGCAGGATTTGTTTCATTGGGGCTTTGGTGCTCACTGAGTCTGCCTCTTGAATGTGTCACTTATGGATGTGAGGAGGTAAAATCTGGTGTCATCTCATACTGACCACTACACTGACCAGTACACTGGCTTCTGGATCTCCAATGGGGTGAAGGTCAGCTACTGTCTGAGGCCACCAGGAGCTACAGCGAGATCTGCAGATTTCTCCTCTTTGTTTGAAGTTTGGAGGTCTTGGAACTGTCTGACCAGAGTTTGTTAGTTTAAGCTGTGATTAGGCAGGCCATTTATATGCAAAAGCCACTGTGCAGAGCTTGAGTGGGTTTATAAATTGTGTGGGGCGGGGTCTCAGGGAATCACTATGCTAGGGCGTGGCAAACAGAGATGGCTGCCAGTCAGCTGTCTCTGCATCTCTGAGTTTTCATGTCCCGTGCCCCAGAGCAGTAAACAATGATTCCTGCATGTACCTCTGCAAGAAAGCCATCCTTACTTTCCAACCCAATGGCAGACAGTCCAGCTTCTCCCTTAGAGGTCTGGGTCCCCAGAGTCTTGCGGGAACTGGAATTCAGAGTAATCAGGAGCTTGTGACTCCCTTCGGGTTAAAAAACAAACAAACAGCACACCCAGTTGCCAGCTGCCAGCCCAAATCGCATGCCTCCGTACCTCAGCTTTTTCATGCCTGTGCATGTCTCAATGCTCTTTTCTCTTTCCTTCTAGTTATAGAACTTCTACTCTTTCCCATGGTTCTGGATGATAGACGTTTTTGTCTTAGTTGTAGTTTTGGTGTGGGTATGAGAGGCAGCATGTACAGGTGTAAACCTTATGCTGCCATCTTGGTTTTTGCTCACAATTTTTATAAATGTACAACAAATGCTTCATTAAATTATAGAGGAAAATGAAAAAAAAATCTTATAGAATGTAAGATTTTCTAAAAAAATGTTGAACTTGAAAATATATTTATTTCATAATTATTTTAAAAAATGAACAGTTTGAAAATTACTGTTAGCAGCCTGGTGCAAATAATTCACTATGCAAAAAGCCCTAATAAAGGTAATATAGGTTTTAGAAATGTATTCCAAAAGTAAATCTACCATGTTTGATGAAACATTTGTTCTAAATTCTAAAAGCAGGAGGAGAAAGCAAGAATTGAAAACCTATTTGAAGAAATAATGACTGAAAACTGCCTTAACCTGTTAAAAGAAATAGACATACAAGTTCAGAAAACTCAGAGAGTCCCATAAAAGATGAACCCAAGGAGACCCACACCAAGTCACTTCATAATTAAAATGGCAAAGGTTAAACATAAAGAGAGAATCTTAAAAGCAGCAAGAGAAAGACAGCTAATTGAATGTAAGGATGCTCCTAGTAGACTGTCAACTGATTTCTCAACAGCACTTTCCAGGCCAAAAAGAATTGGCATGAAATATTCGAAGTAATGAAAATCAAGAACCTACAACCAAGATTATTATACCCAGCAAAGCTATCATTTAAAATTGAAGAAGAGCATCCCAGACAAGAAAAGCTAAAAGGGTTTATTACCACTAAACCAGTATTATAAGAAATATTAAAGGGACTTCTTTAAGAAGAAAAATAAGAAGAAAAAAACAGAAATATGACAATAAAATGGCAATGGCTACATACCTACCAATAATTATTTTAATGTAAATGAACTAAATACTCCTATCAAAAGATGTAGGATAGCCCTAGCCAATTTTGCTCAGTGGTTGGGTATCAGCCACTGAGCTTACAGGTTTGATTCCAGTCACATACCATGTGTGGAGGCAACTAATCAATATGTCTCTCTCACATCGATATTTCTCTCTATGTGTCTCTTCTCCTCCCATCCACTCTCTCTAAAAATCATAGGGGGAAAATATTCTCAGGTAAGGATTAACAAAGGGTAGCTCTGGCTGGCATGCTCAGTAGTTAGAGCATTGGGTCAAAATCTGAAGGGTCATGGGTTCAATTTCTAGTCAAGGGGATGTGAGTTCGATCCCCATCCCTGGTCAGAATGTGTGTGGGAGGCAACCAGTTGCTGTGTGTGTGTCTCATTCTCCCCACTCTCCTCCCACTCTCTTTGAAAAGAAACAGAAAAAATATCCTCATGTGAGGAGTAATCTAAAAAAAAACCCAAAAACATAGGGTAGCTGAATGGATAAGAAAAAAAGACACCCCACCTTCCCTTACCCCCTTCCAAAAAATAAAGAAAACAAGACCTATACATATGCAGCAACCCACTTTAGACCGAAAGACACACACAGACTAAAGTAAAGTGATTGAAAATAGTTTTGCTGATTTATCTTCTCAAGAAAGAGAAACAAAAGAAAGAGTAAACAAATGGGACTACATCAAACTAAAAGTTGTTTCACAGCAAAGGAAACCATCAACAAAACAATAAGACAACCTACCAATTGGGAGAAGATACTGGCCAGTGATATATCTGATGTGGGTTAATATAAAGAACATATACAACTTAATATCAAGAAAACAAATAGTACAATTAAAAATGGACAGAGGACCTGAGTAGACATTTCTTCAAAGAGAACATGCAGATGACCATTAGATATATGAAAAGATTCTCAACATCACAAATCATCAGAAAAATGCAAATTAAAACCACAATGAGATATTATCTCAAACCTGTCAGAATAAATATCATCAATAAATCAACAAAAAGTATTGACGAGGATGTGGAGAAAAGTGAACCCTCATGAACTGTTGGTGGGAATGTAGATTGGTGCAGCCACCATGGAAAAAAGAATAGAGGTTCCTCAAAACATTAAAAATAGAACTACCTTATGAACCAGCAATGCCACTCTTATGTATTTGTCTGAAAAAATCCAAACACTAATTTGAAAATATATACACATCTGCATGTTCATTATTTACAACTAGTAGCCTCGTGCACGAATCGATGTGCCAGTAGCTCTCTGCAGCCTGGCAGCTTTGTGCCAGTAGTCAGAGGCTCTCCATAGCCGAGAGGCCCATCCACTGCCTGGAGCAGAACACCCCAATCTGGCCAGAGGCCCATCTACAACCGGTGCAGAATGCTTGCCTTGTTGCCATGGTGACGAAGAAAGCATTTTGCAAGGGCACTCATCCTGCCCACTCTCAGTGGTTGCCCTCCAGGACTGGGGGATTCTGGCGGAGCTGAGAGGACTGGGCGCTGCCATTTTGTGTCTATGGGCACCTCCATCTTTGTGACAGAGTGGCAGTTAATTTGCATATTATCCTTTTATTAGATATGATAACCAAGATATGGAAGCAAGCCAAGTATCCATCAATAGACTATAGGATAAAGAAGATGTGGTGGAATATTACACAGCTATAAAAAAAGAATGAAATCTTACCATTTGTGACAACATGGCTGGACCTAAAGGGTATTAAGCTAAGTGAAATAAGTCATACAGGAAAAGACAAAAATACCATACAATTTACCTTATATGTGAAATCTAAAGAACAAACTAAATGAAAAAACAAAAACAAATTATAAACACACTCATAAATATAGAGAAAAAACTGATAGTTGCTAGAGAGGGTTAGGGGGATGGGTGAAAAAGGTAAAGGGATTAAGAAGTACAAATTGGTAGTTATTAAATAGTCACAGGAATATAAAGTAAAGCATAGGGAATCTATAATAATAAAAGTATAATATGCTAATTAGAATGAACTGCTGAAAGACCTCTGGACATCATTCTGGACAATTGTCTGGACAAAGCCACAGCAGCAGGGGCTGAGGCAGAAGCAGTTAGGGGCAATCAGGCAGGCAGGCCAGTGGTTAAGGGTGATCAAGCAGGCAGGCAAAGAGGTTAGGGGCAATCAGTCAGGCAGGTGAGCAGTTAGGGGTGATCAGGCAGGCAAGTGAGTGGTTCAGAGCCAGTGGTCCCAGATTGTGAAAGGGATGTCCGACTGCCAGTTTAGGCTCAATCCCAAAGGGATTCCAGTGGATTGGGCCTAAACTGGCAGTTAGACATCTCCCAAAGGGTCCTTCATTAGAGATGATGCAGGGTGGACTGAGGGACACTCCCCAGTGCACGAATTTCATGCACTGGGCCTCTAGTAGTGTAATAAATATGTACAGTGCCAGATGGATACTAGATTTATCATGGGGATTGCTTTGTAAGTTATATAAATGTTTAACCACAATGCTCTACACCTGAAACAAATCCTATCTATTAAGAGTAATATGTAAATTGACCATCACTCCAACACATAAGATGGCTGCCCCAAGTGGTCAAAGATGACTGCCTTCATGTGGACATAAGATGGCCATCAAAAGATGACCAGCAGGGAAGGGCAATTGGAAGGGACCAGGCCTGCAAGGGAGGGAAGTTGGGGGCGACCGGGCCTGCAGGAAAGGGCAGTTGGGGGGACCAGGCCTGCAGGGGAGGGCAGTTAGGGGAAAATAGGCTGGCAGGGGAGCAGTTAGGCATTAATCAAGCTGGCAGGAGAGTGATTAGGGGGTGATCAGGCTGGCAGGAAGATGCAAGTAGAGGCAATCAGGAAGGCAGGCAGGTGAGCAATTGGGAGCCAGCAGTCCTGGATTATGAGAGAGGATGGCCTACTGGGATCGGGCCTAAATGGGCAGTCGGCCATCCCTCAAAGGGTCCCAGGTAGGAGAGAGTGCAGGCTGGGTGAGGGACATACGCCCCCCCCCATGCATGAATTTTGTGCACAAAGCCTCTAGTATAAAATAATACTAAATTACAACTGTAATGGAAAAATTAAAAAAGAAAAAGAAAAACTGGGGAGAAACCAAGATGGTGGCATAGATGAACACTTAACTGCTGCCTTACACAACAATCGCAAAACTACAACTAAAAGACAGGCAGCATATCACCCAGAACCACAGGAAAGTTGGTTGAGTGGAAATTCTACAACTAGAAGGAAAGAGAGGGACTCACAGAGACTCAGAGGAGCTGCAAAAAGATGAGGTAGAGACATGCACGTGGAGAAAATGGGTGGCGGAGTGCCTGGCTGGCTTCCTCTAGCAGGAGGGAGAAAGAAACTCCCTACTACACTGAACCCCAGTTTTGACTGCACTGAATCCCAATTCTGGGCAAGACTCATATGGAAGGAGTCTGGACTGTTGTCAAAAGGGAGGAGTGGCAGAAACTGCTTTGGCTCAGTGGATGGAGCATCGGTCTGCGGACTGAAGGGTCTGGGGTTCAATTCCAGCCTGGGGCATGTATCCAGGTTGCGGGCACATCCCCAGTGGAGGGCCTGCAGGAGGCGGCTAATCGATGTCTCTCTCTCATCGATGTTTCTGGCTCTCTATCCCTCTCCCTTTCTCTCTGTGGAAAATCAATAAAATATATTTATAATAGTGCACGGAAACTCAGGGGAGCCGTGAAAGGCAGAGGTCTTGAGGCCCACATACCACTACACACAGAGAGGACTGACTGCTGATTTTGCTGCTGGTTTTCTCTACTGGGAGGAAGACAGCACCCCCTGAATGTGCTGAACTCCACTTCCAACTGCACTGAACGCCAGTTCTAGGTGAGACCCTGGGGGCCCAGACTCATACAGGTTCCCAGAGTGCACGAAAACTCAGGGGAACCATGAAAGGCAAAGGTCTGGAGGTGCGCAAGCACGAGTGCACATGGAGAGGGCTTCAGTGACTACAGAGGGACACTGAGATCCAGGAAGCCAAGGCTGTCTGCTCAGCCCGGAGACTTCGCCCCATCCAAGCTGAGCACAGAGGCTTTTGCAGTTTTGCAGGTCTTGTATCATAAGAATGTCTCCAGCACAAAAGTTCTCCCGGCATAGACACAGCTGATCCTCACAACCAATTGGCTTGGAGGTCAATTCCCCTTAGTGATACCAATAATCAAGACTTAACTACAACAAGACCATACGCAAAGTCCAAAAAGGGGTGCACCAAGAGAGTCCACCTCAGGTAACTGGGGAGGCAGAGATACTGGGCCATATAGGACACCTAGCACACAAAGCTACTCTACCAACTCAGGAAAGCAGCCAAAATGTGGATACAAAAAAACAGATCACAAAAGAAAGAAATGGAGAAAAACTAACGACTGGATATAGAGTTCAAAACCATGGTTATAAGGTTTTTCAAGAATTTCCTAGAAAAGATGGATAAATTTAGCGAGACCTAAGAGGAGATGAAAAAGGATCAAGTAGAAATTAAACATACACTGAATGAAAATAATATATTATACAGGGACCTAACAGAAGACTAGAGAAATGCAAAAATCAAGTCAAAGATTTGAAATACAAAGAAGCAGAAAGCACTCAACTGGAAAAGCAAAAAGCAAAAAGAATACAAAAATGTGAAGATAGTGTAAGAAGCCTCTGGAACAACTTTAAGCGTACCAACATCAGAAGTATGGGGGCCAGAGAAGAGAGAGAGCAAAATACTGAGAACATATATGAAGAAATAATGACTGAAAACTTCCCACATCTGATGAAAGAAATAGACTTACAAGTCCAGGAAGCACACAGAACCCAAATAAAAGGAATCCAAAGAGGACCACACCAAGACACATCATAATTAAAATACCAAGAGCAAAAGAAAAAGAGAGAATATTAAAAGCAGCAAGAGAAAAACAGTTAATTACCTACAAGGGAGCACCAATACAATTGTCAGCTGATTTCTCAACAGAAACTATGCAGGCCAGATGGGAATGGCAAGAAATATTCAACGTGATGGATAGCAAGAACCTACAACCAAAATTACCCTACCCAGCAAAGCTATTATTCAGATTCGAAGGTCAGATAAAGAGCTTCACAGATAAGAAAAAACTAAAGGAGTTCATCAGCACCAAACCAGTATTATATGAGATGCTGAATGGTATTCTTTAAGAAGAGGAAGAAGAAGAAAAAGATAAAGATAAAAATTATGAACAACAAATACATATCCATCAACAAGTTAATCTAAAAATCAAGTGAGTTGAAAATCTGATGAACAGAATAAACTGGTGAATAGAATCAGGGGCATAGAAAGGAAGTGGACTGACAATTCTCAGGGTAAAGGGAATAAGAGGATATAGGGAGAGACTGGACAAAAATCATACACCTATGGATAAGGACAATGGGGGAGGAGATAAGGGCAGAGGGAGGGGTGGGAGCCAGGTGGAGGGCAACTATGGGGGGAAAAAAGAGGAACAATTGTAGTAATCTGAATAATAAAGATTTATTAAATTACAAAAAAACACAATGGTTTTATAAAGAAAAAGAAAAACTTAAGAAAAAGAGAGATCCTCCACCTTTACATAATGTGAGGATACAGCAAAATGACAGCTGACTAGGAACTAAGATGTGGGTTTCCCAAAAGACCTGGAACCTGCTGGCATCTTGATCTTGAACTTCTCAGCCTCCAGAACTGTGAGAATGTATGTTTGCTCTTTTTACCTTCTCAAACAAAGTAGAACATTTGACTGGACAAATGCTGAGCAGAGCTCACTGCACACCCTTCCTTTCTGAAGGGTTCCAGGATCTTCTGGTCAAAGCCCTAATGAGAGATGATTCAATTTCAGTAATGTCCACTGAGAAATGTAAAGGAAGTTCACGCTTACTTCAATGCCATTGTTCCAGAAGACCTGATTGACAAGTCCGGGAAAAAAAGTATGTAGTTTTCCCTTCAAACGTGAGAACTGTGTGGATTATCAAGCAGAAAATTTCTAAAACAGATAAAACCTGGTTCATGCCCCGGCCTTCAGGAAACATAAATTCTAAACTATCCAGGAAAGAAACTCTATCTTGGTAGAAATGATGATGATGATAACAATAATAATAATGATAAATTTTAGCTTTTGGAAACTCAGTTTCTTATCCACAAAATGGGAATCTCCCACAGGGCTGTTTATAAGCTAACATCAAGTGAAGTAACACATATGCAGCAGGTACCTGTGGACAAAGAGGAAGTGCTCCCTAAATTTCCCCTGCTTCTCTGCCACCACAGGCTCTATCCCCTTGCAGAGGATAGCTTAAATGAGTACACACACATATTTATTCTGGCTCTTTATATTCTTTTAATTCAATGATCAGGTATTGTAATTCTAACAAAATAATATTTTGCTTTTATATTTTTAATTCATGCACCGGGGTGGGGGGTTAGCCTGGCCTGTGGCTGATTGCAGTCTGGGAGCCCTTAAGGGTCATCCCCAGCGCTGCCGCCATAGAGCGGGCCTAAGCTATCAGTTGGACATCCTTAGTGCTGCCATTGTGGAGGCAGAAGAGACTCCCGCCACCACAGCTGTGCTCACCAGCGATAAGCCAGGCTCTGGCTGAGCCTGTGGGAATACACTGATCACCAGGGGGCAGCTCCTGCATTGAACATCTGCCCCCTGGTGGTCAGTGCACATCATAGGGACTGGTCATTCCACTGTTTGGTTGATTTGCATATTAGCCTTTTATTATATAGGATTGGTTTACTTTAAAATGGTTACTTCTAGCCCTGACCAGTTTGGCTCAGTGGATAGAGTGTCAGTCTGTGGACTGAAGGGTCCCAGGTTCAATTCTGATCAAGGGCATGTACCTTGGTTGCGGGCACATCCCCAGTGGGGTTTTGCAAGAGGCAGTTGATCAATGTTTCTTTCTCATCAATGTTTCTAACTCTCTATCCCTCTCTCTTCCTCTCTGTAAAAAATCAATAAAATATATTTTTAATGAATAAATAAATAGAATAAAATAGTTACTTCTATATAAGATCAACATTAATCTTTGGAGCTACCCAAGTGTGTGGGGTAATTTAATTTTTCAATTAATTATCAAGCTTTCTCTGCTTGATAGACTGGAGAGATCTTTTTCTAGTTATTTTAATTCAGAATTAATTAAACTTTTTTCTTTTTCTCTCCAGGCAGAAGGGGATTCTGTGGACGTTAGATGAATTACTGTCATAAACTCTAATTAATCCACCCAGAGTCCTCTTACTGTAAAGAAATATGCTTGTGGGCCCTATCTGGTTTGGCTCTGTGGACTGAAGGTTCCCAGGTTCCATTCTGGTCAAGTGCACATACCTCAGTTGCAGCTCCTGGTTGGGGTGGGTGAGGGAGGCAACCAATTGATATGTCTCTCTCACATCGATGCATCTATCTCTCTCTCTCTCCCCCTACCTTCCACTCTCAAAAAGAAAGACAGAGAGAGAGGGGAGAAAAAAGAGAGAGAGAAGAGAGAGGGGGAAAGAGAGGGAGAGAGGGAGAGAGAGAGAGAGAGAGAGAGAGAGAGAGAGAGAGAGAGAGAG